>PVKU01001745.1:28841-274132 GCA_004027475.1 Anoura caudifer
TGGAGATTAAACCCTTGTCTGAGGTATCATTGGCAAATATGTTTTCCCATACAGTTGGTTCTCTTTTTATTTTAATACTGTTTTCTTTAGCCATGCAGAAGCTTTTTATTTTGATGAGATCCCATTTGTTTATTCTTTCCTTTATGTCCCTTGCTTTAGGGGACATATCAGTAAAAATGTTGCTGCGTGAAATGTCTGAAATTTTCCTGCCTACGTTCTCCTCTAGAACTTCAATGGTGTCATGGCTTATATTTAAATCTTTTATGCACCTTGAGTTTATTTTTGTGTATGGTGTAAGTTGGTGTTTAAGTTTCATTTTTCTACATGTAGCTGTCCAGTTCTCTCAACACCACTTGTTGAAGAGGCTACTTTTACTCCATTTTATGCTGCTGCCTCCCTTGTCAAATATTAATTGACTGTAGAGAACTGGGTTTACTTCTGGGCTCTCTATTCTATTCCACTGGTCCATATGCTTGTTTTTGTGCCAGTACCAGGCTGTTTTGATGACAGTGGCCTTGTAATACAGTTTGGTGTCAGGTATTGTAATCCCTCCTACTTGGTTCTTCTTTCTCAAAATTGCTGCAGCTATTTGAGGTCGTTTATGGCTCCATATAAATTTTTGAAGTGTTTGTTCTATGTCTGTGAAATGTGCCATTGGTAATTTAATAGGTATTGCATTGAATCTGTAAATTGCTTTGGGTAGTATGGACATTTTGATGATGTTAATTCTTCTGATCCATGAACATGGTATATGTTTCCATTTGTTTGTTTCTTCCTTGATTTCTTTCTTCAGTGTTGTGTAGTTTTCTGCGTACAGGTCTTTTACCTCTTTGGTTAGGTTTATTCCTAGGTATTTTATTTTTCTTTTTGCTATATCGAATGGGATTTTTTTCTTGATTTCTGCTTCTGCTGTTTCATTGTTGGTATACAGAAATGCCTTTGATTTTTGGATATTGACTTCGTATACTGCTGTTTGGCTAAATTCATTTACTAGGTCGAGAAGCTTTTTGGCCAAGTCTATATAGTATTTTCTATGTACACTATCATGTCATCTGCAAATAATGATAGCTTTGTTTCCTCCTTTCCAATTTGGATGCCTTTTATTTCCTTTTCTTGTCTAATCGCTGTGGCCAATACTTCAAATACTATATTGACTAGAATTGGTGAAAGTGGACAACCTTTCTTGTTCCTGATCTTAGTGGAAAAGATTTAAGTTTTTGCCCGTTTAGTGTGATGTTGGCTGTAGGTCTCTCATTTATGGCCTTTATTATGTTGAGGAATGCTCCCTCAATTCCCACTTTGCTGAGTGTTTTTATCATAAATGGGTGCTGTACCTTATCAAATGCTTTTTCTGCATCTATTGATATGATCATGTGATTTTTGTCTTTGCTTTTGTTTATGTGATGTATTACATTTACTGATTTACATATGAGGAACCATCCTTGCATCCCTGGGATGAATCCCACTTGGTCATGATGGATGATCTTTTTAATGTATTGTTGGATGTGGTTTGCCAATATTTTGTTAAGGATTTTAGCGTCTATGTTCATCAGCGATATGGGCCTGAAGTTTTCTTTCCTTGTTATGTCTTTACCTGGTTTGGGGATTAGAATGATGCTGCCTTCATAAAAAGAGTTTGGTAGTCTTCCACCATTTTGGATTTTTTCGAAAAGTCTGTGAAGGATAGGGGTTAGCTCTTCCTTAAATGCTCTAAAATTCTCCTGTGAAACCATCTGGTCCTGGGCTTTTGTGTGTTGGGAGTTTTTTGATTACTGCT
The DNA here is from genome assembly GCA_004027475.1 of Anoura caudifer. Classification (NCBI taxonomy): domain Eukaryota; kingdom Metazoa; phylum Chordata; class Mammalia; order Chiroptera; family Phyllostomidae; genus Anoura; species Anoura caudifer. The sequence continues at coordinate 30,619 of PVKU01001745.1, forward strand.
TCTATTACATCTGCTGTTATTGGTTGGTTCAGGCTTTCTGCTTCTTCTTCATTGAGTTTTGGGAGATTATATTTTTCTAGAAACTTGTCCATTTCACCTAACTTTTCAAATTTCTTGGCATACAGTTCTTCATAGTAATTTCTTACAATCCTTTGTATTTCTGTGGTGTCAGTTGTAATCTCTCCTTTTTCATTTCTGATTGTGTTTATTTGGGTCCTCTCTCTTTTTTTCTTGATGAGCCTGCTTAATGGCTTGTCAATTTTGTTTATCTTTTAAAAAAAAACAGCTCCTGGATTCACTGATCCTTAGAATTGTGCTTTCAGTCTCTATGTCATTTATTTCTGCTCTGAACTTAGTTATTTCCTTCCTTCTACTGGCTCTGGGCTGTCTTTGTTGTTGATCCTTGAGTTCTTGTAGGTGTACAGTTCAGTTGTTTGTTTGAGATGTTTCTACCTTTTTCAGGTAGGCCTGTATCGCTATGAACTTTCCTCTGCGGACTGCCTTTGCTGTGTCCCATAAGTTTTGGGTTGTTGTGAGTTCATTTTCATTTGTTTCCAGAAACTTTTTGATTTCCTCCCTAATTTCATTCTTGACTCATTCATTGTTTAATAGCATGCTATTCGATCTCCATGATTTTGAGGACTTTGTGTTTTTCCTCTTGGGGTTGGTTTCTAGTTTCAGTCCCTTGTGGTCGGAGAAAGTGCTTGGTATGATTTCAATTTTCTTGAATTTGTTGAGGTTAGTTTTATGACCTATCATGTGGTCTATCTTTGAGAATGTTCCATGCGCATGTGAAAAGAATGTGTATTTAGTTTCTTTGGGATGAAGGGCTCTATATATATCAATTAAGTCCATTTCATCCAGGATGTTGTTCAATGCCACAATATCTTTGTTGATATTTTGTTTAGAAGATCTGTCCATTTTTGACAGTGGGATGTTAAAATCCCCTACTATAATTGTGTTGCTGTCAATATCTTTCTTGAAGTCCTCTAAGATTTTCTTGATGTATTTAGGTGCTCCTATGTTGGGTGCATATATATTTACAATGTTTATGTCTTCCTGGTGGATTCTTCCCTTGAGTATTATGAAGTGACCTTCTGGATCTCTCTTTATGGCTCTTCTTCTGAAGTCTATTTTGTCTGATGTGAGTATTGCTACCCTGGCTTTTTTTTCCTGTCCATTTGCTTGGAAAATTTGTTTCCAGCCCTTCACTTTGAGTCTGTGTAGGTCTTTTGTCCTGAGGTGGGTCTCTTGTAGGCAGCATACGTGTAGGTCATGCTTTCTTATCCATTCAGCTATTCTATGCCTTTTGATTGGAGCATTTAATCCATTTATGTTTAAGGTTGTTATTGATAGGTACTTATTCATTGCCATTTTTGTACCTGTGTTCCTCTCCCTCTCTTGCTCCTTTCCTTCCTTTCCTTAAAGCAGGCCCTTTAGTATCTCTTGCAGAGCTGGTTTGGTAGAGGTGTATTGTTTTAGACTTTTTTTGTCTGGGAAGCTCTTTATTTGGCCTTCTATCTTGATTGAAAGCTTGCTGGGTAAAGTAGTCTTGGTTGCAGGCCTTTGGTTATCATTACTTGGAATATTTCTTGCCATTCTCTTCTGGCTTGGAGTGTTTCCATTGAGAAGTCAGATGCTAACCTAATTGGGGCTCCCTTGTATGTTACTTCCTTTTTCCCCTTGCTGCCTTTAAGATTGTCTTTGTCTTGGAATTTTGCCATTTTAATTATGATGTGTCTTGAAGTGGGCCTCTTTGGGGTCCTCTTGATTGGGACTCTCTGTGATTCCTGAATTTGTGTGACTTTTTCTCTCATCAAATTAGGGAAGTTTTCCATCATTACTTTTTCAAATAGATTTTCTATCCCTTGCTCTTCTTCTTCTCCTTCTGGTATCCCTATTATACGGATATTATTATGTTTCATATTGTCTTGCATTTCTCTTAATCCCTCTTCATTTTTTCCCAGCCTCTTTTCCTTTTCTTGCTCTTTCCGGATGCTTTTTTTCTACTTGGTCCTCCAACTCGCTGATGTGATCTTCTGCTTCATGAATTCTGCTTTTCATTCCTTCCACTGTGTTCTTCAGTTCAGAAATTGTTTTTTCATTTCCTCTTGGCCCTTGTTGATAGTTTCTATTTCCTTTTTCATGTTGACATAGTTTGCAGTGAGTTTCTCGTAGCTTCCCTGTAGTTTCTGGTAGCTCATTGAGAGCTCTTGGAGCTTCCTGGCAACCATTGCTTTGAACTCAAAATCTGATAGTTGAGTTGCTTCCATTTCATTTAGCATTCTTTCTGGGGCTTCCTCCTTTTCTTTCATTTGGGGATTGTTTCTTTATCTTCCCATTGTTTGTGACGCTCTTCTTGTTAGGCTCAGTTTCTTAAATTGATTTGTTCTGGTTCCCTGGGTTTATGGTGTGAACTTCTGTGGTAGAATGCCTGTGAGATTCAGTGGTGCTGTCTCCTTCGGGTATCCTGGTGTTCATGGCTTCCAGCGTCTCAGCTGTTGAAATGCCCCCTCTTTGGGACCAATTCTGGTCTTTCCACAGTTCCAGGGTTTTTTTTGTTTTGTTCTGTTTTGTTTTTGTCTCACTCATATGTGTTTAAAAAGAGAAAAGAGAAGGAAAGGAAAAAAAGGAAAGAAGGAAAAGGAAATAAAAAAATGAAAAGAGAATAAAGAAAAGCAGAATGAAAAAGAAAAGAAGAAAAAAAGAGAAAGGAAGAAGAGATAGGCTTGGAAAGAAGGGAAGAAGGAATAAAACAAGAAAGAAGTAATGAGAAGCAAAAAGGAGTTGAGGGGTAAAAAAGATCAAAATAATGAAAAATTAATAATAAAAAAGAGAAAAAGAAAAAAAACACACAAAAAAATAAAAAAAACAAAAAACACCAAAACCGCCAACTCTTGCTGTTATCAATCTTGCCAAGCTGGTTTTTCTGGCCTTGATGACTGTAGTGGCCGAGGGGTGACCGTATGGTTTTTCTCCTTGTTCAGCACTCAGTTTTCTTTGGCCTACTGTCTTCAGAGCTAGCCCAGGCCTCTCTGCACAGAGCCTCAGTGTATCTTCTGTGGTGGCAGGCTCCTACCACGGTTGTGTGCACGCAAGCGCTGATGATCTTTCAGCCTTCCATGCCCAGGTGCCAACTGTCCTGTAAGCACGAATCAACCCCAACACAGGTTGCACACTGGTGTCTAAGATCCCCCAGCAGCCCACTTAGGTCTCCGATGGCGCAATGGCGCAGAGAGACCGTATTGTTGCTCCCTGCTGGCGCGAGTGTGCACGCGGGGGCTGAGAGACCGTAGAGGCGCCCAGCGACTGCACCACGGGTCTCTCAGTGGCACGCTGGTGCGAATGGATCCCGGCACAGCTGTTTACAATGGCGCGTGGGTGTAGACAAAAGTGTGAGCTCCAATGCTCAGTCCTCCCAGGGCTATGAGATCTTAGCTCCTCTCTGTGAGATTTCAAGCAACCAGGTTTATCCTGGTGCTGCCAAGACCTTGTTTGGCTGATCAGGGAGCGGTTGACCCAGCTCCCTCCCTAGAGTCTTATGGCCAGCACTGGCCCAGGATCTCAACCCCCGCCCTGGTCTCCACGCTGCTGGAGTACTCTCCTTACCATCTGGTTTTTCAATGTCCACTGCAATTTCCAATCTCCTGTTTTCAAATATGCTGTGTTTCTGGTGTCTGTTTGCTGTGCTCCATTGAAAATTGGCCCAGTTTTTCACCTGCGTGAAGGGGGAAGAGGGATGTGCATCCTCTTACCGCACCATCTTCTCTCTCTAATGTTTTAAAAATGAAATTAAACCGGTTTCCCAGTCAACTGAAGAGTAAATGAAGTAATGAAAAACACTCTATAATTATGTCACTGAGGAAACATAATCCAATTTACCAAGCCTGTATTTGTGTTCAACTTTTCAGAAATACATCTACTGGATTATATTAATATGTGACTTTTCCACAACACATAAGGCTAACAAGGTGAAAATAATAATACAAATAGAATTCCATTGAAGAAATACAAGTTTAAGATATCCAGAATAGTTCCATACTGCAGGTGATTTTCCATTCTGCTTTACCGATACACAGGCAACAAATCTTGACTGCATAAGAAATCCTTAACAGAAGCTTTCACATTTGACTGTTAATCTATTAAGACATAGTCCTTTCAGGAAAGTATCACTGCATGGTACCTGAAGCAAAAAACATACACAATGTAATTTAACATTTTTAATAAAATTGAATTAGCTTTTCAGTGTATTGTATTTTCTGCTGTTACTGAAGTTACTTATAAAATGTTGAGTCTTAAATCAGGGATATATATATGTTGAGGCTATGAGGAGAACTCAAAGCCTAAAGATCTTTGAATCATGATTTTCAAAAGCACTGTACCAAGCCCCTCATCTCATACGGTGAGCCAAAGTGTGGTCAGTCAAAAACCAACACACAGTTGTTTGTGGTTAGTTCTACCCACAATTATCTAGAACACTACCATTTTATGGCCAATAAAGGTATACATATTAAAAGCAAAATATCATTAACAAATTGGGGAGGGGACAGGTCAGATTTTACTATAACACCTTCATTTTCTGATTATTTAGAAAAATAATTCTCATTTACTAAGTAATATTGAAAACTGCCATTTCTACCTCAAAAAGTGTATAACAGATATTCTTTTTAACTAAGAAATTCTCACTTCGCATTTGAAAAAACAGCACAGTCATGAAGGATAGTCTCTGGGTAATATGCTATATAGGAGTATGACTAACCTCAGAATAAGTAAGGGCAACAACTAACTGTGTGCCTGGAAGCACTTGATTTATTCCACCTCTTCTGAATATCAGGTTTCTCATCAGTCAAATGGGGTAATAATGTGTGTCCCACAGGATTATTGTGAAAGTTAAATGAGCTTTGTATACACTTTTATTAGAATAGCAGGCTACATTTTTTTCAATTATTAGAAGCGCATCCTTCCCCCATTCCACCTCTGAGACATATATTTAAAATAGGCTGCATTTTTAAAATGATACATTTAATATAATGTTAGTCATTCATCTCCCTCTCACAACTGACACCGTGATTCAAGCAAAGATATATCTAACAATCGAAGATGACTTTAAAGATGAAAAAAACAGGTAACAGGAAGACTAATCATATTAGTTTTCTCTTTTTTTTTTTTTTAAGGTTTTACTTATTTATTTTTAGAGAGGGGAAAAGGATGGAGAAAGAGAGGAAGAGAAACACTGATGCACAAAATAAACATCTACTGGTTGCCACTCACACACCCCCAATGGGGACCTGGCCCAGAACCTGGCATGTGCCCTGACTGGGAATCAAACCTGCGACTTTTCACTTTTCGGGATGACACCCAACACACTCACTTAGTCACACCAGTTAGGGCTAGTTTTTTTCTTTTGTCACTTTAGGCACTCTACAATGCAAAGTACAGTTAACCTTTGTTGACCAAAACCATTTTCTCCTTAATTTAACATTTAACAATTGTCTCTTCATTCAGCTAATAAAATGTTCTGAGGGCCCCACAAGGTTGTGAAAGATGCAGAATTAATGACATTAATGAGAATAATTCCTACAGTCATGGAGCTGATGCATAAATTGAACAGATTCCCTTGGTATTACTGTAGTAAGAAAGTCAATAGTTCAGGATATTCTTGTGTCTACTGTTAAACCTGAAGGGACAACAGGCATAAAATAAGTCTACTCTGGACAAACTTGCATGTAAGATCACTCTACCCAAATTATCTCCAAGCAGGATGCATGCAAATAATCATTTGCTTTAAAAGGAAAATTAAACGGAGCACACTTAGTGTCCAGATCTTGGTTTCTTATTACCATTCTCCAATTAAAAGTACTTTGGCTCTTTGAGAAACAGATGATGGTTCTAGAAGTGGGGGAGGAAAATAGCAACATGAGTTTGGAGCATCTTGTAGAGCCAAAAAGTAAAGAAAGGCTCAAAAAAACAAAAAAACAAACAAACCCCAAAACAAAGACAAAAAAAACAAAAAACTGCACACATACCAAAGCCAAACTAAACAAAAACACCACAATGTGTTCAAAGGGACACAAGATGTGACTTTAAAACCTCATACTTTGGATTTGGAACAATATGAGCAACAAGGTAGTACTGGATTGTAATCCAAAATATAAAATAAATATCCATGACTCTGTACTGATATAAATGACTGCATAAATCAATAAATGAGGGAGAAGAGACCAATCCCTGTGCAGAAGAATTACAAAAAAATGCATGTAGATGGTGCACCTTTAACAAGGTAGAGGGAAACTCCACACTTTTCAAGTGTGAGCAATGTGTGCATAGCCTCTTCCTGCCAGAGAGTACAGTAAAAGGAGGAGGGAAAAAAGAGCATTTTACTGCAAAAAAACCCTAACATAACCTCAACCAAGTGATTAAGTTTAAAATCAACAATGATAAATTGTGTTGATAATATATACTCTTAATATGTTGTGATAACAATGGCTCTTTACCTCTGTAGTCTTCCACCCTCAAACAAATAAGCCCAATCTACTTATAGGTACAAGATCAGACATCCTACAAAATACCTGACCAGTGCTCTTTAAAACTGCCAGGGTCATCAAAACCTAGTCTGAAAACCTGTCACAGCTAAGAGGCGCCTAAGGAGACATGACTACTGAATGCAATGTGGTATCCTGGATGGGACCCTGGAACAATAAGGACTTGGGTTAAAAACTAAAGATATCTGAATAAAGCATGGACTTCAGTTAATTAAAATGTACCAATAGTGGTTCATTAATTTGACAAATGGACCATACAAATGTGATATTAACAACAGAGGAAACTGGATGTCAACTCCATTAGAACTCTGTACTATCTCTGCAATTTTTCTGTAAATCTAAAACTAAAATTTAAAAAATTATCTAATGGAAATAAGAAGTAAATTGCAATATTTAATATAAAGATTAACATTACGACTCTCAGATTGTTCCAGTGTAACCCAGCCGCTCTTATTTATGGTGCGTGTGGTGTCCCGAGGAGCTGACAGTGCAGGCCTCCTTCCAGCACCGTGCTGTGCGCTGCAATGCATGTGCGAGCCTGGTGGAGTTCACTCAAACTCACCCTCTCAAACATGCATAAATGTTTTCAAATATTTCAGGTAGAACACAATATTAATAATGTACAGAGCAAAGTGACATTTCTCCCACTCCAAGTATGAATTCTTTATCAGTCACAATATGAGGTTAAAAACAAAGAAGTTTTTAACTAATATGATCTAACCAAAAGTAGGCCAAAAAATTTCAAAATTATCAAGAGGCCAATAGGCCCTAGTGGGTTTTTATTAATGTAATGAATAAATAAAAGTTAGATATATATATAAAAGATGTATTTTTAAATAGTAAAAAAATAAGAAGAGATGAATTTATATCCACTATTATTAACAATGAACCCAAACCTAAATGCAGGCTTCAAGGTAATAGCTAATGATATTCTGAGGCCTTCACAATTATCACAACATAGATCCAGATTATAAATATAAATCTTCATCATTTTTAGTGATATTTAAAGTCATGTTACACCCAATCTAGTATTTTATGACATTTAACAAAAAGTAATGATAAATTTATAGAAGCCTTTATAGATGTTTTTTACCTGTCTACTTATATGGATTTATTGGATTATGTTTTGAAAATGAAATATTGAATACATGAAAGAGATATTCTCCTTATATGGTCAAGAGCAAATGACTTCATAAATGAAAAGAGTGTTTTAGTTAAAATTATGAAAGTGTAACACTGACAGACCAGTCACTAAATCAGAATAAAAAGACTCTGAGGTAAGCTTTAAGGGTTAGCACCACACATGAAATTCATTTTGTCTATCATTCACAGACAAGCAGTTGTAGAAAAGATGAATCTAAAAACATACAAAGTGCTACAGGATATTGCTGATGTGGTTAATTTCATAGCAACAAGGCCTTTAATAAATAGAAGAATACTTACTATAATGAGATATGTAGCAACTACAGGGCAGTATTTAAATGACTGAGCTCCAGAACTGAAATGCATGAACTAGAATACTGGCAATGAACTTAGTAGCTATGAGACCTTAAACATGCTACTAATCTTAGTTATTATCATGTGTAGAATAGTGATGATAGTAGTCTCTACCTCACAGAATTGGTAGAAGTATTATAAGAGATATTTCATTACAGTCCTCAGAAAAATGCTAGGCACATGGAAAGTACTAAATGCTAGCTATTACTGGCCATCATCATGGGAGTAATCATGAAAATCTTTTACATCACAATGAAATTCATTACTTATCCTTTGGCAAAGAACTTAAAAGTTATCAAACTTAGTAATGAATTACACATTTTCTTTTACAAATAAATAAGACTTCCAAATTTACTGGCCTGTTCTGGGATATTTTATAAAGATTGAGTGGTCTCTGAAAATATATTCCATCAACATTGCCTGCTTACTCAGTTAAAGATTATATTGACAGCACTGGCCACAAATAGCTAACAGAGAACACTTCATCAGAACTTAGAAACAGTATACATACCCTCAAATCAGGAGAAAAGTTGTCTGCAGAAGTGGAAATGGAATCCGATGACACGACAGAAGCTGATTTTGAATGTACTGAATTCTCTGAATGAGAAGTGGAAGCACTACAAAATAAAAAGCATAGTATGTTGAAAAAAGGGGGGCTTTTAAAAACCACTTTCAGAAATTTTAATTATAACTCCATTATTTAACAAAAGCTCCATTGTCAACTAGCCATACTTTACCCATCCAAACTTATCTCCAAATACTGATAAACTACAAACTCTGTATTCCTGCACAGTTAAGTATTCTTACCATCCACAGTCCCTCTGGACAGACTTCCCCAGCACTCATGAATACACTCCCAGCTAATTTCTTCATCTGACTTATCTATTCTTTTTGTTCAGTGAACATTCACTGAATGGCCCAATGTGCAAAACCATTACATGAGGCACTATGATCTGGAGATAAACATAATATAATCCTCATGTTCATTAAGCTCACAAGTATGGAGCTGAGACAGATAATAAATAAATGCAATGTAACAATGACTATGACTATAGAGAGAGTTAGATAGACAGACAGACAAAGAACACACACTCTACGGAAGAAAAGGAAGCACCTAACTCTACTTAGGAAATTCAGGGAAGACTTCACAGAGGAGAGGATATTTCAATTGAATCTTCAAAAGGAAACTGTCAGGCTGACAAGTAAGGGAATTTCAAAAACAATTGAACAAAAGGCACTACAAAGTTACAGAATTATCATAGAGCAAAGAACATTTGAGAAACTACAAGTAGTTCAACAGGGCAGGATAAGCAGAACAGCAGAAGATAAAGATGGAAAGACAAGCCTATCTTTGTATCTTATGCCTTTCTACCACATCAAATTCTGTAAGTTTAACATGCCTATCTCAAATATCCACTTCTTCCATTATACAAAGTAATCACTCTGTACAATTACTTTCATTATCTTAAATTCCTATGGAACTTTTGATACCTGGCCACATGCTGCATTTTATTGTTTACTGATCTCAGGTATATATATTTTGTCTCACTGACTAAATTTTAAATATCCCAATAGAAAGGATTATGTCTTTATTTTCCACAAAATCAACTTCAATGCCTGTGTATACTGTTAATACGTATTATGTTCGCTAAACTCAAAATCACAGTAACAATATATCTATGTCACAAACTGAATGATCTATATCATTTCTTTTTATCGGTAAAAAAAAGTTAAAATTTAATGTAAGAAAAATCAATGGTGAAAAAAATCTCAAGACACTTTGAATTGAAGCTTAAAATATTTTTCTAAAGCTTCATTTCCAATATATTAAAAGTCTCTCTCACCACAAGTCAAATATTTTTCATTAGATATTGATAAAATAATCCATCTTGAGGTTATGATAATATTTAAGAACCACATTTTTATTTTCAAATTGGTTCACCATAAACCTGCCTGTAACAATAATGGAATTGTTTATATAACGTGAAATCATCTCCTCCAAAAGAGGGAATATGATTTTCCTCTCTTGTCACTTTATTTTTGTTATCTTTCATCTTTGAGATATAAGTCATACATAAAAATTCTATTTTAAGGCCTACAATGTTTTGATAAATGTATAAATGAATACACTGTGAAATGATTACCACAATCAAGCTAATTAAAGTATCCATCATCTAACAGTTATCTTTTGCGGGGGGGAGGGGACTTAGAATTTGAGACCTACTTTCTTTTTTTTAACTATATTTTACTGATTATACTATTACAGTTGTCCCATTTTTCCTCATCATTCCCCTCCACCCTTCACACCCCCTCCCACCCATATTCCCCCACTTTAGTTCATGTCCATGTGTCATAAGTTCTTTAGCTTCTACATTTCCCAAACTATTCTTGCCCTCTCCCTGTCTATTTTCTACCTACTGTCTATGCTACTTATTCTCTGTACCTTTTCCCTCTCTCCTCCTCCCACTCCCCTGTTGCTAACCCTCCACATTATCCCATTTCTGTTTTTCTGCTCCTGTTCCATGGTTTGCTTAGTTTGCTTTTGTTTTAGGTGTGGTTGTTAATACCTGTGAGTTTGCTGTCTTTTTACTATTCATGTTTTTTATCTTCTTTTTCTTAGATAAGTCCCTTTAACATTTCATATAATAAGGGCTTGGTAATGATGAACTCCTTTAACTTGACCTTATCTGAGAAGCACTTTATCTTCCCTTCCATTCTAAATGAAAGCTTTGCTGGATAGAGCAATCTTGGATGTAGGTCCTTGACTTTCATGACTTGGAATACCTCTTTCCAGCCTCTTCTTGCCTGTAAGGTCTTTTGAGAAATCAGCTGACAGTCTGATGGGAACTCCTTTGTAAGTGACTGTCCCCTTATCTCTTGCTGCTTCTACAATTCTCTCCTTCATTTTAATTTTGGCTAATGTAATTATGATGTGCCTTGGTATGTTCCTCCTTAGGTCCAACTTCTTTGGGACTCTCTGAGCTTCCTGGACTTCCTGGAAGTCTATTTCCTTTGCCAGATTGGGGAAGTTCTCCTTTATTATTTGTTCAAACAACTTTTCCACTTGTTGCTCTTCCTCTCCCCTTTCTGGTACCCCTATAATTCAGATGATGGGATGTTTAAAGATGTCCTGGAGGTTCCTAAGCCTCTCCTCATTTTTTTGAATTCTTGTTTCTTCATTCTTTTCTGTTTGGTTGTTCCTTTCTTCCTTCTGGTCCACTCCATTGATTTGAGTCCAGTTTTCCTCCCATCTCTATTGGTTCCCTGTGCATTTTTCTTCATTTCACTTATTGTAGCCTTCATTTTTTCATCTAATTTGTGAGCCAAATCAACCAATTCTGTGACCATCCTGATCACCAGGGCTTTGAACTGTGCATCTGATAGGTTGGCTATCTCTTAGTTGCTTAGATGAATTGGCTCTGGGGCTTTGATTTGTTCTCCGGTTTGAGCCATTTTTGTTTCTTTCCTTTTTTTTTTTTTTTTTGGTCTAGTCGTGGCTGTTACATAGTGAGGGGTGGAACCTTAGGTGTTCCCCAGGGCGGGGCAGCCCAGTTGCTGGGTAGTGACGCTGTATGTGGAGGCGGGGTCCAAGAGGAAACAATGGTGCTTGCTCTGCTCTCTCTTGGATTCCAGTCCCTTCCACTACTTCCCCTTCGCCTGGATTATCTGCACATGAATGTTGGACCACCTGGTCAGCCAGCTGCCTTGCACAGCCTCACTGGGTCTGCACAGTTGCCACCCTGTGCCAGGGGTCTGCCAGCCACTGTTGCTTGCGTGCCCGGTCCACACCTCCACTTTTTCCTGTCGGACTCCACTCCTCTTACCGGTCTGGATGAATGGTTGTTGGACTTCCATACACTTCAATTTTCTGAGTTCTGGTGGTTTTCTTGTTTCTAAATCTTTGTTGTCCTTAATTTTGGTTGTGAGAGGAGGCAGTGTGTCCACCTATGCCTCCATCTTGGCCAGAAGTTGAGACCTACTTTCTTGGCAGTATAGTGTTGCTAACTATAGTCACCATGCTGTACGTTAAGTCCCCAGAACTCATTCACTTTACATCTGAAAATTTGTCCCTTTTGATTAATGTCTTCCCTTCTCCCCCTTATCAGATACATGTCACAAACTGAATGATTTACATCATTTTTACATCATTTGAAAATACTCTCTCCCATTCTGTAGGACACCTTTTCATTTTGTTGATTATTTACTTTGTTGTGATGAAAATTCTTCAAAAAATTTTTATTGTAATTTTTTTCCATTATCATTTAGCCCCTTTATAGCTCCCTCCTCCCTGGAATCACCATGCTGCTGTCCATGTCTATGAGTCCTTTTTGTGGAGAACTTTTTAGTCTGACATAGTCTCACTATTTTATTTTGCTTTTGTTGCCTGTGCTGGTGGTGTCAAATCCAAGAAACCATCTCCAAAAACCAATGCCAAGGAGGTTTCCCCCATGTTTTCCTCTAGGGTCTTTACAGTTTCAAGTTCTCCATTTAAATGCTTAACCCGTTTTGGTATTTTGTGTTAATTTTTGTGTATGGTGTAATATAAGGGTCCACTTTCATTCTTTTATATTTAGATATACTTTTTTTTTTTACTAACACCATTTTTTTTTTCCACTGTAGAAAATCCTCAAATCATCAAGGGGATCCCTTATTTCATTCTCTTTCTGCTTCATAAGGTAGCATTGCAACCTGTAAAAGTTGTTTCTTCCAGTGCAGCCAACAGCTTGGGACCTCAGCCCACCCTAATGCCACTGTGCAAACGGTCCCTGGGCAGTCCAAGGGTTGTGGAATCACCAGGCCTGCGTGAGATGGTTCCAGCACCCCATTCGGCAGGCTTCCCTGGGGTCTCACTCCCTCATTCCTATCAATGACCAGTGAAGAAATAGATCGTATTTCTATTCACTTTTTCAAAATTCAGACCTACCTCATTTATACATCAAGAAAATTTTCTCAAGTATAATGTGCTAAAAAAAAGTAAAATAACGTGTTTACCATTTTCCTATAGTTCAAATGACTGACATTCATCTTTTCCCTACCTCTAAAATTCCTTTCTTTTTCACCTTAATTTTCTTAATTGATTCTTACTGTAAAAAAACAAACAAAAAACCCTAAAAGATGTGAATTTGTTATGCATTTTAGCAGGTCAACACAGAAAAATGCACAGAGGTTTTATATAACACAGCAATAGGTGAGAGTACTGAGTTGGCCAAAAAGTTCGTTTTTTCTGTACAATGGATCTAGTAGTGCTTAATTGTCTTTAACTTCATTGAAAACAATTTTGTTACACTGTATTGTGATTGCTGTCACATCGCTGTGCATTTTTAAAAAAACCATCAAAATTGGTGAATTTTTGTGCAGCCATGTTAATACTGAAGATGGAAGAAAACATGCAACATCTTTGGTGTATTATGCTTTATTATTTCAAGAAGGTAAAAATGCAACTAAAACGCAAAAAGAAAAAAAGATTTGTGCAGTGTATGGAGAAGGTACTGTGACTGATCAAACATGTCAAAAGTGGTTTGCTGCCCTGGCTGGTGGAGCTCAGTGGATTGAGCGTGGGCCTGTGAACCAAAGAATCAAGGTTCGATTCTCAGTCAGGGCACATGCCTGGTTTGCAGGCCAGTTCCCAGCTGTGGACGCACAAGAGGCAACCACACATTGATATTTCTCTCCCTCTCTCCTTCCCTTCCCCTCTAAAGATAAAATAAATAAATTAAAAAAATAAAAAAAAATATTTTTAAAAAAGTGGTTTGCACACTTTCTTGGTACTATTGACATTTTGGTCAAATAATTCTTTGCTTTCTCTTATGCACTGGAAGACGTTTAGCAGCACCCAGGCCTCTACACAAGAGATGCCAATATTGGGAGATAGCCAACATTCTCAAAATATCCAAATCAATAAAGTTACTGATGAAAATGAAAAATGATTTTTTATTTTGCAGGAAAAAACTACAGACTTTTTGGCCAACCCAACACAAAGTCAAGAAGGAAGAATCTGAAGTATTAAGAGTTGTTCTGAAATAAGCCTATGTACAATGATACTACTGTAGCTTCATTAGAATTTTCCCTCACCAACTATTCAAGTGGTGTAAAAAATCTGCAGTTAAAATACATCACCAACCCACCCAACTTCTGAATAGGGCTTTTTCAAATTTTATGCCCTTTTAGTTTAAGTTTAATGGAAAAAGCTGTTTTAGCAATGTATTCCCATAGAACATTTCAAATTACCAAGATTTTAATGTGCCTGGAGAGAAATCTTACTGAAAGAATAGCAATAACTATTTTCCAGTGAATACTGAGTGGAAAGCAATTTTAACCCCCCATCTGAGATTATACACTTGCTATTTTGGGGAACCCTAGTGCTATAAATGAGACAATTGTAACAACCATCCAAGATAATAAAAGAACACCTACAATGACAGTCTGCCATATTACAGTGAATATTTATCAAAGTTTATCATGATTTTTTGTGAGATCTTCCCCAAAATTGGTAACCTGGAACCAACTGTATTCTAGTTTTCCAATATCTACTCTTTAGTTACCTTTTCATCCCTGGTTTTGTCTGACTCATAGTCCAGGTGCCTGGCCTCAGCCTGTGCCTGGACATAGTATTGAGGGAGGATCAGTGACAAATCTCATCTCTGTCCAACTTCCCATCCTTGTTCAGACACAGGAATTGACTAAACTGCTCCTGTTCTGACAAAACCCAGTCTGGCTCAGGGGCATTCTTCTCACAGGAAAACATACCCACAATATACTCATCCTGATCCACAAACCTATCCCCATTCTTGTCAATGACCTCCAGAGTTCCCCAAACCATAGTTTCCCTCATGTGCTCAAACTCCTCAAGGTGCAGAAAGGCAGTGAACTCCTCCCCAGGGGCTGTCTGGTCATCATGGAGGTCTGTAGCTTTGAACCTTCTCTCATCATGTGGCAGCATCCTTTTGAAGGTGTGATGATCTGAAGAATCATTAAACTCTGCAGGGTTTCCTAGGTAGTAACCACAGGTGGCTTGTTTGTATTCTTTCCAGGAAATGTTACTATCCTTTCCCCATCATAATCCTTCCAGGCTTTAGCAACATTATCACAAATGTATCTTTTCTGCATCCATTTAATTCAGGTTTTCAGCTCCACACTGGGGACAAAACCATCCCCATTGCCGTCAATTTGATTAACAATCTCCCTCAGCCTGTCCTTCCTCTCCTCCAAAATGAGCAGATCAAAGGTTTTGGATTCCCCCTTGCCCTGGAAGGCCTCCTGGTTGTACTGAAGCTCTGGTTGTCTTTGGGCTCCCAGCAGACCACACCACAAGCTTATTGCACAACATGGTCTTGGCCCACAGTATCTGGGAAGTCAGCACCTGTGCCAGCAGCAACCCCAGCAGCAGGCAAGGCTACCACACACCTTAGTGGTCAGGAGAGAGTAAGGGACAGAGTGGTGATTCAGGAATGGGAGCTAGGACCTGTGAGGAGGAAGGGATGAACCATCCCCTCAGCCAGCACCCACCCAGTGCCAGAGCAGAAAGACACCCGGGCATGGACAGGGAAGCTGCCAGCTGCTGCATTCACACGTGCATTGGCCATGGGCTGTAGGGGGAGACAGCACCAATACCATTTGTTGAAGAGTCTATCATATTCCTATTCGTGGCACCATTTTCAAAGACAAATTGACTATATATGTATGGTTTTATTTCTGGGCTCTCTCTTCTGTTCCATTGGTCTATGTGTCTGTTTTTGTGCCAGTACCATACTGTTTTGATAACTATAGCTTTGTAACACAATTTAAAGTTAAGAAGTATAACATTTCCAGCTTTTTTCTTTGTGCTTGAGATTGCTTTAGCTATTTGAAGTCCTTTGTGGTTCCATACTGATTTCAGAATTGATTTTTCTATCTGTAAGAAATGCCATTGTAAGTTGTATAGAGAATGCATTGAATCTGTAATAACTTTGAGTGGCATAGCCATTTTAACAATATCAATTCTTCCAATCCACTAATATGGGATAACTTTCTATTAATCTGCACCTTTCTTCAATTTCTTCCACCACTATTTTATAGTTTTCTTTGTACAGGTCTTTTTTCTTTATAGATTTAACCAAGGAGGTCAAATCTTCTTAGAAGTTTTTCACCCTTTTTTATGAAATTATAATTGGATCATTCTCTTAATATCTTTGTCAAAGAGTCTGCTGTTACATACAGAAATGCATTTTCTTCAATGTGAAGTATTCATGTTGACTTCATACTCTTCAACTTTCATACATTTATTAGTTTTAATTTTTTTTAGTTTTTATAGTTTTCTACATATAAGATCATGCCATCTGCAAAATGTTTTTATGTATTTATACAATATGAAAATCATCTTCCCTAAAAGAATTCAGTTAAATGGAGGAAAATGGTATTCCAGTGGGAACACGTAATACATTTTTCAAATGCAAAGGTCTCTTTATTTTATTAACTATTTCAAATTATGATTATGGTTGCTATTTGTTTATAACCTATATATATATAATATTATAAAAAGAAGCAGGCATACGAAATTCTATTATCTAGCCTTATAACAAAAGAAGCTGATAGGGTGAAAATGTTTCCTTTCTTTTTGTTGTTGTTGTAGTCAACTTCTGACTAATTGAATGCCATCTGCATTAAAACAACAGGTAAAATAAGCAAACTTTAGGCACAATACTTTAAGAGAGATATTTGTTTGCTGCCTACTGCATATCTGTGTCTATCTCTACACTTATGCACACACACCCCCCTTTTTTCCCAACTTTAATCCAGGTAGTTTGTGTCCAGCCCAAGATAAAGATGGCATGCTTGCTTTTGTAGGGCCAGGAAAACCATGTGACATAATTTTGATCAATGAGATGTAAGGGAAAGTCTTGATAGTTACAGAAATCTTTTATTTTCTTAATAAAGGACAGCAGTAGTAGCAGAGTAGCTCTTAACCTTTCTCCCCCTCTTTTATTTTTTGGCCTGGAACAAGAATGTAGAAATTGGAAATATTGTAGCCATCTTATCAGCATGCTGATGTGCTAAGAACAGGGAGACAAACAACAGTCAAAACACAAAGGCACAAAACATGTTTTAGCAGCCAAATCTACACCAACAAATCTGTGCTTGTGAAACTTCTGTTGTGTAAAATAAATGGAATTCAATTTTTAAAATCACTATAATGGAGTTTTATATTCTGCACAGCCAAAAATAATTCTAAGTGATACAGTAATCAATACCTTATAAAGTACATTTTGGACAAGCTCACATGTGTAATACTACTTTTTATGCATGTGACCTTCTGGGAGAACAGATTAAACTCTTAAAGGCAATAAAACACAATTGGCAATTATGGGTAGCACATTACTCAGAAAAAATATTGACAGAATATAATAGCATATACCACTAAGAAACCAAATGGTTCTTTAGAGCCAAAGTATGAGTAAATAAATCTAAGAGAAATAAAATAACAAAACCAGGTTCTGCGCATAATACTTCCCAGAGTCAGATTCAAAGAATCAGCCTTTCAAGCATAAGTGTGGCAAATATTCTTTAATTAATAACTTTTTATTCATGCATAAACATAAATACTACAAACCACACTGTTATATTTCAATAAGTAATAATGTGTATATCAATATAACCAATCTACAAAAGTTTTTAAACTTCAGGCAAGAAATGAAAGGCTGGAAGTGACAGAGTTGGGAATATATCATAGTATAATTTTTGTGATCATAGTGGCCACTCACATAGACACACACACACCAGTAGAAGTGATTTTTTTTCTTTAGTACAGATCATTTCTCCACCTTGCTCCCGATAAAAAAATGTAAAGTGTCTAAAAAATAATATCAGGCGCATTAAGTGTTAGCTAATATTATTTATAACAACTGAGTGGTTACTGCATACATATTATTCAAGTCCAATCAGATACATAAATAAAATTATAATGGCAAAACTGCTGTTTCATTTCTCATTAATACTACTTTCAGCTGTGACATATTACAAGTGAGAATACAAATGTCCCCCAGTAACTGTAACCAACAATTTACTGTAAGGAATAAAGCAAAAAGAACTACAATTAAAGACCTAGTATTTACAAAACAAGAAATTATATGTCTTATACAGTATTATGTTAGAAGTATTTAAAATATAAATATTATTTCTACTGTAAAAGCATATGTGTTGGCACTGTAAATGCCATTTAAAAATCACATGTCATTACCAGGGACTAAATTTAAATTTTATTCCCCCCAGCCCCCTTTCCCCTAAAATTTTTTATGTTGAAGCTCCAACCCCTAAAGTGAATGTAATTGGAAATCAGGGCTTTTAGGAGATAACTAAGGTTAAATAAAGCCTAAGAGTGGGGGCCTAATCTGGTAGCATTGGTGGCTCGATAAGAAGAGGAAGAGACCCACTGGTCCTTGTTCCTTCCTTTAGTCCCCGCCCCATCTCTCTCTCTCTCTGTCTCTGTCTCTCTGTCTCTTCCATTCACTGACGAAACGCCATGTGAGGAATAATGAGAAGACAACCATGTGCAAACCAGTCAAAGACAGCCCTCACCAGGAACCAAATCAGCCAACACCTTGATATTGGACTTCCCAGCCACCAAGTAATATGAGAAATAAACTTCTATTATTTAAGCCACCCAGTCCACAGAATTTTGGAAGCAAGCCCTAGTTGACTAATAGTCATAGAAGATGTATATCATCAAAGGAGTTTCTCTTGATTTTTGAAGTGAAAGATTTCCAAATTTGAAATTGTAATTTAAAATTATTTTCTTTCTACATAAAAAAGGCTTCAAAGTTCTAAAAAGTATTAAAAAGAACAGGACAGTCCACTGGAAGAGGAAAACTAATTATACTATCAATAATGACATTCCTCTAGCCTTTTAACATGCATTCAACATAAAAAGTTAATAATTAGATATTTTCTGTTCTTTATTTCATACTATCTAGTATGGATTTTACACTTATAACACATCTCAATTTAGACTAGCCATATTTCAACTGCTCAACAGCCACATGCATATAGCTAATGTACTGAATAGCATAAGTATAGAAGAACAAGTAAAATAAACCACAAAGACTCAATCCAGAATGCTGGCTGTTCCAAAGGAAAAGTCTGAAGATAGGCAATGAAGTGAAAAGTGAAAGTGGGGGAAAATGCCCTAAATTAGGAGGTTAACTGTAAGTAATATTTGTATATGACTCTGAATCCTAATTTTTAAAAAAATCAACTACAAAGAGATGGTTTTTTTAGACATGTAAGGAAAGTTGGTATGAATGAGCATTAGGTAATAAAAAAAGAACTGCACTTAACTTTAATCAAGTGTGATTATGAGATTATATGAGAAAATAGTCACATTTTTTAGAAATGTGCAATGCAGATTACAGGAATGAAAGAACATGATTTGCTTCAAAAATAGCTCAGCAAAAAAAGAAAAAGATAAATTAACATAGTCTTGGTAACTAACTGTTCTGTCTGGGTGATAGGTAATCAAGCGTTTATTTTCCACTTCGTTCTTTTGTGTACACTTGAAAATTTGCCCTGGCCATATTTATATTTATAAATATAAATATTTATAGCCCAGTGTGGCCCAGCTCATTGGAGCACGGTCCTGTACACCGAAAGGTCACGGGTTGTATTCCAGTCCGGGCACATGCCCAGGTTGCGGGTTTGGTCCCTGGTTGGTGCCTATGAGATGCAACCCATCAATGTCTCTCTCTCACATTGATGTTTCTCTCCCTCTCGATCTCTCCCTCCCTTCCCCTCTCTCTGAAATCAATGAGCATATCCTTCAGTAAGTATAAAAAATAATTTAATAGAATAATAATTATAGAATCTAAAAAAAGGAAATAAATATTAGTATTTCTAAGAACCTAGCATTAGAACATAGCTACCAAGGTGTTGACAAGTAGCAGTCTTAAAAGCACTTATGTAGGATAGAAATATCACGGGACTACAATACGATTAGGCAGAGTTATGGTTCTGACACTGTCAAATGGTAAATGTGCGACACCCTGGACTTTCCTATCAATTTCTTTAAAATAGCTAAAGCTAAAGCTATTTTAAAGAAATAGTGATCTAGAAAGAGATGTTGCATAACTTGCCCAAGGTCACACAGCCAGTGAGAGCCAGCATTGTCCAGATCCAGTTTGTAAAAATATATATATATCTATGTACAATAACCTTTATCTGAGACAACAGTTGAGTAGAAACTGAATGCTATTTTGCCTATTTTTGTTTTCCACAGAACTACATTTCCCAAAACCACTTACACCAACTTGATAGACACTCCGAATGAACAAAGTAATTTTCATGAAAGAAGTTTATATTTGTTTCTTCCCTTCATTTCTTTCATATTAAATATATAATTTTTATTTACAATTTTCATGTCTCATTCTGGCTCAGGAAACTTTGGCTGAAAAAAAGCCAGAATCAGCCCTCATCCAGGTTCACTCAGGGACATTGGTCTCATCTAATGTATTGTATTGAAATCTACAAGAATGATTTTCTTCAAGCAGCAGTCCAACGATTACTTAGCACTTGCATTCATTATGGAAGACACTTAAACTGGCACTGGCTCCCAACTGCCACCAAATCAAATTAAATTTCATAATCACTGCTTTCAGAGTACTGCGACTCTCTACCATGCCTAATTCTAGCTCAAGGTTGTATTTCACTCTAGCTAGACAAAACTGTTCTCGGCACTGATCCTGGAATCAGGCTCTCCTCACTTTCTACTTGGACTATCTTTTAATTCACTCTCGAAACTCTTCTCTTCTGACCAGTAAGTCTAGTCTTCCCAACATGTCTGCATTTGTATTCAGTTATAGTTAGGTTCATATTTGCATCCTCTGTTTATATTTATTCATTTTCATTTATATCAATTCATTATACAATATACATATTCCTTCAAAAGTAATTTAACAGTTGCCAAACCCTAACTATGTACAAAACACTGCACCACAGAACAGCCTCTGCCCTTGAGATTTCAACCCTGTGAGAGACATCATACCACATAAGCACACTGGTAACACCATGAGAGATATAAACAAGGGCCAGGAGAAAAAAACTCAAAGGAAATGGTAGTAACTTGAAGATTAGAAGAAAGCTACAAATACATTAAGTCAAACCATTTGAAATTGCTATTTTTATAAATTAAAATGGTCAAGTATCAAGTATTTCATATGGCTCGATGTAACAAAATGAAGGAGACAAGAAATTGAGATGGGCCTTTAAGGATGGCAAGGCACAGACAGACCAAGGCTTTGCAAATCACAAGCACATACTCAAAAAGAAATATTTTTAAAAACTTAGGAAAGTATAGGGCATATTTTGTGACTAATATGTGGTTTACTCAAGCTAAATAAACAAAAGGCTGAAAAGGTAATCTGGTGCCAAATCTCTGAAAATCTCAAATGCCAGGCTTAAGAGCATTGTTAAGAAAAAGGCAAGGGGCTTGCAATGTACCATTCTACACCTTATAGGGTGACTATAATCTAAAAGACAGAAAATGACAAGCGTTATTAAAGATGTGAAGAAATCTGAACTCTCACACGTGGCTGGTGGGAATGTAAAAGTGGTACAGGCACTTTGGAAACCGTCTGGCAGTTCTTTAAAAAGTTAAACAGTTACCAAATAACCCAGCAATTCCAGTCAGAAACATATAGCCAAGGGAAATGAAAACATATGTCCACATACAAAAAAAACACAAATATACATGAATGTTCATAGCAACATCATTCATAATAGCCAAAAAGTCTAGAAGCCACATCTCTCTAACTTGCTCTCCTCAGTCCAACTATGCTAGCCTTCTTTGAGATCCTTAAATAAGCCGGCTCATGTGCAGGGAGCATGGTTCTGCCAAACTCCCTCCTGACTGAAGTTCTTAACTGAAACATCGCCTCCTCAGTGAAACTGGCTGCATGCCCCAAACCAGTACTCCTAGTGGTTATCCTCAGACCATTTTGTGTTCATTCTTTGCACTTGGCCAAAATCTGTTCTTCCATTTCTTTTCAAATATTTGAGTAATACCTTAAGACTACAAACTTTACAAAGAAACCATGTCAGTTGTGCTCACCATTCTATTCCTAGGACCTAGCATGGTGACTGGCATAGAGCAGGCACTGAGGAAATATTTGTTGAATTAATAAGTGAAAGAATGAATGAAAAAGATTGGATTATTCTAATCAAATTCATCAGAGGCCATGAAGAGAACATCTAAGACAAAATGAAAAACATGGTAGAAGAGGAGGCGTAAAACAAGTGTAAGAGAAGATAAGCGGAAAGTCTCATTTTCTTTCTTGAGTTACTGTGCACAATGTTTTATATCATATATAGTGTCCCACTTCCATTTTAAAACTTTAAATCACACTGGGGAAAATATTTCTTTTAAAGAGATTATGTTTTAAGTGAAGGACAAATAATCCTTACCCAACTGGTGGGAATCTGTGTATTTCCACTGGGATGGTTAAAGTGGAGCTTGGGCACTTCTGAAACATCAGGTTTTTCGTCCTATCTAGCTAACAGCACTATCCTTGGCCAAAGTTTTAATCCCCACTCTCCATTACAGTTACAGTATCTGTGAAAAATAATGATTAGACTATTTTAGTGGTTAGCTTTTTGGTGATCATATACATATTTAAGAATCTCATGAAACAGTCCTGGCTGATGTAGCTCAGTGGATTGAGCATGGGCCTGCGAGCCAAAGAATTTCATGAAACCTAGTCCCTGAATTGCTTACAATGTCAGGGACTTTCAGGTTAAGAATACTGGCCTAGATGATCCCTTTTAGTTCTAATGTAGTCCAGGGCTTCTGCAATGAGTATTTTACCTTTTAGAATAATTAAATTAACTGTCAAAAAGAGCATATGTGTATGAAAGTGTTTGTGTCTATATACACAGGGTGGAGCAAAAGTAGGTTTACAGTTGTTCGTATGAAAAATAATACAATAATTAATATATAATAAACTTTTGTGTACTCACAACTGTAAACCTAATTTTGCCCCATACTGTATTTTCTAATTATGTAACCACAGCCTATTCTTGAATATGAAGTTAAGATTCACAGACTAAATAAAAATATTCCAATATCATATTTCTTACAATAAAGTGTTTAGGAAAGATTTATGTACAATAGAGTCAAGAAGAAACTAAATCCAGCAGGTACACTTATTTCAGAAACTCTTGGCTATCACTGTGTAAATTCAACACCCCTGCTTACATGTAAGTACAAATGACATCCTTTCAAAAAGAATAAGCCACAATTTCTTTAAATATCTTTACTGTTCTCATATTAAGTGATTTTACCAGAAATTGTATCTCTTAAGATACATTTGAAAAATATTCTAATTTAAGTAATGATTTATTTTAAATGTCTTATACTTCAAAATATATCTGTAATAATTAAAGGGATAGACCCCCCTAAAACATATAAATATATATAGCTGGCTCAGTAACTTTTCTCTTTTAAATAATTTCATCAGACTGAATTGGAACAGAATAGTATAAACTCAATTGTCTCAGAACATCACCCTTGCCAGTGCCCAACAGGGTTATGTTCATAAGGCTTCTTATTTCTGCAATTTGCACACTTACTCTAACCTTGTTAACCTCAGTACACTGGAACTCATTATTAGCTTCAGTGGCCTGACTCATTTGGAGTACTTCTACTCTGCCAAGGTGAAAAACGAAAACACATGACTTGGAGTAAACTTGGCACTTGCATTTCCGACAGCACACTCATTTTTCTTTCAGACACTTCATGTGGTTTTCCTTCACAAGTCTCTTTCCAAATCTGCTCACCATATTCCATTTCTTAAGAGTCTGGCCACCTTCCACATCACCACAAATTGCCTATCCTCACTGGCTCCATTTTCTTAGTGTCCACTCCATAATCCCTTGCAATCTGACTTCTGCCTTATCGATCCTCTAAAGAATGGTGTTTTCTCAGTTCTGATATAAATTCTCATCTCCCTTCACTAGCATATATGTTGGTTATCCCACATCTCAGCTTAATTTAATCAAACCCCTTGAACACTTATTATGTACAACATACTACATTTCTAGGAACTTCTACAGAAACAGAGATAAATACTTAACACGGGGTAGCTGTCTCTATAAGTTTTCATTCCAATGCGCTTAATTCAAGTACACAAAAAAACACAACACAGTGTAGGATATGAAAAATGAATGAGAGAAAAATAAAGCACCTGGAGGTTCGGAAATGGGAAAGCTCATATACGGCTTTAATTTAGGGGCTTAAGAAATGTTTTAAGAAAAAGATGGCTATTGAGATTAGCCAGAATAAAGAAGTTTCAACACCTTCTCAACAATTTTGCTAAGCAAATGAGCAGCACAAGGAAGTAAGTGGAAAATTCAGGGCATATTAAAGAGACAGATTGTAAGAGACAGACCACTTTGGTTGAAGTACAGAGTACTTAAAACACACAAATCAGAGATAAGCCTGAAAAGGTAGATTTTGATGGAACTGAGGCAGGAACTAAAAAATAAGTCTATAGTTCTGAAAGCAATGAGGAACACCTGAAAGTTTCTGGACTTTAGGAAGATTACTTTAACAACAGGTCAAAGAATGAATGATAAGAGGAAGAACTCTGTTAGATCTCAAGTCCGATGTACTAAGGACCCAAACTAGCAGTAAAAATGAAATAGGAGTGGATACAAGAGAGACTGTGGAGACAGAATCAACAGAACTTGGCAACTGGCTTGACACGATGAGAAAGGGACAGAAAAGGGTCAACCTATCACCCCAAGTCTTGTTGACAGTGTGCCAAATTGGAGAGCAAAAAAGAAAAGTAGGTAGTCTGAAGAGGTGATGAGTTCCATCTTGAAATTCTTAAGCTTGAGGTGGCATCAAGGCACCCACAGGAAAAAGTACAGCACCCCATTCAATAACAGGGGAAGGAATTTTATATCTCAACTGATCATCCATCTGTTCATTTATTCATTTGTTCATGCAGTGTTGATTTACTCTATGTTGGATGAGTAGAATTGTGAAGATACATGTGATACAGCAATATTAGATGTGTTCCCAAATTATAGCCTCTTGGGAGAGGCGGACTCCTATTTAACTATCTACAAATCTGATTGTGATGAATGCTATAAAAGTGGTTTAAAAAATACTGTGGGAGGAGAGAAGAGGAAGGTTGGGACACTGATGTAATTTTTGATGGACAACAGCCCATTAGTAGGATTTGGTGGTAAAGTGGAAGAATAAAAACATTCCAGACAGAGAACAGCAAGTAAATAGATTGCTTGGGGAAACCAATGTAACTGGCCTCTATGGACAGTGGCAGGGTGGAGGCAAGAAATGTTGAGCTGTGTTCCATAAAGAAATCTGATACTATGATAAGAGTTGATTGTATTCTGTAGGCAATGGGAAGCCATCAAACATTTCTGAGCAGAAGTGTCATATATTCTGCTGGAGTTAGCAATGAATTTTAATGTTGAATTTGAGATTCTTGCAAAATATCCAAGTGGATATGTTCATCAAGTAAGTGGAAATGCGAAACTTTTCCAGTTTTGCCATTCCTTGGAGAGGTTACAGCTAAGTGATAGCTAAATCCTTGACAGTGAATTATGTAGCGCAGGAAGAGGTTATAAAGCAGGAAGAGATACGAGATTTAGTGAAAGGAACTACCACATTCATCTTTACAAAATTGAGACTGGAGGTAGGTGTAAAAAATAGACAGATGAAGAATCAAGAAACACATTCAGTGATAACCAAGAAGAGTGTTGCAAAATAGGTAGCCAACAGTACGTAATGCTACAGAGCAAATAAAACAAAACAAAGATCCAATGGATTTATTGAATAGATATGTTAAATCATTATTATGTCCACACAGTCTATACAATGTTTTAGAAACAATAATCTAACATGAATATTAAAAACTGAGGTAATGAGACATGGACTTCCTCAACCCTTGCTTTTCCCTCAGTAAATTTATCTATATCCAAACCCACTCTTTCTTCCTATCTTAGATGATGGCATGTCCCTTCTCAGGTTCAAGGACAGTCCTTCCTCCTATGCTCTTCATCCTGTCCCAACGAGTCTCCTTTGGGAGATATGGGTGTGTGTGCGTATCCACGAGTACATACATTTTACAGAACACTGGGCATTTAAGAGGAACTCAATAATGAGTTGCTGAATCTATGTCAGAATCATTAATAACCCATGGAATTCAACCTTCCACTACCTTATTGATACTGCTTTCTGAATGTCATTAACAACCTCAGGAACAAACCCAAAGTCTTGTTTCTCTCAGTGCTTGTCCTCCTTAACTTCTCTGCAACATGGGATACCATTGTCGCTGCCTCCCTCTGGGATTCTTTTCTCTCAAAACTTCCATTGTCATTAAAACGTACTAGCTTTCTTTATACTCACTCCTTCTCTAGACTCTTTTCTCCCAGTTGCCCTCTAAATATAGACTCTCTTAAAACTTCTGACCTTGGATTTGTTCTTCGTACTCCATCTCTCTCTTTGAAATATTAAGGATTCCCACAGCTTATCACCTTTGTACAGATGAGTTTCAAACATATCTTTTGTCTTCTTGGTCCCACATTCACATATACTTGCTACTAGTACCATCTGATCCACCTTCTCTCTCCCATGCTATTTCTGTCCGAATCTGCTAGGCTGCGGCCCACACATTACAGTGCCATTAAGCTGTATGCTAAGTAACTAGAATTGTACCAAATAATATTTTTAAATTGTTCCTTTCAAATGCATGCATAGGCATTAGTTAACCAACTATTCTGATAGCCAGCCAGTGAATTACAGATTATGACTTTGAAGGACCTCTCAGATAATTCTAATGAAACTCTCCTCATTTACAAATAAAGTACAGCCCAGAGAAGTGAAGAGAATGGTTTGAAATATAATATCAAATTAGTGGCAGGACCAGCAATAGAAGCCGGTTCCCTTCTGATTAAATTACATTGCCTCTTCGAGGGAGGTACAGAGCCAAAAGAAGAAGTACCCTCAGAGTGCTTATTATCTAACTGGGGAGAGAAAATGCATGCACGTGTAGCACACATACACACTCCCCTCACATGATCACTATTTCTACCACATATAATCACTCTATGAAGACAAAGTTAAGAACAATCAGGGAATGTTCCCTGGAGAAGATGAAGCTAAAATGGATTTAGAAATGGGCAAAGAACAGGCCTACCAGAAAGCAGTACACTTAGGACCGTTTCCCCTAATTTCTTCAAGTTTTGGACAACAAACACAAAGAACACATTCTATATAAGACTGAATTGTTCATTAAATCCCACATTTTTATGAATCCAAGCAATACCATAGGATCTCAAAGTCAATGAAGAGAAGGCTCCAATGACAATCTGGTATCTCAGAATGTTACTGTTCCTTGACTCCTCATCTATTTTACTGTTTAAGACTACTTCATTTCCTTACTCCTCTACTCAACAGCCATGAGATCCTGTCTACATCTACCTCATATAACCGGTCATTTATTCAGTGCCCTGCATTTCAGATAAGGCCACTCATTCCACCCAGTGCCCAGCTTCCGTTAGTAGAAGAAAGAGCATCGGAAATCCAAATGCTCTGGAGGAGCAAGGCTGTCCCTCCATCTTTCCCCTGGTCTCCCCAACACTATTCACAAAATGAAGAGGAGACACTGCAACTGTGAGCGATCCTTACAGGGCCTCACAGGCCTCCCTGTCAACACACAGTCTCACCACATGGCATCCTAAAAACGACAAGGACTAACTTCACTCTACCCTTTCTCTTTGTTTTCAACAGTGCCCACATGAGGACTCTAATCCCCTCTTCTGATCCCATCTTCCCTCCAGCTCCTATGCTTCTGGATTTCAAGATCAAGCATCAGCAAAATTTCCTCTACTTTCTATCTCTGTTAAATGATCTCTTTACCTATTACTCTAACTATAAAGCCCAGTTTTCCCCTGAAGACACTGCTCTCTCTATAGCTCTTTCAAATGGAAAAATAGCCCTCATTTTCTCTCATATTACCATCTCCCATCACTGGATCTGGAAATTGGGTCTTGTTCCTCATTACCACTTTTCAAACTATTCTTCCTTTTCGTGTCTAAAAGCCCCAAACATTCAATCACAGGTCATTTCACTATACCACCCACTGCCTCTCCTTGTTGAAGCTATCTAGTAATCCAAGTCACTCCCCCTCGTTCTCTGAAGAATTAACTTCAGGCTCATCATCTTTCTAAAATGAATACAATTGCCACCATTCTTAATGATTTCCGTATCCCTATAAATGAGCACCTAACACTGCCTCTCAGTTTCTTGACCTCCTCTGCTCCAATGGTCATGCCCTCCCCTCAACCTCAGATCATGATCATCCCCTTAATACTGACATTACCAACTGTAAGCCCTCCTTAATTTCAATTTAAACATTCTACTGGCTGACCACCAGCTCCTTCTCTCTAGTACACCAGCCAACATCTTTAATTGTCCCATGAAAACCTCCATTATTCCTACTACCTTTCATTGACTCTATTTCATGTCCTCACTTCTCTTCCTTAACTTGTTAAATTCCATGGCCTGTTATTACAATAACTCCCTTGCTTGCTTCATGGTACTTACCTGGCAACACCCAAATGCTAGTTGAAGCCAACTCTCTGCCTACTTTAGGCCTGCACCCACACAACTGAATAGTCTTGAGAAAAATAATACAGCCATCTGACCTGGACTTACTTTTAATTTATTACCACTCACCTCAGCTAAGCCTGTAATACTTCTCTCAGTAATCACACCGCATTCCCCTTTCCACATACCCTCATTCTTCTAGACAACTACTTCAGATTGTTTTTTCTTTCCTTACCCTCTACCACCATCTCCATCTTGAATTTTAGTAGACAATCTAGATTACTATTTCACTGAAAAATATAGAAGGAATCAAAGATCTTCCACAAGTTTCCCCAACCACAAGCTATGTACACCTGTGCATATACACTCTGCCTTCCTTTCTCTTACTGGGGAGAAATCATAGATACTCCCATCTTTTAAAGCCAGCACCTCCACTAAACTTCATCTCCTCTCAACTACACAAGAAAAACTCTAGAATTTCTTCCCTCTGGTTCCTACATCATACAATTTTTCCTCTCTATTCAATCAATCATTCCAATCAATATAGAAATATGCTATTCTTTCTCTTTATTTAACCCCTCAGAATACCACTTCATTTCTCTGAGCTTACTTATAGCAAAAGTCTTGAAAGAGAGGTTTATGCTCACTGCTTCCAATTCCTCACCTTTCACTGTCTCTTGAACCCACTTCCATCAAGCCAGCAAAAATGCTTTTGTCAAGGTTATCGAGAACCTCTACTTTGCTAAACTCAATTGTCAATACTTAGTCCTCATCTATGAGTAGCATTTGACATAGCTGATACTTTTTCTTTGAAATACTTTCTCCACTTTGATTCCAAAGCACTTATGGTTACCTCACTAGTCACTAGATACTCATTCTCTCAGGTCTCCTGTAATGACTGCTTTTTAACTTGTCTGTAACACTGGAGTACCCCTTAACACTCAGTCCTTGAACCTCTTATCTTCATTATGTACACCTCCCTCATTAATTATCTTATCCAGGCTTACAGCTTGAACATCTTTAACCTACAAACCCAAATTTATAGTGTTGTCCCAGACTTCTCTCTTGAATTCCAGATCTCAGTAACTTGTTTATTTAACATCTCTTCTGGATGTCATGTGCCCAAAAACCAAACTCCTGCTCCTCTTCCTGAAACCAGCTCTAACATCTTAGTAAATAGTAGTTCTATCTTTCTAAACTTTCTTCCTCCAAAAACTTTAGAATCATCTTTGAAGTTTCTTATTACATGACATGTTTAATCAGTCAGGAAAGCCTGTTGGCTGCACCTGCAAAATATGTCATTATCCAATTTCTACCTCTTCAGCCACTGCTATCATCTCCCTTCTTGTGATTCCAATTGCCTATACACCAGCTTCCAAGCTTCTGCATCCCAGTCTGTTCTTAACACAGCAGTCTGAGTGGTCTGAGTGATCCTTTTGGAACATCTGATACAGTCACTCCTCTGCAAAAAATCTGACACTACCTTCCCATCTCACTCAGAAGAAAAGCCAAAGTCCTTAAAATGGCCTAAAAGGCCTTTCACAATCTGCCCCCACCCTTCCCTTCCTGATCTCATCTTCTCCTATCCTCTTTTGCTCCCTTGTACCACACAGGACTTCTGCTGTTCCTTAAACACACAAGTTGTCACCTTAAGACCTCTTTTATACTACCTATAATTCTCTTACCACAAATATTACCATTTTTTCCTTCACTTCATTCAGCTTTTTTGGTGAAATGTTGCCTTCTTGGTAAGATCTTCCCTGGTCTTTTATTTAAAATTGCAAACCACTCTAAACCCACCCACTCATTTTCTATTCCCTTCTTCATTTTTCCTAGAATACTTATACCATCTGACATACTTTCTGTTTTACTTCTTTTCTGGCTCCTCCATTTAGTTAATACTTACTGTGTGCATACTATATACCAGGAACAGTTCACATACTTATAAAGATTAAATAAAATAATGAGTGCATAGAGTTTATTACCTGACAAACAGAAACACCAAAACAATGTAAGCAACTCTAACAATCTGATCCTTAAAGGAGTTAAATCACCCATAATTAGATAATCTCGGCCAGAAAAAGTTTAATACCATTTAAAACAAGTAAACAAAATAATCTCTAGAAAACGAAATTTCATCTCTCCCCTCTAGCAACCAGTTCTAATTATTAAATCATTATTGGAAACACAGATCTTTTGTATTTATAGTAAATGCGTACTATTTTTATTTCATGACCAAAATGGACATCTACAATTAAGTGTTAAACATGGACACTATAAATGTAATCATACTAAAAATCATCTTCACAATGATGCAAAGGACACTTTGGCAAAAGCTTACACATAGATAACCTACTCTCCCACTCCAACCAGGACGTGTAAATTTAAGGTAGGAAAAAGGAAATTAGGTCTCATAAATCATGGAAAGTCATTTGGCCTCTCAGAGCTTCAATTTCATATTGCAAAGTGAGGATAAAAATACTTGCTCTCCTTATCTCATTTGGTAGTTATAAAAAAACCAAGTGAAAATGCCATCTACATTGTAAGATTCTTTTATATATAAATACCACTGTTAAAAAAAAAAAAGGAACAAAAAACAGGGGACAAGGAGGGGAAGGAGCCAGTATGCTCCAATTAATAATGTGATCAATTTGGAAAATGAAGTTACTACTAAAATGTGTAGGATTTGTGTTCAAAGCAGAAAACAAGTATGTATGGGGCTAACAAACAGGGCATCTTCTCAGGAAGACTTTCCAGATCAGCATCATTCCTCCTGAATATTATGTTCCCCAGGGCACCTTCATGTTTAACTCCTTGCTACTTCTTCCTGGTTCTTTGCTAGTGTTTCCAAGCAAGTTTATGTGTTCTAGTTTGATGAAATGGACAAACTCAATAAATATTTACCAACAAAACTTCCCAAATAAAAATCAGAACTCTTTAGAGATTAGCACTTACAACATGTTCATTATGTTAACAGCAATAAAATAGTAGGCCAGATCTATTTACACTAAAATAAAGGGATAACTGATATATAGGTAAAAAAATTGAATAAAGAAATATTTCTGATTATCAAATCCATAATTACAAAGAAAAAAAGACTTATGAAAAAGTCACAAAAGTCACATAATATCATTTTTGACAAAAAGGCAAAGCTGAATAAAATATGGCCACACTAATGAAAAGATGACATAAAGATTCACAGTTTCGTGGTCCAAATACACTTTTTAAAATGTTTCTTAGTTTCACAGATTTCAAACAACAAAGATTTTTAAATTTATATTCAAATAAAACCAGAGCTTTTCCATAATTTCTGCTTTAACCACTAAATGCAACCTCCCCCTAAACCTCTGTCCCTTGCCACCAAAAACTTTTAAAAATTTTTCCCAATATATGCTTAGTTGAAAAACACAGCTTGGATTCCAAACTACGTGGTCATTACCCACATTTTTTTTTAATTGACAGGCTACAAAAAGGGTCACCTCCTAAA
This sequence comes from Anoura caudifer, assembly GCA_004027475.1. Taxonomy (NCBI): domain Eukaryota; kingdom Metazoa; phylum Chordata; class Mammalia; order Chiroptera; family Phyllostomidae; genus Anoura; species Anoura caudifer. Next base: position 62,744 of record PVKU01001745.1, read on the forward strand.
TTCAAGGCCCTTTATCCTGAATGGTCACCAAAATGGAGCAGGAGGTATTGAGGAAGTGAGGTCTTTGTGAGTGATAACATTCAATGACATTCAATGAGTTCAATTCTGTGATGATATTCAAGTCATAAGGAAGACTCAAAGGATGAAACTGTTATACCAGATGGTCTCAAAGTTCGAAGCTAATACTGTATGTAAGATTCAGAGCATGTACATAAAATTCTAGTATCACAAATGAATTGAAGAGTTATAATTCTAAATACTGGAAATATTTGCTAAACTGGCTTTTATAATTTTTAATATCTTTTTCATCTGAGTCAAAATGCCAACTTTTTCCCTCCCACACATTTAAACAAATAAACTATTGTCCCATTTGAAAATGTGATTCGAAGACTTGTGCCTCAAGATCATTTCTTAGCTATTCACAAAAACTTTCTCCAAAAGCCCGCAAACAGCTGCAACATGAAATTTTGTTCTCATTTTTACTTAGTGCAGGTACCTTTCTACCCAAACCTTTAATCAGAGTTGTTATTAAAAAATAAAATTATAACATGATTCCTTCTATTCCTTTAAATCCTTAAATGGAGGTTTAAAAAAAAACCTAACAAGGTTCAAATACTTAAGCCATAAATACACAGGAAATTCCCAGGCCCTGGATAACCTGAAAGTAATTAATAAGAATAATGGAGAGTTAAGTGTACTTTGAAACAAAACAATCATAATTCCTAAGAGTAGGTAAAACGTAATTCCTGCCCTCAAGAGCATTAATATTTTTATTCATTTTGGTCAAGTGTGCTATTTCAAATAAATTATAAAGAAACACACATTTTAGAAATTAATGAACTTGTTACAGAGATATTTTCTCAAAAGCAATAAAACAGATGAAAATATAATTAGCACTGTGGAATACTGTTGGGAACCATTCTGCCTCGTTTCAGGAGTTGTAACCCCCCCATGACTAAGGCCTTAGGAGTGTAAGCCACTAAGGAGACAAAGCTTATCTCCCTGGCAGGAGCCCTGCTTCTGCTTCATCCATAACTGGCCCCCAATGCTTGGTCTGTTAGCCAATGACGGGTAAGATTCCCTCAAGGGAGGGGTTGGCTAAGCCAGGCATGACCACTTGGAAGGCCCTCAAGGAAGGACTGGGGGGGGGGGGGCTACAGCAAAGAGGGGGTGATGGATCCTCGCCCCCTGGCTATCCTGACATAGCCTGAGTCCTCAATCCACCTGGGAGTTTTCCTTATCTCTTGCTTCCTGGTCTTAATCCACTTAAGCCTGAAACTATGACAGAGGGTGGTGCATGGGCAAAAGAAAGAATTCATAAAGTCCTGTGAAACCTGCTTTGCTAAGAGTGCTCTCATTTAAATGATAAGGGTCCGAGCAGGAAATGAGTTTGTTCCCTAAAGTTTTGGAGCCTTTTAGCTAACAGACCCTGACCCAGAATAAGCCCTCGTGGTTCTTTGTATGCTATCTATTGTTTGATCCTTACTGCCTGACAATGATTAATGAACTTTACCTGTATTCCTGTGCAAACTGAAACCCAATAAAAGCCTGTCATGGCAAGGGCACTGGGGTGCTCTCCCCTTAAGTGAGTGGCCAAGCCGTCCCTTTTCCTCCACAGGACTCAGTAGTCCGTGTGAATTTGTCTCATGTCTCATCCACAATGGCGGATCCCATGAGCCAGGGTCCACATCAGAATACCCTTGTTAATAATATCAATTATTATTTATATTTAATTCATATGCAGATTCCTCTTCCCAAGAGGTTCAAAATACCTCTTAGAGTAAAACTGAAATTATATTCTAATGTACTAAATTTTTATTAACAACCCTACAGAGGAACAGTTAAAGTATATGAGCATGCAAACAATTTATAATCAGAAATGCATTTACCCAAATTTGCAGAGCCATGGCCCCTTTAAAGGGGAAGTCACTCTCTCTAGAATTCCCCTCTCTTTAACCAATTCTTCATTCCACCCTAAACTATATTATTCTCTTTACTCCTAATTTAGGAGAATCAAGTCAATATTATTTAAATGTTACCTTCTGGTCCCACACAATAACCAAATAAACAAACATACGCACACTTACACATGAAAGAACAGAACTTAGGTTAACAGTATGAAAGGCATAATATAAGCCACCACTAGTCATGCTGTTTTTTAATAGTCCTGATACCACCTTAGCCAAATTGAGTTTTCTTTCCACCACAAGATCAAAAAAGAAATCCCATCATCTATTATTCATTCCCACACATTTACTGGCCTGCTGTTATTATAACAGAATGTCTTCTTCCTTGGCTCACTATAATTAAGGTTGATGTTCCACCTTTTTGGTCTCAAATGTTCTATTTCAAAGTGTAATATTTAGGTGAACAGTTACACAAACAAATTATTGGTAAGGAGATAGAAATTACCGCTTTTCAAAATAGTATCATTAAGTATTTTTTCTTTCAGTTGGGAGATTTATTTTATTTATTTTTTTTAGTTATTTAGTTAGTTAGTTATACTTATTCCTGCTCTGGCCAGTGTGGTTCAGTTGGTTGGAGTGTCATCCCATGTACCAACAGTTTGCAGATTCAACATCTGGTCAGGGCACATACCTAGGTTGCAGGTTCAATTGCCCGTCAGGGCATGCATGGGAAGCAACCAATCAATGTTTCTCTCATAAATGTTTCTCTCTCTCCCCCCCCCACTTCCTTCCTCTCTCAAATCAATATATTATTTTTTTAGAAAGAAAATTATGTCTTAATAAATGAATTTGGGTAATTACTAAAGAATACTTCTTGCCTCAGTATTGCTGAACTTAAAAAACCATCCCTGTTAAAGCTGTAAAGGCAGAGAAATCTGTGTCTAGGTAGCACTGATCACCTCCAAATACTCCCACACCTCAAAGCACCTCTCAGATGTCTTGGAAGGATGGAGACTAAAAACCTCTACCTCCAACTAAAGGCCTCCAAGGCACCCTCCTTCTTGTTCTTCCCACTCTTTCCTTCCATTTGGGGAGCAGGAACTTCCTAAATCTTGTTTTTCATACTCTTTTACAGACATTTACTAATATCATCAATGTATTATATATACTGGGAATAGAATTAAGAACTGATCCGTTTTCTTTATGGGACTTACAGTCTGAAGGTGCTGGATAGGTTAAGTATCTCTTAATAGTGCAGTGTGGGAACAATGGATATAAAGGATGCAACAGAAACCAGGAACAGAACACAAGCACAGAACTACTTTGTGGCTGAAAACATGAGCTTTAGGGTCACAGATACTTGGTTTCACCATTTAGCAAGTAATAATTCAAGCAAGTTACTTAACCTAAGTTCTTTCTTATAAAATAAAATGATACCTTGTAAGACTGTGAAAGGATCAAAAACACTGATACAAAGTGTTCAACAAATGCCACTGTGGAAATACAAGAGTACCCTCTTTAGAAGGGAAAACAAGACGAAATCAGAAATAAAGATCTCCTTCTAAGGAGGAATCCACTAATTAAATTTCTAAGGAAAGCATTAGCCCTAAAAGTGTTTTTCACTTAAATCTGTACTGTAAAATGTCCTTATTTTACCAAGATAACTAAATGTACAAATTTCTTAATGTAAAAAAGAGTTTTAGTTAATGGATGACTCACAATACAAAGTACAAAATTCAGGAGCACAAGTTTTTAAAAATATATTACACACATACACACACAACCTCACACACAAACATATACACATTTTATGTCACTTTTGATATATCCATGCAGAAAACTGACCCAAAGCTTCTATCACAAAACCACCTCCATCACCAGTACTTTTCAATGAAAGCATGAGAGCATGGGCCCTCTCTGGCTCTGCTCGTTTCCTGGAAGGTTAACGGAATTATCATTACTTTATTGTCAATCCCACTACCACTTGTAGGTATTTCACAGAATGAACAGAAAAATAAAATCCAAACATCAACAGATGTCATAAGTATATTCCGCTTCTCCTGATATATTTCAAAGTCCAATAAAAACAGTTCTAGTAAAAGTAAAAAACTATTTTTGAAAATTAGAGATACAGATAAACATTACTAGCATTAGGCACTCTTAATTCAAAACAATCTGGAAACAAGTCTCACATATTTCATGTCACAGTAAACAAATGCCTCCAGAGGACTTGGGAGAGGTTGCATGTCTTTAATTTAGGGTCATTACTGATCATAATCATTACAATAAGATCGAAACCACTTGCCTTATTTAAACCGCTTCGCTCCTACTGCCGATTTAACTTTTCATCAGTACTCCATGGAAAGAAAAGGTTCTTTTTAAAAATTATTCTCTGTAAGTAATGTCCTGATCACATACATAGCATGTTTACCGAAGATTAAAAAATGTGTTCTATATTCTGACTATGAACAAGCTTTTCTAGGAATGCAAATTCTGTTCTCAATACTTACACAATGGACTACAGTGTCATAAGCACTCTTCATGCACTATTAGTCATTCTGCTGAAAACTTTATTTAAAAAAATAATAAAAGGCCTGTAGTGTGTATAAAGCATTTGGGACACAAAAGACTTATTGTCAGACTATTTGCAGAATACCAAAAATAAAAAAAATAACTCCCCCAAACAAATTAATGTACAGCTTATAATTATTTTTATAATGCTACCCCAGAACCCTGAATTTTTTAACTTAACCAATCTGTAGTATAAAAGAGATGACATAAATGATCTTATCATCATGGCATCTGATCAACAGAGATGAGAAAGTACATTTTGTATTCTTCAGAGAAACAAAGGGGACTTGAGCTCTGGGACAGCTGGTGCATGTTGGCATTTAGTCTGGAAAACCCCAAAGTTGTAAGGCACACGTGCTCTTGGGTGCAGTTTAATTTGTATGATTTTATTTTAATGCCCATCAACTGCATTTCCTAAACTGAAAGTCAGGATGTATTATCTGGTACTGCAACAGCAAGTCTGAAAATCCAGGTTGTACAAAAAATGGTATTTTTTTCTGCAGAACATTGCTTCTTCAAAGATCTTATCTGGAAATATAAATAAATAAAACAGGCAAATGCCTAGCATTACAGCCAAAATTAGTGTATCCGTAGGGGATCGTAAGAACTGGAGAGTGAGAGAGACCTTGGATTCCAGCTCTGATCAATCCCAACACCCTCAGCAGTCCCTTAAAAGAGTTTCTCAGAACTCCTTCAAAAATCTGACTCAAACTCAGTCAAGAGCTAAAATAAAACTTACATGGATTCCTAAGTAGCCTAGAGGGAAAAAGATATTTACATATCAGTTTAACTGAGAAAATATCATACTAAACTGAAAATTGGTCAGATCATCACAGCTTAAAGCACATTCCTCTGAAATTGCATTTCCTTGCAGAAACAAACACTTCCATCCCAAACTGAAATGTAGGGTCAGACACACTAAAAGAGGGGAGTTCACCTACTTAGTAAACACTTGCTCAGCAAACACTTTTACCCAGACACTGAAAACACCTGGGGAATGTGTCTCTCAAGACATGGTATCTTGAGAGAAGGATTGGCCCAATTTATGTATCCTTTTATCCTAAGATGAAAAAAATCCCAAACAACAACAATGGAGACAGACTACTGTCTTTCAGGCTTAAATGTCTTGATAAATGACCTTGCATGTAATTTTCTCATCCCACCATAAAAATCTAAATTCATTATTAAAATTAGAAAGTTACAAACCATTCTACAAACTATCAGATATTTTTGTTTTCCTATACTTATTATTATTAATCAGTCACTCCCCTTTCAGTGTAATGAGATTTATACAAACTTGCAACCATAAAAGTAAACAGGTATTTTGTTTTGTTTGTAGAAACCAAGTTAAAACATTCAGTAGGAAAAGAAGAGCATTTAATGTCTCTTTCTGTTGCTAGCCTGGAGAGGTTAAGTTAAAAATCTACAGGATTGGCATCATTCAGTGATTTATCCCTCCATAATTTTGAATATTGTTCCCTATTTACCAAATTAGTTGGTACAAATCATAAATAATAAAAAGACACTATTTTCTTGCTTATTTTTGTCTTCTTTCACTATCTGTATAAGGATAAAGAAATATCTTTTTAAATATTATTTTAAAGTAGTAATACTTAGTATGCCTTTTTACAAATGTCCAAAGAGTTTTCACATACATTATCTTCCATACATAATACCAACTCGGGAGCTAGACTGCCTGGTACTAAATTCTGGGTTCAACCCCCTGTGAGACCTTGAGGAAGTTAACCTCTCTGTGCTTTAGTTTCCTCATCTATAAAGTAGGATTCTGATAATTCTTGTAACTCACAGGATTGTTAAAACAATTTAAATGAATTAATATATGTAAAATACTTAAAACAGTGCATACCACATGGTATGCACTATATAGCTGTTAACTTTTTAAACTATTGTTATCATCATCAACCATTTTGTGTAGGTTTTGATAACAACCCTATAAAGACAGGATAGCTGGTATCATTTCACCCTTTCTCCAAATAAGGGAATCCAGCTGAGAGAAATCAAGTGACTACTCCAGAGTCATAGTTAAGAAGCAGAATCAGAACTAAAGAACCCAGGACTAAAATATAATCATGACTTTTCACTGCACTGTGCTGTATCATTTAACACAGTATATTTTCTGAGTTTACACAGTTCAGTATACTTCTAAAGACCACAGTCACTACTCTTTTCAATATTTAAACACTCGAATTATCTTAAGCAGCACACACTGGTAACCATGCTAAGAAAGAGTCTTTTATCCAAAAGATACCTGCGTATCTTTTTCAAGTAGCAAAATGAGTCGAACTTCTAAAGAGAAGTATGCACTAAATAATTTGGTTGGTTGGATAAGATGAACCTGTAATGAGTTTTCCTAAATTTAGAATTTAAAATAGCAAAACATATACCCCATAAAACTTTCACATTATGATTTATGCCAGGCAGTGGAAGCAGCATGGCATTTAAAGTCAACATTCCAGTTCCACCTTGTCAAGCAGGGGACACTGGACAATCATGCCACTTCTCTACGCTTCATTTATTCACCTGTCAAATGAGGGCCTACCTCACAGGGCTGTTATGAGAAATAACTTAGATGATGTAGGTTACACAGCTTTGTGACTATAAAAACTACACCAAAATGTATTAACATTACTATTAGCTACTTTGATTATGTTGATAATACTGAACATTCATTTATTCATTCATTAATCATTTTTTCTTACAAAATTTCCGACTAAATTCTTCCAAAATAGAAGTACCATCTGAGCAGTTTGTGTAATTACAGTATATTAAGTAACAATGTGGATTGGATTAGCACAGTGAAAGAATTTTAAGTAACCTCCATAGTATCTATTCTAGTACCATGTGCTTAAGGGAGACTCAGTAAAATCTGAGCCACCAAAAATAAGAGAACAAGCCAAGCGACAAGTACATGTTTTTTTCTTTCTGATTTTAAATTAAACAATAGTAAACATTTTTAATTAAATCACAAGGAAACAGTGGAAGTATTACCATGATACCGGCAATTATATCATATTTGTGTGACACTACAGTTTTCAAAGCATTTCACACATATCATCATAGAAATACAATCAATGTTATTGTTTTTTCCTCAAGTGTATTTTAACATTCATAAAACTTCTTCTCTCAGGCAAGTCCCTTAACTTTAGTTGTGCCAACATCAAAAATGAAGGAATGAGAATGCATAATAGATGAGGTCCTTTTTTAGAGCTATTACATTTATGGTTTTGAATCTGTGATTACAATAAAAGCACAAAAAACATTTAATAGAAGGAAAATTTGTAATTACAAAATATAATTTATCAGAAATGAATGAGTGATTTTAAAACATCACTTTTTAAAATCTTACAATTAACATACCCAAAATATCCAAAATATTGGGTAATTGCATTTTATAGTTAAACTTAGTAGTGAAGTTCAGAATTATAGAGTATTTTAAATAAAATTGGATCACTATGCTCAGTAATATAAGGTTACGATTCAATAACTATCAATGTACAATACACAATACAAAATATACACAACATCAAAATTATCTCACACTCTTAGAGTTCATAAAATACTTAAATATTTTGGCCCCTCAGAGATATTGTAAACACAAACCATGACAATGTAGTATTAAAAATATAAAAGAACTTTAATTATTTAACATTGCTGGCTTAGTACATAAAGCATCAGATTCTGAACCAAGCAAATAAAACCATTCTTAATAGTGTCTAATAGAATCCAAAGAGAAAAACAAAGTTTTTTCATACCATCTATGTTCATGTTTTCATACTACATACTGTTCATACTACAATTTACCAAGTACCTATTTGCAAAGCACTGTGCTAGCCACTACTATCATTCAAAAATGTAATCAGAGGCCTCCTCTCTAAAAGCATGAAACGTAAAGGTCAAGTAAGAATAGTGCAATGGGGAAAAAAAGAAAAAGTGTTTTTCCTCTACCTGGACTACCAGGGTTTTTTCCACTCAATGATTTCAAGATCAAAATCAGTCACATAACTGACTACAGATGAAGAAATGGCCCTTGTTTTTCATGGACATAACCAATATGTGCTTTTAGTTATTTTTTTAGGAACAATGATGGATTAGTTATAATTTTACGTATACACAGTGAAGCTGTCAGACCCAACAAAATTCACTATGTAACACACATAGTAAAATCTAGCACTGCAAGTCAGGAGATCACGTATAGCACTCAACAGCTCTGTTACTTTGGGGGAAACAACACCAACCTTTCCTGGCCTTCTATCTACTGGGCCTTTGGGTAAGTTATTAAATTTCTCTAGGTCTGTTCTCTTATCTACAAACTTACAGTTAGACTAGAATTCGAAAGTATCTGGATTGGTGGTTTTTCCCTTTAAGTGAAGATTTTGGGGTCCACTTCCAGTGATTCGGAATGTCTGGGCTGGAATATAGGCAGCTACATATTCACCAAGCACCACAGATGATTGAAATATGCAGGTGAGCCTCAGCTGCATTTGAGGACAAGTCCTAGTCACAGCAAATAATCTCTTATGCCCCTAACTGTATAAAAAAATGACATAATTTGTTTCAGTGCCAGTCTTAGGAGTTCTGGATCTAGCATACTGTGCAGAACACAGTAGATGCTAAAAAAATATTTATAGAGAGGAAGCAGGGAGGCAGGGAAGGAGGAAGGGAGTGAATAAAGGGAGGAAGGGAGGAGGCCAGCTTGGTAACTGGTCATACTTTTGGCTAAGAAACAGACAAAATGGTAGTAAAATTAAAGTTGGGTAAAACATACATCAGCAGCTGAAAAGCAAAGACAGCAGTCTCTACACACATAATTTTTTTTTTATACACACACAATTTTAAATAGCATGAGCCCCTGTCAAAGAGCAAAGGAGGAAAAGGAAAAAAACAGTACATGGAAGCCAAAGAATTCTAATGGAAAATTACTGATGACTAAAATTTAGTCATCACAGTTTTCCCCAGGTGGAAGAGAATACAGAATTTTAAGAACTGGGACTTGGAATTGGGACTAAAGTTTGTAGTTATTGGTTATTCATATGCAAAAATTTCATTTGGGGTAATATATGGATTCCAGAATATTGTTGGCAATATTAACTTTTGTCCATTTTTATTTTCATTTTCCCATTCACTTACATTATAATTTTTGAGATGTTTTATCTTCACTTCTGATGATCTTCAAATGTCAATGGCTCTTAACACATTAACTGTAAACAAACACAAAGGAACTTAGGGGAATTCAGATATTTAAGGAACCCTACAATAAAATATTCTAAATGATGCTGAAAATCCTGTGGGGGAGGGAGGGAGTAGAAGGAAACTTTGGCATGTGTTTACCTGCTTCACAATTTACCTGATGGTTATTGTAAGATTCTTCTTTTGAATGGTAATGATACTATCCTCTTACACACCAAGCAAAGAAAACAAAATCAACCTATTTTCTGTGTTCGAAGAATAAAACATTCAAAGCTAGAGAAAATTCTGTCCAAATACGGACACTCTAACTAAGCTCACTAGCATATTGTGGTGCACCTTATCCTTCTCCTCCTCAGCAGTATAGCAGTCAAGAAAACTGGCTTCTTTAAGGAAACTGGCTTCTTTGTCACCATCACCCAATTAACCTGCCCTGGATTGCCCTCTAACTACCAAGCATTGGCCTGTACCTGCGCACCGGGTCTTCAGGTTCTCTATAGCATATAGAGCCTGGAGTTAAACAGATTTGGGGTCAAACACCAAACTGCTCACCCTAATCTCCAGTTTTCTCATCTGTAAAATGGAAACAACAATACTGTTTATTTTATATAATTATAATGATTATATGAGAAAATATATATTAAGGGATTTAGCACTATGTCTAGCATACAGCAAGTTCTCAATAAATGTTAAGTGCTATCACTTATATTATTAATGTTAATAGTATTAATTTATTACTACAACAACTATCTACTCCTTGAAAAGCAAAGCTTATGTCAGGTTTTATATTTTTAAGTACTGCCTTTGGTTATAACTGAGGTCTATTATCCAATACCAATAACAGAGGATATCTTTATGATAAAAAAAATTATTTTTGAACTATACTGAGCATCTGGGCTCAGCTCAAGAAAATTAGGGCTTGTAACCATTAGCCTATCATCAGCCAAAGTTATTATCCCTTTTGCTAATGTACAACTGCAAAACAAAGTCTGACTTGGACAACTGCTCACTTGTAGTCATCATCAATAACTGGCAACTCTGTTACTGAAGGAGAGGATATTTTTTTGACTCATCTCTATTAAAACCTCTAAGCCAATGAATAATGCTGTATCAATTCAAAGGAGATTTCTCTACCCTCTTCTACTCACTCTCAAATGTTAAACTCCTTGTGTTTGACATTACATGCTTCAAATATCAATATTTATATCAGCTGACATACAAATGCATAAAACACTTATTTCTCTGAATTTTCAATCAAATTTTTAGATCAAAGATATAAAAACAAATATGAAATATTGACAAAAGCAGTCATAAAATATCATGGTCCAAAATGACCAGCTTCATTTCCCTTATTGAAACCAAATCTTTAGAATTGAAATGAGAGAAATTACCTAAGTAGAACCTGAGGCAATATTCTGGGGCAAAATAAAGCAAATGGATACATGGCCTGGAAATGAACACATCAAACTTCTGAAGTGTTAAGCAGTGGAGACCACCATCCTCACCACCACCACTACTTTACCATGAAATTCCTTGAGCTCTTCAAGTGAGATAAATGAAACAGCACAGTAATTCATTCTTCATGTGCCTTCTACTTGCCTTTCACTTAATGATCTAGCAATTATTAAGTGTCCCTTTTATTTTATGGTCTAGTTTTGGATCATAAAAATCTGTCCCAAGAAAATACACACAAAAAGGTAGAAAGTTAAAAAACTCAGAGTATTCCAAACGCAGTTCTCTTTTTCGGTCTGCTACAATACATTACCTCTCTCTTTCAGTGTGTGTATTTTCTATTTTGGTCATTGCATTTGCAAGTCCAAGAGTGTCTCTGGTGTAAGTGCTGCAGACTTTAACTAGAAAATGCCTTCCTTGCTTTAACATAATTCCTTTGGTATACCATGGGAGAACCTGCTGATTGTCTCCAATACCCAGTCTCTCCTATGCCTTGGAGATAGAAGTCTAACTCTTGGTTCAGCAAAAGGCCTCCCAGGAGAGACTATATATCTTATCTTCCCTTGTGGCTAGGTAGGGTCATGGGACCATGTTCTGGCCCATTGTATATATGTTTAAAAAGACTATGTATAACTTCAAAAAAGTATACTTTCAAGAGAGAGAACATGGCTCTCTTTTTCCCTTTCCCCTTCCTTTTGACTAGGATGAAGATAGAGCTCCAACAGCAATTTTGGTTCCTGAAATAACAGTGAAGTTAGAGAGAATCTGTGTCCTTGATACTCCAGATTCACTATATCAGATCTATATTGACTATCTTTGGGTTTGCTTTTTTTTTATCCTCACCCAAGAACATTTTTTCATTGCTTGTTAGAGAGAAAAGCAAGGGGAGAGAGAAATATTGATGCCAGAGAGAAACACTGACTGGTTGCCTGCCTCCCATATACACCCAGACCAGGGATTTTAAGTGCCTGGACTAGGGACCTAACCTGCACACTAGGTATGTGCCCCAACTGGTAATTGAATTCACAACACCTCAGTTACAGGAAGATGCTCCAACCAATTGAGCCGCACCAGCCAGGGGGACTATCTTTGGGCTTTTATGTGTGGGGGGGAGGAGGGAAATTATCTCTACTTTAAGGCACAGTTAGTTTGGATTTTCTGCTATACTCCGCTAAACTTAACCCCTAACTCAAAAAAAGAAAAAAAGGAAAGAGAGTTTTCCAAGTATCAGTATTCAGATTTTTTTAAGTCTACAGATTAAAACGTATTTTAAAATTTAATTTTTATTACATTGAAAACATAGATTGGCCCTTATTTCACCTAGAATAAAAACTGTTTAATGAGCCTAAGAGTTAATCACATCCAGTAAGAATCTTTGAAAGAATGAAATTTCATCAGCAATTACTGCCATGGGTACTATGTACTTGAGCAGGGGAAGAATTATAAAGCTTGCTCATTAGTGGTCTGTAGTGATGACAATGTTGATACATATATAGAAACACATTAAGAGGAATAAACACAATTAGTTCTGTGTAATAAAGTTACAGGAAAGGGAATTGAGGTTATTATTTTCATTAAGAGGACATCTTCTCTAGTCCCTTTAATTTTAATAACCTAATACCAGTCTTTTCTTTTTTTATAGTTCCATTTTTAACCTGACTTCCTGTGGAAGCCAGGCTTACAAAATCACTCCCAATCTTGACTATAACCCCTCAATAGTTTTTAATCCATGTAAAGCATACAGTAGGCACAAAGTACTTTACCTATTCAAAGCTAATTACCTTAAAAGGAGAAAATATTCTATGCTAAAATCCACTGGTCAACTGCTGAATCACATGCCATCCTTGGCCGGGGAGATTCTGAATACAATAGCATTAACCTAGCAGCTTTCCAAAACAAACTTAACGCTTTCTGGACATCTGTATCTGGGTTATTTCCTTCTCTTGGGTGTAATTCAGGCTTTATCGGTTCAGGTGATGTCCTGAATCACCGTTTCATAACACATTTTTTAAATCCATGCTACCATTAATGTAGCTCATTAAGGATCTATTTTTAAGAAAAAGCCTAAGATGCATATTCTTGATTTGTGTTACTCATGGTGGAGAAAGAAAAGACCTGGGGAAATTCCCTAACAATTAGATATAATAAATCCATGAGATGACTGACTTTCCACTACTTCAGTTAATATTTTACAAAAATGCTCTCAAGTAATAGGCTTATAGTAGGTAGCTCTAACACAGATCATCACTGAGTCTATTTCAACTAATACTGATGCAGTTACTAGGCAACAATTAGTAAAAGACTGAAGGCAGTGGTTCTCAAACATCTCCATGCATCATTATCACCTACAGGACTTGCTAAAGCACCAACTCTGGGCTCCACCCCCAGAGTTTTTTATTCAGTTAGATATGAGGTGGGACCAGGGAATCTACATTTTTAACAAATTCCTAAGAGTTGCTGATACTACTGGTCTAGGAACTATGGATCTACATTAATAGAGGACTACTCATGATAGCATAAGGAAGAAAGAAGAAAACATATATGGCTCCCAATCTTAGCTTTGGTATTAACATATACTTTTGATTAGTATTGTAATTAATCTCTTTAAGTGTGCTTTCAGAAAATCTACACAATAATTACTAATTAGTTCATAATAATATTGGATCTTATCTTACAGAAATTTTAAGATTTTTTAGAGTCCCAGAATAATGAAATATGAAACAAGTAATTTTTAGGCTATCAATATTTGCAATGTCAGATGCAAACTGCTAATAATAAGAACAAAGTTGGTGGTTCAACCTGTTAGCTTCATTTTGCTCCACAGCTATAGTTTTTACAATGAATCCTGGCCAGCTGCCTCAGAAGACATGCCAAGAGTCACAAAGGAAATGTAAGAATGTATGATTGGACACAAATCCATCACCAGTACTGGAAAAACAACCCAAAAACATTTCCTACCAACAACGTACCTATCAATGACCTTGAAGATAAAACTAAGGATGAGACCTTGCTACAAAATGTGTTTTAGAAGTCCTAAAAACTCTCCTACCTCTTCAGTTTGTAAGTAGCATCAAAGTTCATGGAAACAGAAATCTAGGGTTTCTTGTTTTCCAATGATGATAATTTCAAGGAATTTAAAAATGTAAACAGTTGGACAGTATATTTTCAATATATTATGGGTACCTCCCCTTTGAGTTGTTTTAATCTAAGTTAAATGTAAGTATGGGATATTTATAAGTGATAATGAATTTATAAACTAAAAATCAACTGATTAACCAAAATAATCTGAAACAAACCAGTGGTGCCCAGAATAATTATAGCATGAGGATACATAAAGGATTAAAGAAATACACATTAAATAAAATCACTGACAAGATAAGTTAGGAAGAGTACAAAGTAATCAAGAATAGCTGATGGAAAAGCAGGTAGGCTAAGAGAAAATAATATGACAAAGACATACAGGACTAAATACAGGAAACATAATGTATAAATAAAATCAGCTCAGGGTGTCAAGAGGCTTCATGCAAGAATAACTTCAGCTTGAACCTGAAGTTGTGAGATTATAGGCAAAATTCAACAGAAGAAAACCCTTTTTAATCCTTTGAGTGGAAACAACAAATAAGATAAGTGGTGAACATTTAGTCACCATTTCTTTATTCAAATGTTCACTGGGCACATATTTGGCACTAGACAGATACGGCTGACCCTTGAACAACATGGGAGCTGGGATGCCGACCCTCCAGCAGTTGAAAATCCAAGTATAACTTTTAAGTTTTTGACTCCCCCAAAACTTAGCTGTCCCTCAGCGTCTGCATGGGACTGGTTCCAGGAACCCCGTAGTTATCAAAATTTATAGCTACTTCAAGTTCCCTATATAAAATGGTGTAGATTGCCCTGGCTGGTGTAGCTCAGTGGACTGAGCATAGGCCTGTGAACCAAAGGGTTGCTGGTTTGATTCCCAGTCAGGGCACATGGCTGGGTTGTGGGGCCAGATCCCCAGTAGGGGTTGTGTAAGACACAATCACATGTCGATGTTTCTCTCCTTCCCTTCCCCTCTCTATAAAAAAAAAAATAATAATAAATAAAAAAATAAAATGAAATGGTGTAGATCAATGCATATAGCAGCCCTCTGTATCCATGAACTGCCAAGTATGATGGAAACAGTACAGGTATTTATTGAAAAAAAATCCACATATAAGTGGACTGGTGCCATTCAAACCCATGTTGTTCAAGGGTCAACTGTATTAGCATTTGATTATACATAGTAAAGAGTAAAGAAACACACTCAAGCAATACATTTTACAGCAGTGGACAAACTGAAAAAATAGAAAACCAGACTAAGGCAGAACAGTACCAGTGTAGTTTTCAATTTTGCTGTATAACTCATACAATTCTGAGGCTCTCATAAATAGCTATAATATTTAGCCTACAGTATTGCTTTATATATATCTTGTATAAGTCACATATTTGTGTCAAGAATCAGAGCAATGCCAATAAGAATAAAATTATAGAAAACAGATGATCATCGTGCTGAAATAAATTTTTTCACAATTCTGTGGGTTTGGACATGTAGAAGAATGGGCAACATAGAGCAAGATGATATACAAGAGCTGCTGAACAGCTCACTGTTGCAGGGCAATACCAGGCAGGACTCACTAAAGAAAATTACTTTTTTTAAGGACGCTAATTAGGAAACTGCTATCTTGATGTCATATAAAGACTCAAATGCACAAGGATGAAAAGTATAGCATAGGGCATATAGTCCAATAATATTATAATAACTATGTATGGTACCAGGTGGGCCCTAGACTTACCGGGGATCACTTTGCAAGTTATATAAATGTCTAACCACTATGTGGTGTACCTGAAACTAATATAATATTGAATGTCAACTGCAACCGAAAATTTTTTTTTAAAAAGTCAAAAGAAAAAATGAAATTGCTTTTTTGTGACCAAAGGCATCAGGCCTATGACAACCTAGAAGGCAAAACAAGAAGAAATAACAAGTCTGAGATGAGTATGTGTATATAATGTATATATGCATATATGTCTGTGTGTATATATATCAAGACTCAACGTATGTTTCCTGTGCACTACAGATCCCACAAAAGTCAGTCATCCAACTTCAGCGGAGTGCGCCATTTAAAATGTTTTTAAAAAGGGCAACCAGATGAGTCTATGCATTGTTTTTCAGATTTACATACTTCCCAAAACACCTTACAAATGAACATATTTAAACATAACACATATTTAAACTGAATCTAATAAAAGAAATTAGAGACAAGTATATTACCAACTTCAGTTACAAATTTGCCAAACTGAAGAGGATTATTCAGCTACATATTTTCCATTTTCAAACAAATAGGAAGCACACATAATTTTTTGCATAATTTTCCTTGGAGCTAAACTCAGCAGAAATTTATGTCAACCTAGTATGTAAAAGACAATCTATAACACATGAAACTATTATTAACCATATTTTGCAGGAGATATCAAAACAAATTCACAAGGTAATTTTCTAATAGAAAATTTGAAATAAAAAATTTCCTAACTGTATAAAACAGAAAGCGTAAAAATAAACTACAACTTAAGGGCAACATGTCTGCAAAAGGCTGAGATAACATAGTTCAAACATCTATTTTTTGGTTAATCATAGGTTAACAAGTAAAAACAAGCTGAGTAGCCACTTAACATAGATAGCTATTATAACCATGGTTGTCCGCCCTGTCTTTGTACTAGAAA
The DNA here is from genome assembly GCA_004027475.1 of Anoura caudifer. Classification (NCBI taxonomy): domain Eukaryota; kingdom Metazoa; phylum Chordata; class Mammalia; order Chiroptera; family Phyllostomidae; genus Anoura; species Anoura caudifer. The sequence continues at coordinate 79,621 of PVKU01001745.1, forward strand.
TCACCTGTGACTGTTAGCTTAGATTAAGTGTAAATATAAACTTTCCAAAAAGTGTCTACAATGCAGCTATTCTTTACTGTTGATAAAAGTGCTACCAATAGTTATAATGATTCATGAACTAACAGATATAAAAGATTTAGCAAGGATGAATTCTATACAGTAAACATTCAATAAATGTTATCTTTCTACCTTAAAAAGAAGAGGAATGAAAGTTGGCATTGTCATGTGAAAGTGGAGAATCATACTTATATTTTTGTCGAGAGGATGACACTAACGTGATAGTCAAAATTCTTTCAAAAAGTTCTTAAATTCTTCTGTTAGTAACATAATTTTTTATTAAGATATTAAAATAGATCTATAAACTCTAAATACAATTGCTGAGCTTCCTTATATCTTTAGGAAATAAATGTGTTTAAGCAGCACAATTAGGTACATTAATTTGTAATAATAAACAACATTTATTTAGTGTAATTTCAAAAACCTAAAACAAAGGTTATTTGTAAAGGAAATATTTGATAAGAATGCACTCACCTTAGTAATTGACAAAATACATCCATAATTAATAACCAATTGATACGGATAAGAATGATTGATAAGAATGCATTCATTTTAGTAAATGACAGAATTTTAGAGTTCTAAGAAACCTTACAGATTTGCTAGATCAACCCTCTAGTTTTAAAAGATGAGAAAACTTCATATAGAAAAGTTAAATGATACAGGCCAAATAGCTACCTAAAACAAGCAAGGATTTTAGAGCTTGGGCCTCCTGACTTCTAGTACTTTCCTTTTTCTAAGAGACTATGCTGCCTCCTGTAGGTTTCAATCTTCTGGCTTGGATGAGGTTACTGGTTGTCTCACTGGTTTTCTTTACATTCTATTCCCAACCATAGTTATCATTTGTAACTTTCCCCAAAATTATAATTTTGCAATCTGTTTTCTCAGTGGTTGTACAGCAGAGTATGTAAATCTTCAGTTTTCTAAATTTCCCACTAGTAAACACAGGTTTCACAAAATGCTTGAAGCGCACAATGTACACAATCAAATGCAAAGAAAAATTCGCTCCTGGATAGTTTAATCTACAAATTCAAAAGTACAGTTACCCGGCAACTCTGGCATGCAACATCTCTGTTAACTGCTGGGGATAAACAAATGCACAAGGTATGGCCCTTGTGCTTAGTAGCTTATAACCTAGTAGAGAAGACAATTAAACCAACAATTAAACAGTACTAGTTGCCGACTCCAAAAAAGGTAGACTAGTGCCTTATAGGAAGGGAATCTAATTTAAAATGATGGAATCAGCTCATAATTTCCCAACGAGGTCCAGAACATCAATAGGAAAAAAAAAAAATGCCAGTATCACTCATATTTATCAGAATCCAAAATAAATTAAAACAGACATAGCAACTTCAATTTACTCAGGGGGAAAAAAATTGTACGTGCACTATCTTTCAATGGAAAAGAACGATTTCATTGTGGCTATATAACAAATACAGATCTCCAAATTATTTAATAAAATTTTAAATCACTATTTTAAGGAAACCAAAGAAAAAACTTGCACCTAAAACCTTTCTGCTTGATATTCACAAGAACTCTCTCCAAAGCTGCATACTAAGTTCTCAAAATTACAGGGGGGGGGGGAATCTCATCAGGTAGAAGAGAAATAACCTGAGAGCCGGTAACCTAAGAAAACTACCACTTACTCAGGTATAAAAATTACTCAGATTTCTAGGTAATGACTTTCAGCTGGAAGATCTAGACAAGCGAAGCACAGTGGGCATTTTTATTTACATTTTTAAGGAAAGTAGGGGGAAGGGTTCAGAGAGCTGGAAAAATCGCCAAAGATATATGGAAACGAACTGACAGAAAAGAGGAAAGGCATGGGCAAGAGTTCAAAACACAAAGCCATAAAGATGGGTAGAAAAAAAGCTGGAGGGTAGTTTGGGAAAGAGTCGTTAAGAAAAAGGCAGGGAGGAAATGGGGCGAAGGGGAGGGGGTAGGGCTGTCTAAAAAAATGATTTGAGAGGAAATGGGCGACCAGAGAAAGGAGTGAACGGAGCTACCTCAACCGGAGATAAAACTAAATTGGAATACAAAAGGTAGAGGGGGCGATAGAGAAGCAGTGAGCTTTAACCTCCTTTTTCCCAGCCTCTAAGCCCCAGAGAGGGAGGAAGTGGCTCTCTCAAGTCCAGGGAAGGAATTCCGGCGCAGCCTTAGAGACCCAGAGTCTGCCAGTTGGGACACCATCCAGCGGTCTCCCGACCCTCTCACTCTCCCACCCCTTGGACGCTGGGCGGGGCCCTGGGCGTCCAGGTTACCTGGACAGGGAATCCACGCTGGGCGGCCGTGCTGCCGCCGGGTGGGTGTCAAGACTCTCGCAGCTCGAGCTCTTCTCCATGGCGCAGCGCGGGCAGCGGGACGGAAGGGCTGAAGCGACCTCCACGGCAGCCGGCGGGAGGAGCAGAGGGAGGAGTGCGCCGGCCGGGGGCCGCGGTCAGGCCAACGCCGGCCCGGGAGGGAGACCGGAAGCGGCCATGTTCCCCCAGACTGCACCGCGGCCGGGAGCTGTGGGGGAGCGGGGGGACCCTGCGGCGCCCCTCGGCCGCCGGCGGGATGTGCTGCTCTGGCGGCATCCCCTCGGGCTGCCTCTGAGCAGGGGAGGTGACGGCTCCTGGGGTGAGAGGGTCCCACGAGGCTGTAGGGACGAAGAGCCTGTGGAAGGAGGGAAATTTTAGAAATAAGGCTGAAGGGAATAATACTAGGGACGAGGGTCTCAAAAGAAAGTCAAGGATCTGGGGGGCGAGCGTGATGAGACAGGAATGTGGAGGTCAAGGAAAGCGAGATGACAGGGTCAGAAAGGAATGTGGGCAAAAGGTAGGATGGATGTTAAAGGCGCAGAAAGGATGGGGGGGCAGTGTCAGGAAGGGAGGAAGAGAACGGGATAGGATAGGAGAAGTGAAATGGCAAGATACTCGCCAGATTTAGGGTCCGAGAATAATGATTAAATAATTACTAAGTAATGATTAAAGGATGCTTTAGAGCCAGTCAGACATCAACTCAAAATCCTGCCTCTGCCAGATCCTTGCAGTGTAACCCTGGACATTGAACAGAAACTCCGTTACCTGTAAAATAGGAAGAATAATAGTTTCGTAGTTTTATGCGTTAGTATAGGTAAAATACCTAAAACAATGCTTGGCACATAGTAAGCACTCGAGTATTAGCTGTTAGCATTACTACCCACTTCGTAAGTGTTGTTAAGATGGAATGGACTAATGTATATAAAGTTTCTAACTCAAAAGCTTCAAAAAATGGTGGCCGCAGGAGGGGAAGATAGAGTAAGAGTGGCAGAGTGATTAGTAAGGGAAGGGTAATAGAGAAAGCGTTGGAGTAATGGGGGTGGGGAGGGGAGTGATAATGCTCATTTTTCTATTTCCACTCCTAACCCTGGGCCAACATTGTATTTAGAAAGGGCACTAGAAAAGAACCTTGAAAATTTCAGTTCTCCTGTGACTGCAGTCTCCATGGTCTGCAAGGGTCTGAAGAGGAAAAGCACTTTGGCATTAATCCATTGTCACACAGATATGGAAGAGGAAATTCAGAGGGAACTGATAAATATGAAAAAGAATCAGACAGATGCTACTGGATGTGGTGGTGTTGGGTAGAGGGCAAACTTTTAGTCATCATTCCCTGCCCTCTCAAATTCCCCTGCAGAGCAGGAAGGGAGGGGAAAGGATGGAATTGCGATAAGAGAACAGGAACTGGGTGCAGAGGAAATGCTTCTGCCGGTAATTTTCTGTGTACAGAGGACACAGGAAGGACATGGAGAGGATACCATAAAGGAATTTTTCTGATTGAGGTTGAATCCCACTCACCTCGTGTATGGTGTAGGAAATGTGCAAAAATTACTTCTGTAAAGAATTAGACAATTTTTAAAAACTCTTCCTTGCTAGAATAAGTAGAATTATGTTGATTTAAACTAGATTTAATTTATACTGACAACTGATGTTTTTAAGAAAATCTTATAAAGACAGTGAAATATTAACTTGCAATTACATTTCCCAAAAGAACAACCTAGCCTTATGTTCATCATAAGCTAGAATACTTATTAAAATGAATTAATATGTAAGAAAGCACAAAAGGCTTTGCCTTTCTGTTCCCTTCTAAAGCTTGGCAAGGACAGGATGATAGCCAATGTTTTTTATTTCTATGATTTTTAAAGAGACCTTAAGTGTACTCCTGTAATAGGCAAAGAGAGTAAGTAGTCCAGAAACACGTAACAAGCATAAATATCTACAATGATTGATAAATAATTTGCTAGTACTTCCCTATCCTACCTGCCTTCCAAAATGCTGACTCACTATCACTTGATACTTTGACATAGGTTTTCCAAGCTAAGTTTGGTGAAGACTGATGAATCTTTGAATGGGAGATCTGCATATTACTAGCCAGTTCATTTCTAGCACTTGAAACCATCTGCCCAATGATGTAATAATTTGTATATGGGCCAATCTGGTGATTAATAAAAAACAGTAATATTAAGTGTGGAGACTTTTGAACCAGTCAAATCCGAATTAGAATCCTGCTTCTGTCACATATTTGCTCCATGATTGTGATTAAGTTGCTTCTCCAAGATTCAGTTTTCTTATCCCTAAAATGGAAATTAAAATACCACATAATGGGTTGTTTTTCTATACACAGAATTGGTTGAACAGTAGGCTCTCAGTAACTGGTTTTGTTACTATTATTCTTCTGTGAATTTACTGTTTTACTTCTCACCTGAACAGTAAGACAGTAATTTCTCAGATTGAACAGCAAGCAAATAACACCTTAATCTCAGCTATAAATTAAAGTAGTGCTGAATTCTTTTTCTGACAATTGGCTGCTATGTCATTCATATATATATATATATAGATATATATATAGATATCTCCAAGAGAAGTCAACTTGATTAGGACTTTCTGTACCTAAAGAACATTTTAGCCTATCAGGTCATTCAGAAACTATTGCTATAATCAAATTATAGTCTAGCCTCATCTTTCCTATTAAATGGTTAACTTGAGAACTTCCCAAGGATAATTTTCTTATTTGCAATCTAGACCAGTGTTTCTCAAATTATATGTGGAAGAACCAGTTTTTTGTTTTTAATTTCCATGCCATCACCAACCAATTTTTTTAATATATGAAAAATTAATTGTTAGAAAAAAGTTTAAGAAAAACCAAAGCATGCAAAATAGAAGGCCACTTTGTTCATTATATTTAGCAGATACAAAATTGCTCCATAAAAGATGCATGAAAGTGTCAAACATGTATTCTCTATTCTGTCCTTATCATGAACAAAGCAACAAATAATTCATGTACTAACACTGGTTGGCAGGTCAGTTTAAACAGCATTGATTTGGATCTACAGATTATTGCCTATCAGTTTATCAAAGGCTGTTTACTAGAAGATCTGAATTAGAATAAGAAAATAAACATCTTTTTGAGATAGTAAAATGGTGGATTATGAACAAGTAGAGGAATATTTCTGCTTCTCTTAAAACATGTATGCCAAAAGTAAAATCCTTGGAAATATTAAGCATACATAAACCTTATAATTATTTCTATCCAAACATTTAAGTCTTTTTGATTACTTTGGGTTGGAGAGTTCTACTTCTAGTATAGAGGAGTAAACTTCCAACAGAAATGTGGAGAAAGTAATCAACAGACAGTGAGTTTCCCATTTTGGCTTTGACCTATAGACAGACTGAAATTATAGTGCAGTACAGGGTGACGAAAACTCAAAGCCTGCTATTTTTTTTCTCTGCTTGAATGCTTTCATTTTTTTAAAATTTATTTTAATTGTTGTTATTGTACAGTTTTCTGTAGAAAGCCTGCTATTTTTCTGGTGTGAGGAACCAACAGAAGGAAGCTCTCAGAGAAGCTAGAAAATGAGGCAGAAATTCAGAGAAGGAGAACCGGAAAAGGGAACTCTGAACTCTACAAAGTCAGACAATCTCTGGCGTCCTCATTTTATTTGAACAACAAAGGCAGAATGCAGGTAGCTCAGATAAAAGTACTAAAAATAGAATATCCTCCCACTTCAGATAAAAGAATTTAAACAAGGTTTCAGCTGTTACCCACTGTAAGCAAGACAGAATTCTCATTTGGTTCCAACCAAGTTAATTTCTTGCTAAACAAAGGATCCACACTTTGTAGAGGAATAAAACAGAATCCAGAGACTCTGAAACAATGTTCAAAATACAGTTCAGAATTACTTGACATAAAAAGTAGGAAGAGCCCTGGCCAGGTTGCTTAGTTGGCTGGAGTGCCATTGTCCCAGACACCAAATGTTGCAGGTTCCATTCCGGGTCAGGGTGTATATCTAGGTGGTGGGTTTGATTACTTGGGGTATGTAAGGGAGGTAACCAATGGGTGTTCCTCATATCCATGTTTCTAAGATCAATGAACATATCCTTGGATGAGGATTGAAAAACAAACAAACAAGGAAATGGGACTTATTCTCAAAGGAAAAGATAATAAAAGAGAGGCCAAATTTCAGATCATACAGATACTGGAATTATCAATGGCTTTAAAGCAGCTAATATGTTCATGAGGTAAAGTGAAATACATTGTAATCAATGAAAAGGTATTAAAACTCAGCAGAGGAATCAAACACATAAAGAACCAAATAGAAATTGTAGGAAAAATACAGTACCTAAAATAAAAAGATTCATTGTCTGGGCCTAATGGCAAAATGGGTTTAACAGAAAAATGTCAGAAACTTGAAGATAAATCAATACAAATGATCCAATATGAAAACAAAATTTTAAAAATATTAACAGAGCATGAGGAACATGTAAAACAATATCAAAAGCAATATACATATAACTGGAGTCCCAGAAGAAGTAGAAACAATTAGGCAGAGAAAGCTAAAGAAACTATAGCCAAAAACTCACCAAATTTGGCCAACAACATAAATTTACAGGTTCAAAATGCTCAGTAAACAGAACAGGATAAGTACAAAGCCATGTCTAGACACATTATAATTAAACTGCTGAAAACCAAAGATAAAGAGAATCTTAAAAGCAGTTAGAGAAAAATAACACATCACATAAAGGGGAATCACAATTCTAAATTCACGGATTCTTCAGCAGATAGTACAGATGATAGAAAACACTAGAGAAACATCTTCAAAGTGCTTTTAAAAAAGAAAAAGTCAAAACAATATATCACACAAAAACATCTTTCAAAGATGATGGTGAAATGAAAACATTTTTAAAAGATTTTGTTTGTTTAGAGAGAGGGAAGGGAAGGAGAAGGAGGCGGCGAACACCGAGCAGGCCGCCTCGCAGGTACACACACCCTGGCAGGGGCCCAGGCGTGTGCCCTACCGATAACTGAACTGGCAGCCTTTCTCTTTGTGGGACAAGGCCCAACCAACTGAGCCATACCAGTCGGGGCAAGGAAAAACATTTTTAGATGAAGAACAACTAAGAGAAAATGTGGCCAGCAGATGCACACTACACTACAAGATATGCTAAAGAACAGGTAGCAAACACAAGGCCCGTGGGCCGAATCCAGCCCTCCACCTTGTTTTATCCAGTCTGGCACCTTGTTTCTACCCAGCAGCAGCTCTGAGCTCCTTGCCCCTAGTTAAGGAGTAGTTACATTTATACAGTCCTAAAATTATATTCGGCCCTTTGAAGCAACCACGAGGCTAATGTGGCCCCCAGTGAAAACAAGTTTGACACCCCTGTACTGAAGCAAAAAGAAATACCAAAGGAAATGTGGACATTCAAGATGAAGATTAAGAATAGGAAATATCTGGGTAAATAAAGACTATTTTTCCTCTTAATTTCTTTAAAATACTTTAAAGCAAAAATCACAACAATTTTCTGGTGGAATTTATAATGAAAGTATATATCATATATATGAAAATTAGAGTATAAAAGTTGTCATTGTAAATGGGACTATGTAATTGCTAAGTTTATTTTCTGTGAAGTAGTTCAACATGAATTCTAAGCAATCTTACTGTTAAAGTGTTATTATTACTATTCATATTTTAAAGGGGGGAAATTTTTTCTGAAGCTTTGAAAATTTAAATATCCCAAAATCACATAAAGCAGAATAGGGACTAGAGTTTTGATCTGCTTAACTCTAACCCTCATCGTCTTAATCACTATTCTGTGATTCTTTATCAATAATTAATAAAATTTCCACAACAATGAGCTAAACATCCATTGAGGACTGGCAACAAAATTTCCTTTGCTGTAGTATACTTCTATAAATTTCTTGGTTAAATTTCTCTTTAGTCTGTAAGTCCCCTAAAATTCACCTTAAAATTAATGACCCTCTTCCAGCTTTCCAGGGAGCAAACAGGATTGGCAAATTATGCTAGTATACTTTAAATCACTGTAATATGTGCTGTGCATTTTTCCAAGAAAGCAATATTTCACACATTGTCCATGAGTGGATCATTGTCTTCCAGGCATTTATTTCTGCAAGGCAGAAAATTAGTGTCAGGCCAGCATCAAGGAATAGCAATGGTTTCCTGGATATGACTCCAAAAGCAAAGTTAGGTTACAAAAGGAAGAACAGACAAATGGGACTACATCAAACCTAAAAGTGTTTCTGCTGCCAAGGATACAATCAATGGAGTGAAAAGACAACTTACTAAATGGAAGAAAATACTTAAAAATCACATATCTGATAAGGGTCATATATGCAGAATACATAAGGAACACTTACAAATCAACAATGATGGAAAAAAAAAACCCCAACAAAATAGCCTTATTGGAAAATGAGCAGAAGATTTGAAAAGACATTTCTCCAAAGATGATATACAAATGACAAGCATATGAAAATATGCTGAACATCACTAATCTTTGGAGAAATGTAAATTAAGACCATAATGCTTCATGCTATTAGTATGGATACTATCGAACCTCCCCAAAGAACAAGTATTGGCAAGAATATGGAGAAATTGGAACATTGTGCACTGTTGGTGGGATTGTAAAATATGCAGCCACTGCAGAAAATAGTATTGCAGGTTGTGCAAAAGAATTAAAAGTGAAACTACCATATGATCAAACACCCCATTTCTGCATATATATGCAAAAGAATTTAAAGCAAGGTCTCAAAGAGATATTTGCACACCTATGTTCATAGCAGCATTACTTACAATAGTGAAGAGGTAGAAATAACTCAGATGTCAATTAACACATGAATGGATAAGCAAAATATATATGTGTGTATACATATATATTCATATTCAACAGAAAATTATTTAAACTTAAAAAGGAAGGGAATTTTGTCACATGCTACAACATGGACGAATCTTGAGGACATTATGCTAAATGAATGAAGCCCATCACAAAAAGACAAACACTGTAGGGTTCCACTTATATGCGGTAACTAAAGTAGCCAAAATCAGAAACAAAATGCAATCTCTTTCTTCATCATGTGACAGAAGCAAATGTAATGAGTTTGTCATGTAAATGTAGTTCATGGAAATTCATATATCAAAGATAAACATGTAGCTTTAGTGACTTTTGCAGAATTTGCTAAGTCATAATGCCATAGACCAGAGATTTTCAACCTTTTTCAGCTCATGGAACACATAAATGAATTACTAAATATTCACAGCACACTAAAAAATATATTTTTTGTTTATCTGACAAAAAATAGGTATAATTTTGATTCATTCACGCCGGACAGGCTGTGGTCATTTTTTATTTGCAATCTAAGGGAAAAGAGGTCAGTGCCCCTGATTAAATAGTCAAGTATTGCATGTTTTAAAATTTTATTTTGGCACGCCAGCTGAAAATCATTGCCATAGACTGATAATTTTGAAGAAAAACAAGATAATTAGAATGTTATTAGGATCTTGATATAATAAATAAAATATGACTTTATAAACAATAAATTGCTTCTGTCAAATAGCAGATGGATTAATAGAGCTAGAAACTTAGCTGAATCCTGGCCTTAATACTTCCAATGTAGCCCTGGCCCAGGGGTTCAGTGGGTTGGAGCATTGTCTTGTGCACCAGAAGGTTGTGGGCTTGATTGCCAGTGAGGGCACATACCTAGGTGTCCGGTTCAATCCCCAGTCAGGGAGTGTACAGGAAGTAACAGATAGATGTTTTACTCTTACATTAATCTTTCTCTCTGTCTCTCTGTCTCTCTCTCCACCCCCACTTCCTCTTTCTCTAAAATTAATAACTATATCCTTGGGTGAGAATTAAATAAAATAAACTATTTCCTATGCATGCAGATTTACAGCAGTTTTTCTGAGCTCCTGTAAAAATGTAGCTAATATTTCCTCTCCTCCCCCATCTTAAAGTGCATTCATGTGCACATAATTACACACATACACATCAAAATGTGAGAATTGAGATATACATCAAAGTATCTAATGTGGTACCTGACACATTGTACATGTTCTACAAGTGGTAGTTCTCTAATTCATTAAAAGAATAAAGAGACATACAGTACAGGTCAGACCAAACAAGGACAGCATTGCTGAAATTTGGCAGTAATTGAAGACTCCAGCATGTAGTTTTTTCTGATAATGTTGGGGACATGTTAACATCAACAGACTGAACTAGCTGGAATTCATTTTTTTAAAATCTCTGTATTTGAATCTATTTATCTCATTTTCTGATATTATGACTTCTATGATTGTGATTTAATCTAGCAACTGTCATTTTTACATTGAATAATTTATATTGTCTCAATTTGATCATAGTTCCTAACCTACACATCTGTGCACATGTTGCCTTCCTTTTTTGATTCATTAAAATTACTTTCACATTCATGACATTTTCATGACTTCCTGATATATTACCTCAGGCACTGGGAAGCAGATAAAAGATTTCTGGCATCTTGGGAAGGATGAATTTGTCCTGGAAGAGATTACATCTTGATGTATTGTTATTGAATCTCCTGGAAAGTGTTGTATGAACTGTCAAGCTTTGGTACCTGTTTTCAGTGTCTAGTGTTGGGTATCTAATGTATATTGCACTTAGGCAGTGTGAGTTGCTTATACTTTCAAGGTCATCTGCTGCATTTCTGCTCTAATTCATGATAACTAAAGTGACTATATGAGACAATCGCTTCTCCTTGACCTTAAATGAAGTTTGTGTTTTGGACTGAAAACTAATCAAAAACCTAGTTGTCTTCACCTAGGGCTGCAATCACTTTGAAACATTCAGAATTGAAGATAAAATTGAGTTAGAATAACTCAAAGTCCCTTTTTGCTTCTTTCTCTTTTGTCATAGCAAGATGATTCTGACATATCTTTGCTAACAACTTTTCTATCCTAATATTAAATTTCTCATGCCTCCTTCAAATTTTTGCTCAAATGTCTCTTTCTCGAGGTCTGCTTTGACTATCCTATTTAAAATTTCACATACACCCCTGCACTTATACCTCCTTTATTCTGTTCTAATTTTTTTCATATAACTTATCATTCTATGCTTGACCTACACTTTTCTTATTTATCTGTCTATTATTATTATCTGTCTATTATTATTATCTGTTTCTTCCAGCTAGGAGTCATTGTTTATTTTGCCCACTGATGTGTTCCAAGCATCTACAAAAGTTCTTGGAACAAAATATGCGTTCAATAAATGTATATTTGAATGAATGGATATGTTTCATAGGTGCCTCCAAGAAAATAGTTGATCTGATTTGAGAGTGCTCATGAGAATACCACCTAATCACAAGAGAAAATGGTATTTACTGCCAACAATGTTTTGGGTGAATGAGGACTTCCTGAAAAATATATTCTCTTGGCAGAACATGTTTGTGTGTTCTTTCCCTTTCCAGGCAATCTGTCCACTGCTAGGTTTAGTTGTAAAAGGCATGCTCTTTCTTTGTAATGCTTTCACTTTATTCATGATTTATAATAACTTATAGTGCAAGATAAAACATCTGTGCACTGCAACAGAGATGAAAAACTAACAACCTTCTTTGTATTATCCAAATAGGGATCTTCTTTGGATCTCTATATAAAGAGATCTTTGGACCTCTGTCTAAATTTTAAAGCTTGGATTCTATCACAATGCTATGTTTTTAGATGTTATTCATATACTCTAAAGGACTTAAAGCAAATTGAATACTGGTTTTTTTAAATTAAAAAGTGGAACAATAGGAAATCTCAAAAAACTGACATGCTTAAAAGCAATTTAATAACAGAGAAGAAACACTAAGAAAATATGCTTCCTGCCCATGCATTTCAGTGCTATGGTTTCAAAATATGGAAAATCTATATATGTTTTTTAGGTCAGCAAAATTTGCATAAAGGAAACTTGCATAGGGAAATTGAAGGAAAAAAAGAGATGCGTGCAAACAACCAAGAAGGAGGTTAATTGTGAAGTGTTGCTTTCAAGAGGAATTGTACAGGGCCAAATCTATTTTATTAAACCCTTAGAATACAATTTAAAGTTTAAACAATTTGTCACTTCCTGAAACCAGATTCACTAGAAATATTCAAAGAAGTCTAAACTGATGCAATTGACCTAAAAAAGAACCCAAACTAAAAAGAGATCAGGTATTTTGACTTAATAATCCATGTTTGTTCTCGTGTTACCTGGGGAGATCCAAGTCAGGGGGCTCCCTGCCTGCCTTGGTTCTTGTCTTGCTTGCCAGAGACAAATTCAAATGATAGACAACATGTATGGTGGAAATAACATAGCAGTTTATTTATGAAACACATACGAGCATGAAGCTGCAAGCAGTCACCCGGCTAGTCTGAATGCCCCATGTATAGAGGAAATAAAGTTCATTTGAGCCAATGCTACAAGTGGGTACTCAGCTCATCTGAGTGCCCTGACTAGTAGGGTTTAGGGGTTATATACCTTAGTCAGATTTTAGGTTCCCCCTCCTTTTTCTCCTTCTAAATGTTGTGAATAATGTACAGCTATGAAGGCTTCTTTCTCAACTAGTAGAGGCTCTTTGTCTTAGAGAAGTTGCTGCAGAGGCTCCCTTTCCCAGCATAGAGACTCCCTTTCTCAGCACAGAGTCTCAAGGACTTCCCTCCTCTGAGCTATCCCTGCTTGTGTTGTTCAAAACACTCAGTGATCTCACTGGGCTGGGCTCAGGATCTCAACGGGTGAGGTGTCTCCCTCCTCTACCCTGCCTTGGTTTACTAACTATCCCACCTAACACTAGGACAAAGGAGTCACTGGATAGTTGCCCTCTTCATCTACATTTTATTTTTGTAAATATTTATCAAAGCCCTACCTTTTCTACAAAGGTTTCAGGTGGCTTATAAAAGATACATGGAAGTAAAACAAAAAGCTTCCTGTCAAGATGGCAGCATAGCTAAACACAGCTTACTCCTCGCACAACCACATCAAAATTACAACTAAACATAGAACACCCATTACTCAGAACCATCAGAAATCAAGCTGAATGGAAGTCTGACAACTACAGAATTAAAGAAACCTCACCCATCCAGACTAGTGGAGGGGTAGAGATGTGGAAGGGGCTGGTCCCGTATTCACGTGTGGTAGATAAAAATTCAGGAGGTATATCTCAGGAGCGAGGAGTCCCAGGCCCACACCAGGCCTCCCCATCCCAAGTTTCCAGTGCCAGGAAGATTAAGTCCCCATAACTTCTGGCTTCAAAAACCAGCAGACATTGAGTTGGTGGAAGAAACCGCTGGAGTCTCAAGCACTTCCTTTTAAAGACCCCACACACAGACTTACTCAAACTCACTCCCTCTGAGCCTCAGCACAGTGGTAGCAGCTTGAAAGGCACCAGTGGCATACAGGAAGGAAGTAAAGGGTCTGGAATCAAGGCAAGAGCTGGGGGACAGCATTCTCCTGGGCAGAAAGGCCACTGTCCCCCTTCAAATGAGGATAGTGCAGGCAGACTCTGGAACAACTTCAGGTGTTCCAACATTGCATAATAGGGGGGCCAGAAGGAGAGGAGAAAGAGCAAGGAGTTGGAAATCTATTTGAAATAACAATGAAAGAAAACTCCCCTAATTTGGTGAAGGAAAGAGACATGCAAATCCAAAGAGTCCCAAACAAGATCAATGCTAAGAGGCTCACTCTAAGACACACCAATTAAAATGCCAAAGGTTAAAAATAAAGAGAGAATCTTAAAAGCATCAAGAGAAAAGCAGTTAGTTACCTACAGGGGAGTGCCCATAAGACTGTCAGCTGATTTCTGAAAAGAGACTTTGCAGACTAGAAAAGATTGGCAAGAAATATTCCAAGTCATAAAAAGCAGGGACCTACAGCCAAAATTTCTTTACCCAGCAAAGGAGGGCAGATAAAGAGCCTCCCAGACAGGAAAACACTAAAGAAGTTCATCATCACCGTACCATTATTATATGAAATGTTAAAGGTACCTATTAAGAAAAGGAAGAAAATCAAAACTATGAACAATGAAATGGCAATAAAAACATATCTATCAACAATTGAATCTAAAAAAACAAACTAAATAAACAAGAAGAACAGAGACAGAATCATGGATACGGAGAGCATTTTGATGGTTGCCAGATGGATGGGGGATGTGGAGGAAAGGGTGAAGAGGTGAGGGGATTAAGAAGCACAAAGGTAGTTAAAGAATAGCCAGGGGGGATGTAAAATACAGTTTAGGAAATGAATAGCCAAAGGAGTTATACTTATGACCCATGAACATCAACAATAGTGTGGGGATTGCCTGAGGGAGTGGAGGTGTCTGGTGGAGGGGGGCGGGAAGAGGTGGGAAAATCAGGACAACTGTAATAGCATAATCAATGATACATAATTTAAAAGCAAAACAAAAAAAATTAAAACAGAAAGATAAAAAAGGTACTAAGAAAAAAGATAATAGAAAAAGAATCTTAAAAGAACATTAAGTTTCTTTTAAAACAACGTTAGATTTTACATTAAGCCTCCCTTCAGACTTACCTAAAAATAAGCACATAATCAGTTATATCATTCTCATGATAAAAAAGTAAAAATCATTCAGTTTTTCAGAAGAAACAGAAGCTTTTATTTAGAACTGAATTATATAAGAACTATTCACTGAAATTTTATATAAAGTATATAACATGATATAAAATAATATTCTCAACAGGATTTTTTAGTAAGTGCTGTAGCTTCTATTATATGACTATTTCTTATAATAATTTTAAAAATAAAGGATATAAAAGGCCTCTACCTGGAAAATTATAAGATGCTGAAAAAAGAAACTGAAGAAGATAAAAATAAATGGAAGCACATACTGTGTTTATGGATAGGAAGAATTAACATCTTTAGAATGTCTGCACTACCCAAAGCAATCTATAGATTCAAAGCAATACCTATCAAGATACCAAAGGTGTATGTCACAGAACTAGAATATATATTTCAAAAATTTATATGAGACCATGAAAGACCCCACATAACAACAGTGATCTTGAGAAAGAAGAACAAGTTTGGAAGAATCATACTACCTGATATCAAACTATTCTATAAGGCTATAATAACCAAAACAGCATGGTACTGGCATAAATATAGACACATAGATCAATGGAACAGAAAGAATAGACAACCCAGAAATAAACCCACACCTTTATAGTCAATTAATATTCAACAGAGGAAGCAAGCACATACAATGGGCTAAAGATAGTTTGTTCAATAAGTGGTGTTGGGAAAATTGGACAGTTACATGCAGAAAAATGAAACTAGACCACCTTCTTATACCACAAACAAGAATAAATTCAAATGGATAAAAACTTAAATGGTAGACCCAAAACCATAAAAATCCTAGAAGAAAACATAGGCAGCAAAATCTTGGACATTGTTCATAGCAATATTTTTTCTGATATATTTCCTCAGATGAGGGAGACAAAAGAAAAAGTAAACAAATGGGACTTCAACAAACTAAAAAGTTTTCCACAGCAAAAGAAATCATCAACAAAATAAAAATACAACCCACAGAATGGGAGAATATATTTGATGATACATCTGATAAGGGGTTAATATCCAAATTTATAACAAAACTCAACACCAAAAAAACAAACAACCCAATTAAAAAATGGGCAAAGGACCTGAATAGACACTCCTCCAAGGAGAACATACAGATGGCCAATAGACATATGAAAAGACGCTCAAACTCACTAATTATTAGAGAAATGCAAATTAAATCACAATGAAATATCACCTCACACCTGTCAGAATGGCCATCATCAATAAATCAAAAAACAAGAGCTGGTGAGGATGTGGAGAAAGGGGAATTCTTTTGCACTGTTGGTGGGAATGCAGATTGGTGCAGCCACTGTGGAAAGCAGTATAGAGAGATCTCAAAAAATAAAAAAATAGATCTACCATTTGACCCAGTGATCCCACTTCTGAAATATATCCAAAGAAACCTGAAACACTAATTTTAAAGATCATAAGCACCCCTATTTTCATTGCAGTGTTGCTTATAATCGCCAAGATATGAAAGCAGCCCAAGTGTCCATCAACAGATGAGTGGATAAAACAAACATGGAACACTTACACAATGGAATACTCCTCAGCCATCAAGAAGAAAAGAATTTTACCCTTTGCAACAGTATGGATGGACCTGGAGAACATTATGCAAAGTGAAATAAGCCAGTCAGAGGAAGACAAATACCATATTATTCCACTCATGTGGGATCTAATGAATAAACTGAACTAACAGGCAAAATAGAGACAGATTCACACATAGAGAATAGGCTGACAGCTCTGGGCTGGAGGGCTAGTGGGTAGTAGAATGAGCAAAAAGGAAAAAGGGCTTGTGGACATGGACAACAGTGTGGCAACCTCAGAGTGGGATATAAGGGGAATAAATGGTTAATGGGAAAATACAATAAAAACAAACAAATGGGAAATATAGTTCATAAAATATGAATGACAAGAGAAGTATTATTTAAAAAGTGGAAATAAATATGCCAGCCATAAGACTGCTCCCCCCAAGTGGACGACACAATTAGAAATAAGTACAAGTTCCTTTGGGGGCATTGAAGAGGGACGATTACCTCAATTTAGGGAACTAGGTAGAGGAGGCTTCCTGGAGGAGATGATACGTAAACTTGAGATGTGTGAATTAAGTAAAGAAAGGAAAGAAAGTCATTGCAACAGGGTAATCAGTATGTCAGTGCCTTTCTCTTAAAGTACTCTGATGATCATATAGTTGAATGTTTGATTTCTTGTTTATATGAATAAGCAGCTTTCTCCCCTATGATAGTTGCTTGGCATTTAATAAATTTCAAGAGCAGAAAGTAATAAGAAATAAAATATAATGCACTCAATAAAAAGGTAACACAAGCTAAAATAATTTTTAAAATGTTTATTAAGCAGCGTAAAAGAAAAATGTAAAAGCAATACAATTAAGATTAAGCAATACAATTAAATGATAAAATGGGATACAGGAAAATAAAATGGAAAGAAGGCTTAAGAATTATTGATGTATGCAGCAAAATAATTACAACCAGAGGACTAAGAGATGAGATAGTAAAAAGAATAAAACAGGCAGAAATGGTATGAATACCACCAGTGTATAATTTTAGGTAGAGCTCATAAAGAAATAAAAGCCACATAAGTTAAAAAGGGGATAAATCAGTACTAACAGTTATAAAGGTAATTAGAGGTTTCAAACAAAAGTAGATGTCTAGAAAATATCACCTACTCTTGTCCTCCCACGTTTTCCTCAAAGATTTCATAGACTAATACTCTCAGAACACAGCGCAATAAATATTCCCTTACCCTGTTTTATGCTTTAAGCTTCAAATGCAGCCTTTCGAACCTATAGCTATCAATGTATGCCTCTCCAAATTCTTTCTCCCAAAACAGCAAAAGTGGAGTCATTTCCCTCACTGGCCCTCTCACCTGAACACTTTAATTTCTTGATATCATTATTTTCTGAAAAGTATCCCACAGTGTGTGAGACAGTGCTCCTCAAACTTCTTTAGCCTTACTACTTTAGTCAGACAAAGCAAACAAATGAATTGAATCTATTTGGAAAAACTGGTGCTGAACTTAAACAGAAATCAGTAAAATGTTAGGTTTTTATTAACTACAATGTACAAAGTATTCTTATTGCAAATACACATACATCAATATTTGCATTTTGTAGAAGTGAATTTTTTAAAGGCCAGTCAGAATTTATTCTTAGGTTAAATTACATAGCACAGCATTTGCCTACTCATACTATAGGATATCATTTGGGGTGGTGTGAAAAAGGTAAAATAAATTTAGGAAATTCCAATTTTAAAAATAAGAGTTTTGTTGTCTAGAGAAAAATTTCTCTTATTTATCTCAAAGAATGCATTCTAATACTTTCTAACCTAATTTAACAATGAAAATCCTGTGTTTGTGTGTTGCCAAGCCCCTAACTAGTTGTAGTTCATGAAATACACTTTAGGAAGCACAGTTTCAAGAAAAAGAACTGTATATGGAGAGAGGCAGGAAATCTAGGTCTTTAACAAAATCTCTACAATCTTTGAATCCAATTGTGTTACTAAAGGACTAATAGGAAATATTCATAAAGTCATCTCTGACTTCATATTACAATGGGAAAACAAGTAATCCTACCTTTGGGAAAATAATGATATAGTTAAATGAATTTTCTTTTTTTTAAACCAGGACTTTCTGAGCGGAGCACCACGTTTTAACTTTGAAACTTAAAGTAGTTTAAATATACTTCTCTGAGGTGAACTGCATCTTGATATGTTTTGACTTTTAAAAATAAAAGCAAATAAATACACATATGTGACATTTTATTTGTTTAATAACTTACATTAAGGGAATTTAAAATTTGGAGAACCAAATTTTTACCCAATTTTTTGAGTTAATCAGTTTTTCTCTATGTCATAAAGAGAGCTCATGTCACTGCACAAGTGCAAATAATGTCTTCAGGAAGAAAAATAATAAAACATGGTTATAGTTCATGCACCAACTGAGACATCTGTGCACACAATTGACATTCAGGACTCCCTGGTACCATTATTTTGTAAGCCTTTGCATTTTTAGCGTTCAAACTCTATTATTGTATTTAAAAGAAGTGACACTTTTTTTCACATATTATCCACAAGCTTTGAAATGCTAACGTGAGAGTCTTTGAAATGAGTTTTGGAAAAAATCTTGAATAATCCACCTCATCATAGACATGTAACTGAAATAAATTCACCCAGTCACTGCCCTTTAACAGCTATGTTTCTTCTTATAACCTTTAATTTTAATATTTGCAACTGTATTATAGTGTAGCTGTAGTGACTTCTCTGTGAATATACTTTCTGGATTAGGTAAGGGATGGAGAATATTCTTCCATGATAAAGTAGTCATCTGGATTGAGCTGTCAAAATCTAATCCTCACAACACTCTCATTTGGTTTTGTTAAATGAACAAAGACATCTACTTTAATACACTCAGAGCAGGATTAGGATATCCTGCGAACCTTCTGATTACTCTATAGATTAACAAAAATTCTTAGCTAACTTTATCCAAAAGACCAGATGTAGAATAATCTTCTATTTTTTCAGTAAGTGTTGAAAGGCAAATATATACAAATGGTGACATACATTATATATAAATGAGGTCTGTGTATCTATCTATTTATATTTAATTTTTGCTTCAGTGCTTTGAAAAGTGACATATTTTCAAGTTAGTATATGAATAAGTAATGAGTAAAAACTACTTTGAAGATTATTTATGTTATATTTATTCATACTGGAGATAATCTTCCTTAATATTTAAAAAATATTTTTCTCAGAAATAAACATTAAGCATCAAGCAAATTTTTCAAGCATACATAACTTCTCTGCCATTCTACCCTCACCCCCATTAGTTCCCAAATAAAGCCCTATACACATTAAAATCTTTAGTTAATTTCCTTAATGTTTAATGGAGTAGATGTTCTCTGATATGATGTGAGTAGAAGTGGCCGTTGGTCAGTTAATTAAAGGAAGAAAATAAAACTGGGTTAAAGAGAATTATGTATGTGTATGCATACACTATAAACATACAAATATACATAAGTGTTCTGAGTTAAAACATAAAATTTAAACATTTTAATTTATAGCTTATAAAGTGCCTTTGTTCATAAATCTTTTGATGTTAGCACTTTCTTTTTGGTATGGTTTTGCTAATGGGAGGTCTCTGAAGTCCTTCTTGCATGAATCACATACATAATACAT
Source organism: Anoura caudifer (assembly GCA_004027475.1). Classification (NCBI taxonomy): domain Eukaryota; kingdom Metazoa; phylum Chordata; class Mammalia; order Chiroptera; family Phyllostomidae; genus Anoura; species Anoura caudifer. The sequence goes on from PVKU01001745.1 coordinate 99,737, forward strand.
CTTCTATGATTTCAAATTCTGATTTCATTAAAATAGAATGAAAAATTAGAACTCTTACTAAGAAATCTAAATGCAAAATCCTGGTACTTAATGATCAATTGGTTGGTTGATTGATATCCTTCTGTCTTTCACATACCTAATTTGATGTTATTTAAAAATTATTTATTGTGAAATATATCAAACATACACCTTGTAAATAAAATAGATATGTATAATTTAAGGTATAATAATATAACCAGCACTGATGTACTCACAACCAGGTTAAGAAATAGAACATTACCAGTACCTTAAAATTCCTTTTTGCTTCACCCTCCAGAGGCAACCAATAGGCTGACTTTTATGATAATCATTTTCTTGCATTTCTTTACAGTCATGCTGTTCTGTAATCTTTAAGTAATATTTTCAGTTTTGCCTTTTAAAAATTTTAAGTAAATGGCATAGAGGTTTAGGTATATTTCTGTGATTTCCTTCTTCCCCTCAACATTATGTTGATGTATTTAGCTTATTCCCTTTTGCTGCAAAATAGCCTTCCATTTTATGACAGCACCTCAATTTACTCATTCTATCCTTGATGGACATTTGGGCTTTGTTTTAGATTAATTCCCCTCAAAACAGATCTTAAGACAAAGATTTGGGTATAAGTATTACATCTATGTTTAGGAGGCGATCCTAGGAAGCACTGTGAAGGAGTGAGGAAATAAGACTCAGAAAGGAGAAAAGCCAATAAAGTGTGCGTAAATGAGCAGCCTATCACTATGGGCTTATTCCTTCTGGGAACTCTGAAATACATTTTTAAACACACATCAGATTTATCAACTAAGTGGGGGATGAAGCTAGAATAATTAACCACTGACTCCTATCCTAAATTGGTTGAAGGCCATCCCTGGGGCATTGACTCCTTGCCATTTACGGCTTGTCCCGTGGGTGAGTTGAGGATGACGAGGGCACTGTCAAGTGCAGGAGCTGTCCAGGACAAGGCGACAGAACATGGGTTGCACTTCTCGGGTCTGTCACAATGTACTCCTTGCACCACTCTGATCCACTGAAGCCCTACCCTATGTTCACTCTCTCCTGTCACTGATTCTTTAAATTTCAAGCTGCAGTTCCTTGAAAAAGGGAAAAATAATAAAAGGCTTCACAATAGGTGGACTGGTAGGACAAAGTACAGTCCCTGTGGCTGTGGTTGGTCTGAAGGCTATCACTGATGTTCATCACCTCCGTTACCACCTGTTGTAGACTTCTCTGGATCAGAAGTTCTTCTGCATGCTTGTTTTGATGGCGTGACCTAGTTGTTCATCTCTGAGGGGACTGAATACTTGGTTACCTTGCCTTTTTCAAGACTACATTGTTGCAATGGCCTATGTACTAGTATCGTTAAAAATGGAAGTACCAAGAGGTACCCTACAAATTCCTCTGCAGAGAATAAAATTGAAGATATAATATGCAATCTCCTGCTCAAGAACATGGTATACAGTCACATTGTTGCTTAACAGTGGGAATACATTCTTAGAAATATGTACATCATTAGGCTATTTCATCACTGTGAGAACATTATTGTATACAATTACACAAACCTATATGGTGTAGCTTACTACACACATATTGCTCTTTGGCTATTAGCCTTTGTAGTATGTTACTGTACTGAATACTGTACGTGACTGTAACACAATGGTAAGTTATTTTTGTATTTAACATGTCTAAACGAAGAAAAGATACAGTAAAAATATGATATACAGTTCTTTTATAAGGTGGTCAGCACAGTAGGTTTGTTTACACCAGCATCACCACAAACACATGATTAATGCATTGAGCAATGACTTTAAGACAGCTACAATGTCAGTAGGTAATAGAAAATTTTTAGCTCCGTTATAATCTTATGGGACTAAGTCTGATATGAGGTCTGCCATTGACCAAAAGATCATCATGCATCACTGTAATTTTCCATTTATATGATTTAAAAAATGTTTTTATTAGAATTTGATAATTTTATACTTGTAGGGCTTTATACATGTACGTACATATACATATACATCCTAGGTTCCTAATGATTTTGAAGTCATGGTGAATGATATGTTTTTGAGGTTATAATTTTTAAGAGTTGGTGATGTATAAAATTGCTTTTATGTGTTGATTAAGTATCAATAAAACTTGTTGGATTCTTTTAGAGTTTTCCAAATGTGCAATCATATTTATTTGTGACAATCCAAATAATGTCTGCTTTGGTTTTTCCTATGCAATTTTTATGTATTTTCTTTCTTTTTCTTCTTTTACTTCACACAATAGACAGAGTAGGAGTGATGATAGTGAGCACCTTTGTCATGTTGCTATTAATTTTTAAATATGAAACCATCCTGTATTCCTGGGAGAGATCCAACTAGGTCATATTATACTATAATTTTTATATACTACTGTGTTGTGTTGGCAAAATTTGGTACAGGTTTTCAAAACTAAGTTCATGAGTGTCCCTAGTTTATAGTTTTTCTATCATGTACCATCCATTCATGTATTGTTTTGGTATCAAGGTTATGCCAACTTTCAAAAAGTGAGTTGGAAAGTGTTACTTTTTAAATTTCCTGGAAAAATTCATAAAAGATTGGACTTAATATTCTTTGATTATTTAGTAAATGCTTCTGCTAAGCTGCTTGTCCTTTTGTTTTCCTCACAGTAAAATTTTGAACAACAATTCTAATTGCTTTAATGTTATCACTCTATGCAGGTTCTTAATTTTTTTATTTATATTTTTGACTTAATCTTTTTAATACATAATCTTTATTATTTTCCATTACCATTTAGTCCCTATTTACCTCCCTCTCCCAATCACCACACTGTTGTCCAAGACCATGAGTCCTTTTTCCTTTTTGCTCAATTCCTTCACCCCTTAAACCCACCACCCCCCGCCACTAGCTGTCATCTGTTACCATATATAAGTCTTTGTTTTGCTTGCTAGTTCAGTTTGTTTGTTAGATTCCACCTATGAGTGAAATCATATGGTATTTGTCTTTCTCTGACTGGCTTATTTCACTTAGCATAATGTTCTCCAGGCTCATCTATACTGTTGCAAAGGATAACATTTTCTTCTATCATACAGCTGAGTAAAATTCCATGGTGTAGATGTCCCACGGTTGTTTTATCCACTCATTTGTTGATAGACACTTGGGCTACTTTCATAACTTCACCATTGTAAATAATGCTGCAATGAACATAGGAGTGCTTGTGTTCTTTTGAATTAGTGTTTTGGGTTCCTTCAGATATATTCCCAGAAGTGGGATCTGTCAAAAGGCAGATCCATTTTTAATTTTTTGAGATATCTCTATACTGCTTTCCACAGTGGCTACCAGTCTGCATCTCCACCAACAGTGCAAAAGAGTTCCCCTTTTTCCACATCCTTGCCAGCACTTACTGTTTTTCAATTTATTGATGATGGCCATTCTGACAGGTGTGAGGTGATATTTCATTGTGGTTTTAATTTGCATTTCTCTGATGATTAGTGAGTTTGAGCATCTTTTCATATGTCTATTGGCCATCTGTATGTTCTCCTTGGAGGAGTGTCTATTCAGGTCCTTTGCCCATTTTTTAATTGGGTTGTTTGTTTTTTTGGTGTTGAGTTTTGTAAGTACTTTATAAATTTTGGATATTAACCCCTTATCAGATGTATCATCAAATATATTCTCCCATTCTGTGGGTTGTCTTTTTATTTTGTTGATGATTTCCTTTGCTGTGCAAAAACCTTTTAGTTTGATGTAGTGCCACTTGTTTATTTTTTCTTTTGTTTCCCTTGCTTGGGGAGATATATCCAATAAAATATTGCTGTGAGCAATGTTGGAGATTTTGCTGCCTATGTTTTCTTCTAGGATTTTTATGGTTTTGGGTCTACCATTTGAGTCTTTTATCCATTTTGAATTCATTCTTGATTGTGGTGTATGAAGGTGGTCTAGTTTCAGTTTTCTGCATGTATCTGTCCAATTTTCCCAATACCATTTATTGAATAAACTATCTTTAGCCCATTGTATGTGCTTGCTTCCTCTGTTGAATATTAATTGACTATAAAGGTGTGGGTTTATTTCTGGGCTCTCTATTCTGTTCCATTGATCTATGTGTCTATATTTATGCCAGTACCATGCTGTTCCGATTACTATGGCCTTATAGAATAGTTTGATATTAGGAAGTGTGATTCATACAACTTTGTTCTTCTTTGTCAGGATCATTGCTTTGTGAGGCCTTTCATGGTTCCATGTAAATTTTTGAAATATTTGTTCTAATTCTGTGAAATACATAATTGGAACCCTGATAGGAATTGTGTTGAATCTATGTATTGCTTTGGATAGTATAGACATTCTAATGATGTTGATTCTTCCAATCCATGAACATGCTATATTGTTCCACTTATTTTTATCTTCTTCAATTTTTTTCTTTAGTCTCTTATAATTTTCCAAGTACAGGTCTTTTACATCCCTGGTCAGATTTATTCCTATGTATTTTTTCTTTTTGTAGCAATTATAAATGGATTGTTTTCTTAATTTCCCTTTCTGTTAGTTGATTTTACATATAAAAATGCAACTAATCTGGATATTAACTTTGTATCCTGCTACTTTGCTGAATTCATTTATCAGTTCTAGTAGTTTCTTGGTGGAACCTTTGGTGTACTATGTGTACAATATCATGTCATCTGGAAATAATGACAGTTTTACTTCTTCCTTTCCAATTTGGAGGACTTTATGTCTTCTTCTTGTCTGATCACTATGGTTAGGACTTACAATACTATGTTCAATAAGAAAGGTGAAAGCAGGTACCCCATCTTGATCTTGATCTTAAGGGAAATGCTTGTAGTCTTTGCCCATCGAGTATGATGCTGGCAGTTTGTTTGTCATATATGGCCTTTGTTCTGTTTAGGTATGGTCCCTCTAATCCCACTTTACTGAGGCTTTTTATCATAAATGGGGGTAGGATTTTATCAAATACTTTTTCTACATCTATGGATATGATTGTGTGATTTTCATCCTTCATTTTCTTTATGTGGTGAATCACATGTATTGATTTGCAAATATTGTATTAACCTTGCACTCCTGGAATAAACCCCACTTGATCATGGTGCATGACTTTTTTTTACTGCATTGCCATATTCAGTTTACTAATATTTTGTTGAGTGTTTTAGTACCTATTTCATCAGGGATATTGACCTATAATTATCTTTCTTTGTAGTGTCTTTATCTGGTTTTGGAATTAGGATAATGCTGGCCTTGTAAAATGAGTTTGGGAATCTTCCCTCCTTTTGAATTTTATAAAATAGTTTGAGGAGAGGTGTTAATTCAGAATGTTTGGTAAAATTCACCTGTGAAGCCATCCAGTCTAGGCCTTTTGTTTGTTGGGTATGTTTTCATTGTTGCTTCTATTTCACTAGGTGTAATCTGTCTATTCAGATTCTCTGATTCTTCCTGATTTTGGAAGACTATATGTTTCTAGGAAGTTATGCATTTCATCCAGGTTGTCCTGTTTGTTGGCATATAGTTGTTCATGATATTTTCTTAAAATCCTTTGTAGTTTTTCAGTGTCAGTTGTTATTTCTCCTGTTTTATTTCTGATTTTATTAATTTGGGTCCTTTTTCTTTTTTTTCTTGATGAGTTTGGTTAAAGGTTTGTCAATCTTGTTTATGTTTTCACAGAACCAGCTCTTGGATCCACTGATCTTTTGTATTTTTTTTTTTTAAGACTCTATTTCATTTATTTCTGCTCTGATCTTTATTATTTCATTCCTACTACTCATATTGGGCTTTGTTTGTTGTTCCTTTTAAAGTTCCTTAAAGTGTGAAATTAGATTGTTTATTTGAGCTTTTTCTTGTTATTTGAGATAGGCCTGTATTGCTATGAATTTCCTTCTTAGGATTGCTTTCCCAATGTCCCACAGACTTTGGATTCCTGTGTTCTCATTTCATTTGTTTCAAGGTATCTTTTGGTTTCTTCCTGATCTTGTTGTTGACCAATTCATTGTTTAATAACATGTTATTTAGCTTCTGCGTCTTTGCGTGTTTTTCAGTGCTCTTCTTGTAATTGATTTATAGTTTCATGGCACTTTGGTCAGAGAAGATGCTTGATATGATTTCAATCTTCTTAAATTTATTGAGACTTGTTTTTTGTCCTAACATGTGGTGTATCCCAGAAAACATTCCATGTGCACTTGAAAAGTATGTATATTCTGCTGCTTTGGGGTGAAATCCTCTGAAGGTATCAATTAAGTCCATTTAATCCATCGTGTCATTTAAGGCTGCTGTCTCCTTGCTGATTTTCTGTCTGGAAGATCTACCCATTGAAGTCAATGTGGTGTTAAAATCCCTGACTATGAATGTATTTCTGTCAAGCTCTCCCTCTATGTCCATCAAGATTTGCTTCACATATTTAGCTGCTCCTATATTGGGTGTGTAAATATTTACTAGGGTTATAATCTCTTGTTGGATTATTCCCTTTATCATTACGTAGTACCCTTTTTTGTCTTTTACTATAGCCTTGGTTTTTAAAGTCTATTTCGTTAGATTAAGTATTGCTACCCAGATTTTTTTTCTTTTCCATTTGCATGAAATATCTTTTTCCAACCTTTTATTTTTAGTTTGTGTGTATCTTTCAATCTGAGATGGGTCTCTTGGAGGCAGCATATATATGGGTCTTGTTTTCTTATCCATTCACCTACTGTATGTCTTTTGGTTGGAGCATTTAATCCATTTACATTTAAGGTGATTATTGATAGATAAGTATTTAGTGCCTTTCTATTGTTAGTTCTTCTTCTTCTTCTTCTTCTTCTTCTTCTTCTTCTTCTTCTTCTTCTTCTTCTCCTTCTCCTTCTCCTTCTCCTTCTCCTTCTCCTTCTCCTTCTCCTTCTCCTTCTCCTTCTCCTTCTTCTTCTCCTTCTCCTCCCTTTCATATTGTTGCAGTACTTGTTTGGTGTTAACAAACACCTTTAGCTTTTTCTTGTCTGGGAAGCTTCTTATTTCTCCTTTGAGTTTAAATGATAGCCTTGCTGGGTAAAGTAGCCTTGATTATACATCCTTGCTTTTCATCACCTTAAATATTTCACACCACTCCTTTCTGGCCTGAAATGTTTATGACAGTCTATTCGAGCTCCCTTGTAAGCAAGTAACTGCTTTTCTCTTGGTTTTTTTTTTTTTTTTTTTTTTTTTTTTTTTTTTTTTTTTTTTTTTTTTTTTTTTTAGAATTCTCTCCTTGTCTTTAAGCTTTGCTATTTTAATTATGATGTGTCTGGGTGCAGGCCTCTTTGGGTTCAACTTGTTTGGGACTCTCTGAGCTTCCTGTACTTGTGTGTCTTTTTCCTTCACAAGATTAGGGAAGTTTTTGGTCATATGTCTTCCAATAGTTTCTCGACCCCTTGCTTACTCTCTTCTTTTTCTGGTTTTCCCATGATGTTGGTGTTGTTATGTTTCCTGTTGTCCAAAATGTTTCTTAAGCTCTTCTCGTCTCCTCATTTTGTAAATTTTATTTCTTTTTGCTGCTCTGCTTGAGTATTTTTTCCCTACCTTGTCATCCAAGTCACTGATGCAATCCTCTGCTTCATCTAACCAGCTGTTTATTCTTTCCAGTGTATTATTTATTTCAGATATTGCATTCTGATATTACCATAAATTTGAAAATTCAGAATAAACTATTATCTGTTTAATCCTTTTATTTTTAACAGTTATGTTCCTCTTTAATTCTTTATAATGTTTTTTCTTTTCTCTTTTTCTTTTGATCAGAGTCTCCAGTAGTTTTATTAATGTCTTTAAGTAAGCAACTTTTGGCTTTGTTAATCCTCTGGATTTTGTGCTTATTTTTGTTTATTTTTCTACTTTTATTATTTAGCCCCTACTTTTAGAGATTTATCCCACATTCTTTTTTCTAAATCCTCAATTGAGAATCTAAAAATTCATTGTGAGCTTTTTTTTGTAATAATAAGCAATTGAGGAAATAAATTTCTCTCCAGGAACTTCTTAAGCAGCATAGATATTCTATTATTATTTAATTATATATTTCTATATTTTGTTACAGTTTTTTCATCAACCCATGAGTTGTTTAGATGAGTTTTTCCTTAATTTTCAAGTAAATGAAGTTTTCTAGATTATTTTTAAAATTTATTTCTAATAAGTGAATTGTGAATGGTGAATGTGATCAGTATAATACTGATCTTGTGAAATTTAACAAGGCTATTTTATGGCATGTAACATTATCAATTATTATGAATATGCTTAAAAGGAATGTTTATTCTCCATGTAATTCATGCTGATATTTCTAAGTTTGTCTTTATTTCTTAAAATATTTTAAACTTATTTATATGTGTGTTATTTCTAATATCTGAATCTTTTGTGAGTCTTCTGCTGTTTTTTATACTGTCTCACTCAGGATGCTATGTTTATTTATGTGTAATTTATCTTAGCCTTTTTTCATTTCTAAAAATCTATTTCAGATATGCAAAAAGACATTTAAAAATGTAACAAGCATGTAGTCTCCATCCAGCTTAGAAAATAACATAATTTTAGTCCCTTTTGTACACCTTCACATTTGTCTACATTCCCGCAAAGATAATCAACTTTTCAAATCTATGTTTATAATTCTTATGCATGTCTTTTTACATTTATTTACCATCACTTCCAATCAACTGCTCCCTTGTCATCTGCTTTAGAGATTGTAACTTTAAATACTTGGCACCTTGCCTCTCTTAAAGATCTGAAAGGCCATAGACATAGTCGTGGCTAATGATGTAGTTATAAGTCTCTGGTAGGATAACCTTCCCCAAATGAAAAGGTAAAGATTTGCTATAGACAACATTTTTTGCCCTTCACAATTTTTTTCTTTTCATTTTTCAATTTGGAACATATACATGAGGCTGAGGTAACTATTTTTTCACAGTAGGCAACAAGAATAGAGAAGAGCTCTATGCTTCTTTATGGCAGAAATGAAAGGTGGAAACAGCCTGGGTACTTGATAGCATTGTTATATTACTGCACTAGGTTAGGACTTCCTGCCTCAGACCCCTCTTCACATGAGGTGATTATGTAGTCTCAGATGCTACTGATTATACATCATTAATCTATGTACAACTAAGAAGGAAAATAAAATGCTATTACAGAATAATATAATGCTCTCTCTTCACATCAATTGTAAATGAAAACCTAATTTCACAGATAAGAAATTTGAAAAACATGTGTTTCCAAGAGTTAATGAAATATTTTTAAAAAACTTAAAACCATTAGTTGGGGTGTCAAACACTTGCTGCTGAAGTTTCCTAATAGATACCATTCTAAAATAAATAGACACATTTAGACTGAAATTAATGTAACTGAAAGTAGAGAAGGAAGAAGATTAGGCTTTATTAAGAAAGCTGCTCTTTGATCTAAATCAGCAATCCAAGATGGCTGAGTCCAGAAATCCAGCAGCATGTTGCATCAGGCATGGGCCTGTCTATTTGCAGATTTATTTCTTGCCCCTTTCTGGTCTTTAAGGTGCCAGACTATGTTCCCAGCCTTCTGAGCGAGTGAGGTCCAGTTGAGTTCAGCCAATGAGATGCATTGCCTGGAGAGTGGAAGAAGACAGGAGGGGGTGCATTGTATTCCTTCTCTTTCTCTGTCATTAGCAACTGAAAACTCCTCATTGGATCAGGCCCTTACCAAACAGAGCAGCTAAGGTTGCAGCATCTTCCTAGTGTTCCTGACCTCTTGTCTTTTTGTCCTTTCATCCTGGGAGTCGTAGTGATTTCTTGCTTTTCCTCATCTCAGGATGGCCTCACCAACCCCTATTTGACCTCTTGGCTCGCTCATCACCTGTATGACCAACTCCTTGCATTAAGTCTCTCTGACACTTTGAACTTTTGAAGTGGTTTTTGTTTCCCTGACTATGTATCAGTGATACTCTTTCAAAAGTTGAATTTTCAGTTGTAAGCTCAAGTTATTGCACACTAAGTCAAACAGATGGGAATCATAGCAGGAGACATGTTTGGGACTTGAGAAAAGTCTGATTCCCTGGGCTCTTTCCCAACACCTAATATAATATACTCCCTGGGGAAGGGGCGATTATTCCCATTGTACAGTGCAGCTGGCAAGCATCCTGGGAAAAGGGAGTTTTTAATGCTCCTCCTCAGATCATTGGTTTGAATGTTCAGAGGCAGAATAGTCTTTATTCTTGTTCAGAAGGACATGACTTACATGTTAGTTTCTCTTCCAAACAGAATTCTTTGTTACTATTATCCTGTTCTCTCTCCACTTGGATACTTAGGAATGAATAAATATCCTTTGGGCTTAGATTGCTGGGTCATCTTGACCTGGCAGAAGATAGTTTACCTCACCTAGAAGCGCTGGAATAGGAGGTGGATTTAGTAAGTAAATGAGAGTTGGATTGCCTCCTTAAGGGGAAGAGGTGAGTATGATTGGATTATAGTGAGGTTTTGAAATTGAAAATAAGGAAAAAAAGTATGTGTGGAAACAGAGAAGCCAGAAGCCAGAAAAGGGTAGTAGATAAAGTAGATATTTGTGTTCTTCCTTCCTACCTTCCTTTCTGGAGAACCTTTTGCTCGCTCGGGCTCTAGCTCCTTCCTCCTTCCTTCCCTTTCTTTCTAATAATAGCAACTTAATTTTCCTTTGGGAAATCACCTCTTTCCCACTCAGTTCACATGGTATGGTGGTATTAACACTAACCCTTCCTCCAGGGATAGGCAGTTAACTCAAGCCTGGCCAATTGGAACACTACCTCCCTGGCAAAAATGATTGTCCAGGAGAGGCACAAGTCCTAATCGAAGCCTGCGAGATGCAAAGTTGTAACTTTTGAAAGGGAAGCATTCACTATTGTTCAGGCTGGATACAGTCAAGACACAGGGAAGCAAAGGTGAGAGACAGAAAAAAAACAATTCTTGATAACATTGTTGACCTGCTGGATTCAGCTGTGGTAAAATTCAGAATTGGCTACTAAACTTTTGAGCTATAAATTCCTTTCTCTAAGCCTATTTTGAAATATGTTTTCCTTCCTTCCTTCTTTTTCCCTTCCCCCTTTCCTTCCTTTTGCTGAAAGAACCCTGTAAAAATCTTATATATATTTATGCTGTCTTTTATATATTATTCTTTCTCTCTTCCTCCATTTTGGTGAAAAGTACTAAAAAAGTATCTGCATATGTATGCATGTCTTGGGGCTAAAGATAAATTTGGTGAAAAGGAAACTTAAAATACTATTTATAATACATAAACAAACAAAATCCCCCTTTTAATATTACTGCATGCAGATCAGGAACAACAGCATTTGGTTTTAAAATATCTATGGCCCCCTGGCCAGGTAGCTTATTGGTTACAGCACCGTCCCTACATGGCAGGGTAGCAGGTTTGATCCCCTGTGTCAGGGCATATACAAGGAGCAACCAATGAATGCATAAATAAGTGAACAACAAGTTGATGTTTCTCTCTCTCTTCCTACCCTCCTTTTCCCCTCTCTCTCTAAAAAATCAGTAAATTAAAAAACAAAAACCTATGGTCAATATGTTTTCTTAATTCTCATCACGTATTGTTTTGGCAATGTTATAGTTGCCAGTAAAGTTGATGCTAGGGCACTACATGTACTTTGTCTATTATAGGAATTTAAGAAGCATATTTAAAAGAGGCTACATTACCATGTACAATTCACAGAAGTTCATTAATGTGTAACCAATGGAATACACTACTAAAAGTAAGCAAATATTTTCTTTATGAAATTCTATGATCTCACAGGGAAATGACTATTTAATGTCACATACAAGTTTTTGATCTTCAGCCCTTGATTTGTATTAAGTCAGTGGGCACCTATATCAGCATTGCCTTTCTGTTTAAGTCTAGTTTTGGCCTATTTATAGAAACCTCATTTTCATATAATTTAATTTTTATGGAGATGGTCACTTTGTAAAATAAAGTTGACTGCCAATGCGCAACTTTTCAAAAGGGTAAGTGAACACTGATTTCTTTATTTCAAAACTGATGACATTGAGTGCTTTTTGGTTAATTTTTCACTTAGCTTTAGAAAAAAATCAATCGCAGAGTTTTAGAGTAGGAAAATAATGTAGAGCTATTTCAGCCCCAAATCTTTATTTTGGGGTGAGAAAACACGGTTACTGAGATATAAAATGGAAATAGTGGAGAAAGCATTTAAGAATTTGTACTGCACAGAGTAGATGGGAACTAAGCTGTTCTTTTTTTTGCACTATTCCTTTCTCATTCTCTTTCTCAGGTCTACCTCCATGGGTACAAGATGAAGTTCATAGATAATTTTAGAATTACATATTTCTTTCCCTTTATTAGTAGGTATTTATTGATGTTGATTTTATTTGTTTACTATCCAACTTTCAGAGTCATTAGACAGCGACTATATAAATGTCAATTTTTATTATTGCTCCATTAATAATGCTAATAAAAAGGGTAATATCATACATCTTTTTGGCAGTGGGGAAAGAGACAATGGAACCTTGGCAATACAGTTCAACAGCAGAGAAAGAAAATTTGGTTAGAATGTTCCCTGTGCCTCCTACAAAGTCCCATCTTTCTCTCAACCTCTGTAACTCAGGAAGAACTGTGTAACAATGCTCAGTGAGGCTGTGTTGACCTGGCCCAGCGTTCACTCAGCCTGTCTGACTAGGCGCCTCACAGGAGGCCACACAAAGGCCCATCATGCCTGAGAATTAGGCAGTTTTCCTCCATTTTTTAGTAGGTGCTGTGGATATAGGATCTTAATACAAACATTCTGATGAACTAAAGAACATTAAAATGAGATAAGTCAGTATTTCATTAGTGTTATAAACTTCCCAGAAGGTAAATTTGCCCATCACTGTTAATAGGTCTCAGAACTTTCTGCGATGTAGCAACAACATTTGAGATTATGATTTCATACAAGAGAACCACTTTTGAATTTTTAAGAACTATTTTTTAACACTTAAAATTACACACAATACAAAATACTTGTTTTATAAGTTGAAATCTTTACACTTATGGGTTCAGTTACAGTAATGCAAGTATATTAGTGCATTCACTTAGAGCAGAGTTATTTATCTTCATTGGGTTTAACATAAAGCCAAGAATGAATTATTTGCTTAAACTGCTTTCTAGTCTTTGAATTAAAGAAGAAAAATTACTTCTACCTCCTTTATAATATTGTCAGAATGAGAAATAATGCCAACAATTAAGAAGCCTGGTATTTCTGTAAATGAGAGGTCATATTCCAATAGCTTTTACGTTGTAAATCACAAAGTTTTGGCTACATATGTCTATCAAATTGTCATTATCTCAGCTTTCAGGAAAATTACATCATCTTTGGTAATAGGCTGCCAACAAACAGAAACTATAGACTACACCATTTTTTCCAAAGAATCCTGTATTTTAATGAATAGCTGAATAAATAGACATCAATTATAAAATTCACATTAAGATAGAAGAAAATCCAAACATTTTTGATTGCTTTATCTCTTAAATTTGATACCTACTACAAAACGAGCTATTTACGTTAGGGTAAAAATAAGCTGAATCATGGGCATGTAACTGGGAAGTGCTGGCAGATATATACAGTAACATGGAGGAGCTACAAAATAAAAGTGTTTATATGTACATACTTTTTCCTTACATTTTTGCATGGAGAAACACTGTTCTATAAAATGGGGAAACACACAGTAGGACCACATGCAACAAGGAGCGATACAATGTGCACGGCAGAATAATCAAACAAGACACAAGAACTATGAATTTAAAAAGAATTTCAGAACAATTAAAAAAAAGGAAGGATTGAAACCTGGAATGCTTTCTTATTGAGGTTTCAGAATATAAATTTGTCTAACAAGCTTCTTGATAGTTTTTAAAAGTTTCCACTTGACCACCTATGGATTAAGTGTAGAGCTAAAAATAAACCATCATATTATACAAAACTTTGTATATTAGCATACAAAAGGTAACAATTTACTTTTTGTATAAAATATAACCTTTTGATAGTATATTTATTTCACATAAGTATAAATATAACCCAAAGAATATGTTTTAAGATTTCTACCAAAATATTCTTTACAAAAGTTTACAAAACAAGTAATTTATTCATATTTACAACCTAGCACAGAAAAGATTCTGGGCCATTGATGTTGGTACTGTATAAAAAAGAGTGCTTCTAGACATTTTAAAGATTAGGAGAGGGTTCTTCAGAGCTGTCAAAATGTGTTTTTTAAGAACAGATACTTAAAGATTTAGTTATTAAATGACTTCAGTTAAATTACATTTGATAATTGAATATGTGAGTATACACCTGTAACTAAAAAGCTGAAGCTAACCTGTGTTCCTCTGTAATGAGGAAAATGATAGTGATATTTTGCATCTATCTCAAATTAGCACACAGCTTCCCCATGTTACAGCTGATCTGTATGTGGGCACTGGGATTACATGACTCACCAACTCTTTCTTTGATACAGTGCTGAACCCTGAGGGAGAAAACCTGGATACGAAGGGTCCATCTAGCATGTGGCAATGATTCATCACTTCAGGGACAAAAGAATGAATAGACGGCTGCTACTAACAGATCACACTCCATGTAGCTGTTTACCCATAAAATATGTCCAAGTAAAGACAGATTATTTTCTCTCTAAGTTACACTTTCCTTCAAAGCCTACGAAGTAGACTTGTAGCCACCCATACCCACCATCCCTGGTCTGATCTTTTGTTTCTTGTCTTCAACTGAAACACGATACCTTCTAACCTCAGTTTTGACCTCCAAACTTTCTTTTCTTACCAATCAGTCTCTAGTCATCAAAATAATCAGGGAGGACCAGATCTAATTTCACTCAGCTTGGGAACTAACCAGCAGGGACCATTATAATACACAATACCCCATGTTATTTGTGGCCAAATAAAGCTCCTTGGTAGCAATGTCCAATGGGGTGCTTTCTTTTTTAAATAGTGAAATCTGATCCAGACATATGTGTAGTAATATTTCAGTATGACTTGGACAAGTTGTGATTGCATCTAAGACTTGGAAATAAACTTGGAAATTGGTTGTGGAAGCCCAAAGAGAGTTGGACAGCTCTGCATTCATGTCTCATCACTAAATACAGCATCTTACTGAAGTAGAGGATAGGTGGGAAAACTGAAAAAGTGAGAGGTGAATCTGGGGAAGGTATTCAACACTTCACTGGATGTCCTCTAGTTTCTCCAGCTTTTCTTTACTTCAGACAGTGCATGGTTACTCCAAACAAACCTGTAACATTTCAATCTAGGGAGTTTTGGGAAAACTAAATGAAAAGATAAAGTGGAAAGATGAAACCACACATATCTATTAGAGCAAATTAAGGAATTTGTTGCTTGTAAATTGGAACTAATACCTCTGGATGACATGGAGTTTAAACAAGCTAAAAGTTGTATTACTTTTCTTTCAGGGAGAAAAGGAGCTTGGGGAGCCTATTTTACACAGCTAATTACACATCAACATCACAGTTCTGTTTGGATAAATTGGATACTGTGTCCTGGAGTTTAGTCAGGGAAAAGTGATCCCAATGTTTTACTTTCAGGTTTGAGATTTAAAACGAGCATTTTGGACCAAAATGTTTATCACCACAGTTACTTTCTACTTTCCACTTTTAAGTCGTGGTATCTTCAGGTAATCCTACTAAAAGTCAACAGTTAGCCTTTCCAGAGTCCTTGTAAAATACTGCCTTTTAGTGCTTGGAGTTGGTGAATTGTCTCCCTTTTCTCCTTTAGGAGTTGTTCCCCAAGATTTCATCAAGATTGATGTCTTTCATCCAGTCATCGTTACCAGGCTCTGTCTTCAATAAAGAATCAATGAAATCAGCATCACTGTTTAGGGCAGGGCCCATGTTATCAGTCTGTTGATTGAGAAAGTCAAAAGCTAAGTCACTGCCATGGTCAGTTCCTTGAAAAGCCCTTGAACTTTGGTTGGGTGAAGGAAAACTGCCAGGTGTCAGAGATGGTGGCTGGCTTATGCCTGTCCTTGACTGACTCAACCCCGTTCCTGACTGGTTCAGATTGGGTAAAATCTGTGTGCTTAGCTGATTGGGTCTGAGATTCAGACTTCTGAGTGGACCTATGGTTTGTCCATTCAATGTCTGGCCCATTTGGTTCATGGGTCTCATTTGCACTGCTGGTGTTATCTGATTAGGAGGAGCCCCTGCCCTCTGGGAAAATTGTTGGCTACCCACTGCTTGTTGCAATGACTGGTTTGGAGTATAGGCTGCAGGGGTACCTATGGGGAAGCGGATTCCTGTGGACTTCAGGGCTTCCTGCTGTTTGGTTGTTGCTTCTTGGGAGGCCCAGTTGGGTGCTGTTGTGTTGGATGTGATCATTACATTCGATGTTCTCTGTGCTGGCATGCTTGCCATAGTATGGGTTAAATTTGGTCTCAGTTGTGGTGAATTGCCAACTGGTCCAGCTCCAAAAGTGGCCACATTATTATTACTACTTGGCCCTAAGTTAGGTGGCCGTGGCAGTAGAGGGTTGTTCTGATTTGTTATCAATTGGTTTGGGTTCCTCTGTTGGGTCAATTGATTCATTCCTGAAGAGATGCTGTATGTGCCAGGTTGGTTGCAAGGCATGTTTCCATACATCCCTATGTTCTGAATTGCTGTGGATAACGATGGCATTCTCGTTCCATGGGAAGTAGACATGAGGCTGGAATTTGGAGTTAAAATGCTGTGCGTTGAAACTGGGTTTGCCAAAGTCTGGTTAGAGTTTAAACTCACTGTTGATGAGCCACCTAAGAAAAAGAAGACAATTATATTAGTTCATAGCAGCAGGTTATCTCTTCTTCTTCTTCTTTTTTTTAGCACTTTGCAATAACTTATCAAGGACAAATGTATGTCCTTGAAAATCACCAATTCTTCATCTGAATCATCCCTGTTCAAGAAGCTGTCCTACGTGGCTCCTGTTTCCAAAGGGTGAATTCCTATCTCTTTAAACATCTGGAATTCAATGTAACAGTGCTTCAGTGGCTATTTCTATATGGAAAGCCTTCTGCTCCAGGAGGTACACTTACTATTGCATTGTAATCCATACACCATGAGCCTCACTAAGCTCTATCTTTTCTGTAAGGTTCAGGCCAAGGTGCTTCATTAAACTTTCCCTGATATTCCAGCCTCCTCTCTCCAGTAGAATTTTCTCTTTAAAGTTTTCATTTAGCACTTAGCCTTTGTATTGAGAGATCCATGGAGCCTCAAAGGGCCTGCCAGCTATGTTGATGCCTGTCCATAAGTGATAGGATGTGGGGCCTTCCAATAATAAGCTGCTGAATAGAGAGGCTCCACACATCACATAGCAATTAATTAACACATTGAAATCTTCCTGGCTTGGGGAGATTAAAGTTATCATGGGAAGACATCTTGAGTGGCAAAAGTGAGATGCTGAAAGATTTTTTTAAAAGTACATGCTGGATGATAAGTTCCATGAGGTAAGAATTTTTGCCTGTTTTGTCCACTCTCACAGTCTCCAAGTCTAGTGGATGGTGCAAAGTAGGTATTTAACTGATATCTAATGAATGAATGAATGAGTGAATGAGAAAGTGAAGCAAAGATATAAGTTGGAGAAAGACACTCTTTTAGAGTACTCTCCCTCCAGAGAATCAGAGATACTGAGAAACAGAGAACTAGACACACATACAGATATTAGAATGGCATAGTATGAGGACAGCATAGCTGCAATCGCAACCCTAGGACATCCCCTACTGCTCGAGGATAGCTAGCATAGTATACAACATGAGAGGCTGCTGGCTTTGTTATGTGTTTTAAAATATGTCTCCAACTAGATGACATACCCCTTGAAGGCAGGAGCAGTATTCTTTGTATCTGCAGACTTAGCATGGGGCCATGAATGGTGTAGGGCAGAAAGTATTTGATGAAGGGGGATCAGAGTCCAGTGGGAGATGCCTGAACAATAACTCAGAGTCCACAGACTGCTAATGACGTTAAGCAACATCATCTTGGTATCTGAAGGTTTCATGAGAATAGACTTTACACTATGAAAATGCTATGGAAAAATTTTAAAGGTTGAGAAAATCATTTCCTCTGGGTGCTGCTCTCTATTTTAATAATATGCCCTGAGAAGGTTTATGAGGACAGCAGTGTTTTTAACAACCAGAGTACAGATAATTTCCATAAAGATCACAAAATATTATTCACAATTAATATTTAGAAACTCATACTATATGGTAGAAATTGTTCCAGGTGCTTTTCAGACATCACTTCTGATATTAACATTTGTGCAAAATGATTATGATTGTATTGAGATTAAGATAAAAATGATAAAAAGAGTTGGTGTTCTGCTTGTTGCTTATTTCATTCTCAGAAGACATGGAAGTACCACACTCTAGAGCAGTTATTCTTACCCATTTGGGGGTCAGCAGTTGGATGCTGAGGACCTCTCCCTTAGGAAAATGCCCATATGCACTGTAGAAGAGCCTTGTAGGTGCCTACCAAGTATTTAACTTCCCTGTCTTTCTTAGAAACAGAGCACTGATTTTATAGTAAGGTTCCAGCTGAAAAACCACATTTCCCAAACTTTCTTGTTGATGGTTGGGGGGAAATAAAAGAGGGGGGGCAGAAGGGATCCATATAAATAAATTTGGGCTAAAGATAGAAGTTTTTAGGTGAGAGTCCAGGAAACCTACTTTTAAAATGGAATTTGGTTCATGTTCACTGCAGCATTATTTATAACAGTCAAGATGCAGAAGTAACCTACATGTCCACTGATGGACGAATGTATAGAGAAAGTGGTATATATACAGGGTTTGGCAAAAGTAGTTTTCAGTTGTTTAAATGGAAAATAATACAATAATTAATAAATAGTATAAGAATAAACCCTGTTTTACATATTTTCAACTGTAAACTTACTTTTGCCCCACCCTGTATATACACAATGGAATACTACTTAGCCATAAATAAAGATGAAATATTGTCATTTGTCACAAGATGAATGGATCTAAGTGAAATAAGTCAATGGAAAAGGACAAAAACCATATGATTTTACTCATATGTAGAATATAACTCCAAAAAGTAACATGTACTAAGAAAACAAAAACAAACTCGCAGATAAAGATAACAGATTGGTGGTTACCAGAAGCAAAGAGAGTTGTGGGGGTGAGTGAACTGGGTCAAGGGGGTCAACTACATGGTAACAGAAGGAAACTGGACTTTTGGTGGTGAGCACACGATAAAGTATACAGATATCAAATACTGTCGTACATCTAAAATTTATGTAATGTTATTAACCAATGTTACATGAAAAAGTTTTGCCTCTTTAAAATAAAGGGAATCTGATTCATTTTGGAGTTGTGTTATTTTTTTTTCCTTCTTCTGTCTTTCTATCTGGAATATGGGTGTGAAGGCTGAAGGTATGGTGGACACAGCAACCCTTAGAGTAGAAGCTACATGCTAACGATGGTGGGGCAGAAAGACAAAAGAAACCTGGATCCCTGATAACATGTAGAGCCACCGAACTAGCCTTAGACTACTATCCTTTGGGAACCTTTTATATAAAAGGGAAAGAAAAGTCCAAACACCCACCTTGAATTTTGTGTACTATTTCAAAGGTAGCTTCCCATAAAACCCCTGATAGGCCATTGTATTAGAAACCACGTTCCAAATAAACCCCATCTTCTCTTTCAACCTCCTTGAGGGCAGAAACATCTAGAGAACCCTGTTTTTAACCTGAGGCAAAGTAATCTTAGGGAGCAGAATACATATATCCCATTCCTAATTTTAGTGGAGAGAGGCAATCTAGTGCATTTGAAAAAATTGACACAAATAAGGACAATATATTTATATCAGGACCAGAAAAATTAACAAACAGGAGTGTTCACAGCCCCTCCGTCTCCAATCTTCTTCATGGCTTCCTGAACAGATGAAGGTAACAGGTAAAGCAGAGGGAACTTGGGAAATTCCAGGACAAGCTTAATTTACATGAGAAAGTACAGTGAGTTCTGGTCAGAAGGGACTTGAATAGATGGTGAATAGGAGAAGGCTTTGTTTGGAAGAGGTCTTTTGGAGTTCAGAGAGTGAGAAGAGAGATTATAGGGGTGGTGCTTTGTTATATAGAGAGCTCTATTAAGAAGTTTTGCTTTGTATTTGAAATGTAATCACCTTCAGTATTTTTGAGAGATTTCATAAAGACTTAACTAGCCTTTTTTTAAAAATTTTATTTTTAGAGAGGGAAAAAGGAAGAGAGAGAAATATCCACATGAGAAACATTGATTGGTTGCCTCCCATTTGTACCCTGACTGCAACCTAGGTATGTGCCCTGACCAGGGATTGAACTCGCAACCTTTTGTTGCATGGGACAATGCTCCAACCAACTGAGCCACACCAGCCAGGGCTTAACTTGCTCTTTGGTTATTTCTTGGTGGCAGGACTATCTGTGTTATGGACATGAGTCCAAAGGTGGAGACAAAAAGTTTGGGCTTTGAGCAAGTTACAGATATGACTCAGAGAAATATCTACTTACCTTATATGCATCAAGATATATCATTAGGAGGAGAATGGTTGAACCTAGTAGTTAGAAAATATTGAAAATTTTTTTGAATTCTCAGAGGTAATATGGAGAGCAGTGAAATATGTAAATGTGGGACAAGATTAAGCAAGAAATGATAAGAAAAGTAAAAATATTCAAGTTTGGTCTTGATCTGAAAGTTACATGGGAGGTAGTGAAGGAGTCTAAGAAAGATGTTACAATTAAAAATGAGATGAGGAAAAGAGGAATTATCAAAAACTGAACAGTTTTCCTCTCTCCACAGTTACAATCTCTATTAATTTTTGAGAACACTTACCAGAATACTGAGCAGTTGGTTGCATGTTACCCACATTTCTTCTTTGGTCTTTGTAATCTGGGGGTGGCCTGGTCAAATGTCTGTTTATCTGATCTTGTGGAGCAATTTTCTCCTTGAAAACACAAATGAAAACATATTGAATTGCTCTGTTACCTTCTCACTTGTAAAAATTTATAGACTGTTATTCAAAAAAGAATATAAGGACAATCTTACAGCCATACTTGTGATTCATGGACCTTATTTAATAGTCTCTCCTTTCTGTTTCAATAATGGCTCTGCATGGAAGTGTAATTTCTACTTTCCTTAGTGTTCAACATGTGTTTTGGGTCTAGTAATTACTCTAATTTTCTTTATTTTGCAATTAAGTTTCAATGAGGACTAAATTTGTTTGATTTTTCACTGGACAGTTCTAGTATTTTTTTTTAATCCTCACCCAATGAATGATATGTTTATTGATTTTAGAGAGAGAAGAAGGGAGGGAGGGAGAGAGAAAGGGGGGAAGAGAGGGACAGACAGACAAAGAGAGAGATCATTGATCCGTTGTGTCCTGTGTGTGCCCTGACTGGGGATCAAGCCCTCACCCTAGGTATGTTCCTTGACTGGAGATCAAACCTGCAACCTTTCGGTGCACAGGATGGTGCTCCAACTAATTAAGCCACTTGGCCAGGGCTCTAGTTTTATTTTGTAGTACACCTAATATGCTTTGGCACCTATAGGTGGTGTGGCAAACGTAGGTTTACAGTTATTCATGTGGAAATATACTATAATTAATAAATAATAATACAGTAATAAATTATGTTTCACATACTCACTATCAACCTACTTTTGCCCCACCCTGTATATAGGTCTGGTCCAACAGAGAAAGCATAGGAGTAGAATTTCTAGATAAAATACAAGGCACTGGGCCTTCTGTATTTTTATGTGTTAAATCTGGCAACTCTCAACAGGAGGAGATGTCGGGAGATAACCTGTCAGGTACTGGTAGGGGTGCTATATGCATTTTACTTCATTTTTCCTCTCATAAACAATATTTGAAGGCAGGTATGGTTAGTCCCACTTCCTAGATCAGGAAATAGAAGCTTCCTTAGGCTAAGTCACCTAAGATCACGTAGCAGCAGAACAGAAACCAAATCCTGAGTCACAAACTCAGGCTCTTTCCTGCCTACCACAGAAGAGCCCCCTGCTGCTCTGTTTCTCTGTGCTCCCTTCTCAAAGCACAGACATTTCCCAGGCTCCTGTCTTCTCTTCCTTCTGAAATCACCCGCCTTGAAATCTTTAGAGCAGGTTTCTTTGGGAGCTAAGAGAGGACACAGGGGACATTCTTTTACATTGCAATGAGGGAGAACACAAAACATGGGGGACCATGGGTGCCTCTGGAGGAGCACATTAGAAAGAAACTGTTATGGGATTCAGGAGTTGATTGGGTGATTTAGGGAGGGTCTAAGGAAGTAAGGGTTTGTTCTGGATTGTAAACTGTCAGAAAGTGAGGTTGATTCAATGATTGAGGAATGATGTAACTGTCACGCATTTAGATAAAGAGGGGGATTTGGGTATTTTGTGGGTTGCACAGTGACCTTGTTTATATCTGTTTTTAGACAAGATTTTGAAGTGGCCTTAACTCTGTCTCATTTTATCATGGTCTCAGAGTAACCCTGTCTAAGATTAGTATTATGTAACATGTCCAACAGAGGACAAAATGGCCTGGCTCTGAGTGTCCTATCAGTTCTGGACATCAGGGGCTGCTTTTTTTTTCTTTTTCAGCACAGATCAGGAATTTAAAAAAATTGCTTCACTGCACCCCAAAGCAACCTCCATTTTCAAAGATAAAAACAATTGGCATAGGTAGATGGAGGACACTGTAATTACAGAAAAGTCAAAAGTCAAAGAAATCCTTTTAACAGATAAATGGGTAAATCAGATGGAAGCCAAATGTGGACTGCTTAACTTAGAACCACTTAAACCATGTATTTCTCAGTTTTCCATCAAGTTCCAAACTTTCTAAGTGGAATAAATTTACTATACAGGGGAAAAAACAGCCTTAAAGCAACAAGAAACCAAATTCACATTCTTGTTTCTAAGAAAAAAATAACTTGAAAGACTCACAGGGTTTCTTGGGCATCAAGTAATTCATATAAAATGCAATTTTGATGAGCTAAGTGTAAATGAATCAGAAACATATGGATTACATTTCTTTTAAATATGGGTTTACAAATTAAGGGAAAAAGTGGTGGGTGAAACACTCTGGTTTTACCCAAACCCTAAATGTTTAAAAAACAGCTTGAGATGTTCTATGAACCCAAATGTGGCAATGTTCAACCATTCTTGTTGTAAACTATTGTGCAAGCTGACAGTTTTGATTTTTATGCCAAGCATGAGACTTTCTGAAATCTTCTCTTTTTCAAAAGCATCTATTATTTTTCTTATGTAATTAGGTGTTTCTGCTGTTTATATAGAAGAAAATAGGATTCGTGTGTGTGTTGTGTGTGTGTGTGTCAGAGATAGAAGGAGAGAAATCAGGGGAGGGAGTGAGGGACGGAGGGGGAGAGAGAGAGAGAGAGCAAGAGAGAGAGAGAAATCAGGCTTTTGATTCCCCATTAAAGACTAGATTTTAAATCTGGACTTATTTTATATGTATTTAATTTAATTATTGACTTTTATTCAAGAGTGCTAAATCTAGTTACTCAAAGTATTAACATACACATCTCTGGAAACTGGAGTTCCTTGAACTGCTTGTTCACAAATGAGTTAGATTTCATGATCTTGCATGTGGGCTATCCCAGAACAGCCAATTTGTCACTTTGTGATGAAAAGTAGAAAAGACCAGATTCCAACACTGAATGGAGACTGCTTCATTTGCAAGAGAATAACATTCCCATTCTAAAAAAGTGTAAACTCACAGGCATCCTTGAGACCACTTCTGTGTAACATGAAATTTAACTTATCAACTAATGTCTCAGGATGACCCAATACCTTGGACCTAAAAACCTAATATAGAGATAATCTGTTGCACATATCCATTCGTCCTGCTTCAGTTTTGCCATCACAAAATGTAAAATGTGGATAATTCTAGGACCTCCCTCATACTCCTATTGCAAGGATTAATCCTTTAATTCTGAAAAAGCTCAGCATGGTACCTGGTACTTAGTAGGTGCGCACAAAACGTGTTGATAATTATGATATTCATTGTAATAAGTTCCACTCATCTCTCCTCCTTGTGCTTCATTGGTGGGAGAGTAACAGACAGTAAGGATAACACACTTCCAGGAGAAAATGTCTCAATTTAGGCGCCTCTCTGGTCTTGCCAACTGACTGAGAATGACTACAAAGCATATGCTAATGTAAAGTGGCATCAAAGACTGTTTCTTCCTGGATATGCTAAAAAGTACAGGCACCCTCAATGGCATCCAAACAAGAGAAATGTGAATGGTTTATAAAAACCACAGAAGTACGGCCTTGGTCTCATTCATCTCTCACAGTTTAGGCCCCCACCCTTTGCCCCTGTCCCAGTGGTGACTCAGCTGGGCTCAGTGGGGGCGAGGCCAGAGCCAGGACAGTCCCCTCGTGGAGTGCTTCCTCGCCTCTTCATCAGAGCTGTAACTTCAGAAACTCAACCTATGCAGGTTATAATTCAACAGGTTAGTAGTACTGATTGGAGTAATGAGAGTGTCACCAGGAAGTTAATCTTAGACGGTACATTTTTCTCTTCTACTGTCCTTGTTTCTAAGCTATTTAGTTTATAAGGTTAAAAAAAAAAAAAAGTGGGAGTGAGTGAGTGAACCTGGGTTCTCAAAACTATAATTTACAGAAGGAATCAGACATGTCACTTTCTGTCAGTGGTTCCCCTACCAGGGGTGTCCAACCTTTTGGCGTCTCTGGACCACACTAGGAGAAGAGTTGTCTTGGGCCACATGTTAAATACACAAACACTAATGAAAATTGATGAGCAAAACAAATGTTTTAAGTACATTTATGATTTTATGTTGGGCCACATTCATAGCCATCCTGAGCCACATGCAGTCCTCAGGTTGTGGGTTGGACACGCCTGCGCCTTACAACGTAGGGTAATACTCAAGGTCACCTGTGAACTTATTTCTCACTATTACTTATTCAAATTCAAATAAATTTATTTTTATGTCTTCTTGTATGCTTTGGACTCCAAACGTATTCCATTTGTTATTCTTAAAAATATCAATAATTGTTATATTATCATGTATACTTTCCGTTATGTATTAAACATTTCACGATACAACCTCAGTCTGATGAACAAATATGTACTTACGCTGTGCTTTTTGGTCTCTGGCCCACCCTCCACCTGAATGATGGACATCATGTACTCTATCCATCAGAATCCTACAGTCCCTCAAAGTCAAGTTTTAGCTCTTTTGGGAGACTATCCCCAAACTCTCCAGTTGGATTTTATATTTTCCTCCATTACATTTTTCCTTACTGTGTTTATACCTTTATTATAACGCAAATCTAAATCTAGTACTTCCTTGCTTAAAATCCTTAACATCCTCTCCAACACTTTTGTAAATTCTGATGTCTTAAGCTCTATTCTCTGGCTTTTCCCTACCTTTGTGCACATTCTATGCCTCAGCTACTTAATATACAGTATATTGTCTCTGAGTCTTTGCGTGGGCTAGTTCTTCTGGCTGTAAAACCTGGCTCTTCACTCGCATCTCCCACTTCACCTTCAGATCTTTAGTGGATATAACTTCTTTTCTGGAACCATTTTTAGCAGTGCCCACACCATAGCATTTAGTCACATGCATTACAGTTGCATATTTATTTGATATCACCAGTGAGCTACAAGCACCATAGCACCATAGCACCATATGGACAAAGAAAGGGTCTGTCTTGTTTATGGCTACATCTTATTGTAAATTACTAAATATTTCCTGAACAACTATAGAGCTCATCACACCTTGGATTTTTGACTCTTACTACAAAGCTCCTTAAGTGTATAATTTTTTAATTTTGTTTGCCTTTTTCCTTTGTT
Source organism: Anoura caudifer (assembly GCA_004027475.1). Taxonomy (NCBI): domain Eukaryota; kingdom Metazoa; phylum Chordata; class Mammalia; order Chiroptera; family Phyllostomidae; genus Anoura; species Anoura caudifer. Next base: position 125,517 of record PVKU01001745.1, read on the forward strand.
CCTTGTCTCTATCAACCTGGAGAAGGTTAACTTTGTCCCTTTCTTCTTTCACTTGACCAAATAGCTTGAAGGGAGAGAATGAAACCTGGAGACGGGGCCTTGGTCTGAGGAGGTAGGAGAATTTGAATCAGTTGTTGAGTGTATGAGTAAGTCTGAGAATACAGAAGGGATGAACAGATAAATACTGAAGCAGGGTTAATGTTTGGATACTGTGTGGGAAATAATGGCCTTGCCTTTCTTCAAGGCCACTTCACTATGATGAAGTGGAAAATACATTTTCAACTTTCTTTAAAAACACCTCCCATTCTGAGATGCTTTATTTTGAAAGTGATATCTTAATGTATGAAACTTCATGCTGGCTTTTAAAATTCTCTTATCTCCAAACTCGGTTTGGATTTGAGGTGATTAGAGTTCACTATTTCTGCCCCTCAGGGCTGCAGACAAGACTGGTTTCTTTTGTTTAATCAAATGCCCATGTTGGTGGTTCTAAGCATTCCTGGGCTGGGCAGGGCTAGTGAGCTGAGGTGCCATGTGTTCCATCTGTCCAGCAGTTGGTAAACCAAGGTTTTTTCTTTTTTTTTTTTTCCTGAAGCACTCAGTACGCATAGAATTAACTTCTCTTATAGCCACAACACCCTTGTTGCTGTCACATAAATAGGCACAGAGAAAAGGGCAGTAAGTAGAAATGGAAAATAATGAACTCTCTCTGTTGGACCAACAGGTTTGCACAGTAGACATTAGGAGAAAGTTTTACCGCATCCACCAGCATCTGCTGCTGCAGGAGAAGTTGCTGTTTCTGCTCCATGATCTGCCTCTGTAGAGTCTGTTTCTTTCCCATCAATTGCTGATTCAACAGTGATTGCTGGGAGTTCATGTAACCACTTCCAGTGTTTGGATTTGAACAGGAGTTGGGACTTGGACTGGGGCCTGTGTTCTGGCCTACCACAGAGTGTTGATCCTAAAGAAGAGAAAGGAGGGAAAAAGCTACTGTTAATTAAAAGAAGAAAAATGTATCACAAAGATCATAAACTTAGATTCCAAATATTTTTCATCTTGTTAAGATCAAACATGGTTAATAGGTTGGAGAGCAGAGAATTGCTCTTTGAGTGTAGAAGAAATAATTGCATATCACGGCAACCAAAGCAGCTGGGTTAAATACATTAGGGAACTGGAAAAGCTCCCATTTGACTCTGATAGTGGAACCTCCACATTCTGGAAGGCATTTATGGGACCTCAAACTACCATAAAAACATATGGCAAATCTCTCAATTGCTCAGCACCAAACACATCATAAAGTGACAAGTTCTTCCTTTTCCCTAAAGTTAGCACGTATCAATGCTGATCCTGCAATGAAAATAAGGTTTTAATTAATATATTTAAAAGTTGAATAACTGGCCATGGCTAGGTAGCTTGGTTGGTTAGAGCATCATCCCCATACACCAAGGTCACAGGTTTGGTCCCCTGGTTGGGGCATGTACAAGAACCAACCAATGAATGCGTAAGTAAGTGGAACAACACATCGATGTCTCCTTTTCTGTCTTTCTTTCTCTGTCTCTGTCTCTGTCTGTCTCTCTCCCTCCAAACCCAAGAAATACCAGTTGAATAACTATTTTGAATAGAAGAGGGCCAGCTTTCTCTGATAAGGCAGGAAGGCTTGTGATTTCCGTTTTACGAACACTCATAAACTTGAAAGGGACTTCATTATTCTGAGACTTGTGTTAATTTTGTTCCCTGGTCAGCAAGTCAGATATCTCAGTGCTTACTCAGTAAAAGAGCCCCCAACCAACTGGTAATAAGAGAGTATTGATTAAAACTCACATGGTATATTGAATAATATTGGGTATTAGTGAATTGCCATTCTAATTGGAGGTCTCTACCAATCTTTAGGCATTGACAGGTCAGGACCCTGCAGTGTAGAAAGCTAAACCCAGCCTAATATTTTCATTATTCCCAATGATGTGTTTAGAATTGAGCTGTACACTGTTGGGATTACAAGGAAACTAGAAAATATTGCCCTCACCTTGGAGAATTTATCATCTAATTAAGGAAGAAATTATACAGTTACATGTAAAAGTGTAAGCACATAGAGAATCAAGTTTTAGGTTATATAATGCAAGTACTAAGTCAAAGACCCTCACATTCTAATGATATTCATTTGGGAAGCAGATGCCCGGGCCTTGCTCTAGAAACTCTGAGGCTGTAGATCGGTACTTGCTCAGGGGATTCTAATGCTCATTGGCTGAAGGATTGTTCTTTGAGAAACACTGGATACATGACAGAAGTAAAATCCAACTGTCATTCCCCAACTGGACTGTGTTAGGTTACAGTGATGAAGAGGATAAAGGAACTCTCATTTACAGGTAGTAGCAGCAGCAGTAGTCATAGTAATAGTAGCATATACATATTACATTTGTAGAAAGTCTCTTTCATCTCCTCTTTCTTTAGTTATCTGCTGAGTTAAAAAAGCCTGGGGATGTAGGAAGCAAGGCCTTGCTTTAGTAACCCCTGGGTTTACAGAGCTCACCAACTGCCTCAGAAGAAAAGGGACACAAAATAATCTTAAAGATATCTTTGCACTGAGGCTTATTACTGGCCAGTCACTGCTCAGGCTTTACTTGATTTCTCTCATTTCGTCCTCCAACAAAACAAAGAGCAAAAGCTACATTATCATCCCAGTTTTGCAGCTCAGAGGGATCTAGTTTTCAATCACTATACCCTATCATTTTGCAGTTGAGATGAGAAGCATTGAGGAGAAATATTTTCATACTTTAAACCTGTGCCAACCCATCTGTCCCTGAAGCAAATGTTTATTGAGCACTCTCCTCAGGGGTGAGCCCCTCAATTAGGCCCGTTGAAGGGAGTGTGCTGGAGAGAAGGTAAGGGGTGTGGGTACTGAGTGGGGGGTTGGCCCTCTTCACCAGTTAATTAAAAATGATTAAAGCCAGCTCTGAGCAGCTTAAAGGAGCCACCCTCTAACACACCTGCACCCAAAGTCCAGTCAGTTCTCTCAACTTTAAATCCACCATGGCTTTTTGGAAAGATGCCATCCCACCTGCCCTGCAGGCCTCTAGGAGTTGGGCCGGTAGACAGGCATGAGAGCCATCCACAGGGTGGCAGTCGACAAAGATCTGTGAGCCGAGTGTTCTGAGGGCAATTGGAGGAGGAAATAAGGGAAAGGTTGAGTGTTGAGTCTTGGGTCCACCTACGCTGATGAGATGAAAGTGAGCCACTGACAGAGAGAAAGAGGTGGGGTCAGAGAAGTGTAAAGATAATGAGACTGATGTTAGAGAAATCAACATGAGAGTGAATATATAGGAGGCAGTGATTGGCCCTCCACTCTCCACTTCAACCTGATTAGAAACAGTCTGCTCTTTTCTATGACATAATTTGGAGTTTAGTGCAAGACTGTGAAAAAAAAAAGGATTTTGTATTTTAAAGATCTGGTTGACAAACATGTAGAAAATTAAATTCACTTTTCTTTCAGCCGTCTTTGCATGGCCAGGCGGTGGACACAACCATGAACTCTAGAGATGGATCTGCCATGATTCCTGTCTCGGTTCTGGCTGTTACCAGCTGTGTGATCTGGGAAAAGGTGACTAACCTTCACAAACCTCAATTTCCTTATCTGTAACATGGGAACAACAGTGCTGACTTCACAGGGCCCCTGCGAGAATTAGAGGAGATAATACAATGCCCAACATATTCAGTACATAGTAAGTAAGCACTTAATAAACAATAGCTGCTCATAATTGTTAAAGTTATTTTTACACAGAGGAGAAACAGTCTGTTTGTTTGTTGTGAAGCAAGGGAGACAGGCCTTACACACTGCAGAAAGATGTTCTGTGTGTCAACTCTACAGGAAATGCAGTGGTTTTGTGAACTAGCTGTCGAGTTACCTCCAGCCTCCTACCTGGAGATAGCAGAAGATGAGTTGAATGGCACTCTCTGATGGGCTGTCTTTTGGTGAGTGCCTCTTTTATTTGGGTTAAGGACTCAGCTCAGTGCACTGTTACTTTGCTCTTTGCTGCGCTGTTTTTTTTTTTTTTCATTTCTTCACATCCAATTATTTTTTAATAGAGAAACCAATATACATTTACTAAGTGTTATACCTTAATGTGCTCATTTATAAAATGGAGGTAATTCCATTAATGACTAAAATTAGGTCAGATGAAATTCAGAACAATTCCAAGAACTCAGCTGAATTTATCAGCTTGATAAATTTTAGCAATTAATATTTTTCTTATTTACTTATTTCTGCATCATTTTACATATGACAGAGATGGTTTGGAAACAATTGCCCCTGTGAAGGAACTTAGGTTGCAAGCGAACTTGGATTGCAGGTGCGCTGCGTTTGGTCCCATTATGTTGTGAACACAGGTTGGCCCCTGTGCTCTCAGTTGGCCACAGTCTCCACTATTCCCTGTTTGGTTATATCCAACTATTTCCCTCATCTCTACTACTTGCTTGACCCATGTAGGCATTTGAAGTTATAATCTCTGGCTTTTAGTTTATCTGGGAATCTAAGAAACACACATCATTTCCCCAGATACACACTCACTCAAAGTTACTATGGTAAAAAGCAATGCATGAAGATTTCTATTAGGTGGTATGATACCTACAAATGACTTAGAATTAAAATCCAGATTTCATAATGCCTAATTTAGTTACCCATGAACTCATTCACCCACTAAAGAATTTGATAAATTTTACTGAATATCTACTATATGCTAGGCAGTTTTCTATTTTTTGAAGATTAGAAAAAGTATGTAGAAAGGGGGAAAATGAAGAAAAAGAAAAGAGTGCTTAATGTTGGTAGCATTGGTGAACATCATCAAAATAATTTCCAGCAAAATCTGGAAAGCCACACTCCTCTAAGATTTATAGAAGATCTGCATGCCAAGAAAATGTAACCATGTCTCTTTCTCTCTCTAATCAAACAGATGGACTATGCTAATTCTAGTTTCATTCCTTTGCAATACCAAAAGATATAAAATAAGAGATAAGCTCTCTTTTGGAATTGTGTAGAAAATTTTTAAACCTTGCAGCTTCTAGCCCCTAGGCCTTGCCATGCACTCTACCATACACATTCTTTTAATTCACAATTGAAGTAATATTTGGCTGATGCTACTTTTTTTGCCCTTTACGTTAACTATGAAACACAAAACACCCCCTTACACAAGCGCGGTGTCATTGCCAAGATGTGCAAATGTGAACACATGAAATAGTTTGAAAGAAAAATAGGTTCCGACGTGTTGGCTTTGGTTCCCACATTCAGACTTACTCTTTGCCTTATGCTCAGCCCATATAGAACTTGAGTTAATAGAACTCATCTGTTTCCCTCTCAACACTCATTTTTTCCTCAGGAGCACGTGAAGGCCATGGTAAAAGTGGCACATTGTTAGCCCATTCATGAAAGTGTGTGTGAGATTGTGAATGAACTAGGTAGTTCCATTAATGTAGTGTTTTGTATGATGGAAAAATCTAGTTTTGTAGAGAAACCAGAAGTAAAGATTGATTTGGCAGCAAACAATAGCCACACACTTGTTCAAATCATGAACTTAAATGATCTTTCATTTTTTCTGCTTATACCAATAAAATTATAGTATTTGATGCTAATCTATGAAGTAGGCTTCTGGTCCTATCCTCCTAGAATTTAATATAACTTTACATTTAATATGAACTTACACATAATTTTCCACATCTATGTGAGTGTGTGTGTGTATTTAAGATCTGAAAGTCCTGTTATAGCATTAGATAAGCCACTGAGTTAGAGTAGTATGCCAGTGTTTAAATATGGTTAAAGCTTCTTGATCCTTGGTTTAATCCAGCGCAGGACTGCTAGAACAATGAGAGCGTGTCTGTATTTTTTTAAGATAAACTTCTGCCAATAATTAAGCTATGTCTTTAGAATTTTCTTCACACTGCTCTTATTCATTCATACAACAAATATTTACTGAGCATCTACTATGCAGCATGCATTCTTCTGGGCCTTGAGGATCAAAGTCCATGCAGCCTACTGGATAATTCTCCAGCTTGTCTATACTTTCAAGTTTCCCAACTGGACTATTGGTGGGAAATTTATCTTCTAGAATGGTGTCAAGGATACTAGGACACCAATTGGTAAATCAGGTATGTTATAACCAATGCTTTTAGCTAGAGGGAATCAAAGCGTGTTCACAAGTAAGTAGCAGTGTGTGAGGTTAATTACATTTACAGGAAGCTGGATGCATGTTGTAATGTATGGAAAATATGGCCAAAAATGTTTTTCTAAATTTGTTACGTTGGTGACTTCATATCTTGCCCATGGATCACCACAACAAGCCTGTGAAATATGTCTGTAAAACTTGACAGAAAATTTCTCTTAAAGCCAGTTTGAAGTCCTTTTGAAAAAAAAGGTCTAAATTAAAAAATTAGAAATAAAGCCCCTCTAGTCCAGTCCTAACAGCTAATTCACCAATATTCTCTTACGTAAAATTTTAGGGATAAATATTTAAAGAAACTGCATATCTGAAGAAAATTTTATAAATCTCAATAAATCTCAATATCAGAGTATATGCTCAGCCCCTCAGGTCTTGCTTTGATAAAATGTTTCTATAAATTATGGTCAGTATGTGAAAGATCTTTTAAAAAATTGTTAACTAATAAAAATGCAGGGATAACCTCTTCCTTTCATTTTCGTGGAGTGCAAATGTTTGTCAAGCAGGAATGATTTCAGTCAAACATAGCATGGGGTCCAATTAGATGTGTCATGAAGCAGCAAACAAGAATGTTCCTGGTTTCACTGAAGTGTGTTGAACAACTAAGACTCATTGAATTCAGTCAGTTTTACTGTTCAAGCAGTTTTGTGGGCTGATCAGCTATAGTAAGTTTCACAAAGCAAACGAAGTTATCAGGCAGGTATTGTTCTCTTAATATTAAAAAAAAAACCCTCTAAAAATGTTCGTCTTGTTCTAGGCATCTGGGTAAAATAGCTCTCTGTTTCTCTTAATTTATTTTAGAAGAGGGGCATATAAAGATTTGCCCCTCCAGAAATGAAGTAACTTGGATTCACGAGAGCATTCTGGCCTGGGATGACTGCCCTTTCTTTTTCTTGGCTTCCAGTGTGAGGCATCTGCAATTTGCAAAGCAAATTCAAGATAAAGTACCCAGCTGGGCATGTTTGTACAGTAGATCTCACAAACTGGTTTGCTATTCAATTAATCTGCTCCCCCCCTTCTCTTTCCCTCTTCTTTCCCTCTCTCAGTGAACTAACTGCTCAACTGTTCCTCCAGGCTATTCATCTTCTGAACTGTCTACTTATTAAGCCATTTATTTATCTCTATGCCTAAGAAACAAGTTGCCTTAACTGTTTCAGATTCCCTACAAGCTGGCAGGCCCACTTAAGTTATTTATTTGGGGCATGGAGAGTGAGGTGGCCGTGGGCAGCTAAAGTAAAGGAACAGTTCTCATTTGACAGAACAACAATGACAATAAAATAGTTATCAGGAAATAATCCAGGATACAAGTTTTAAACAGAAAGACTGAAGATATAAAACACCACTTATCTCCAGGTCTCCAGTCTTTTCTTTCAAGGGTCAGTAAACCAGTCAAATCCAGCTTGGCACCTTTTTTAGTAAATAAAATTTTATTGGAACATAGCCATACACATTGATTTATGTATTGTCTGTGGCTATGCTACAACAGCAGAGTTGAAGAGCTGTGACAAAAATGTAATGGCCCACCAAGCCTAAAATATTTACTATCCAGCCCTTTATGGAAAAAGTTTGCTGACTCTCACTCTCTCCTGCTGTGCTAGCCAAGTAATGCTACTTCGCATGAAATTGATAAAAACGCCTTAGAGAAAGAACCTGCAATCCTTGAAAGGAACTGGCAAGTTGGGGATGAGAAATGCCTATCATGAGATCTATGTACAACAACTCACCACTCCACCCACCAGCACAAACTTTGAGAACTAAAGAGCGAGAACTCACAGATCTTCCACCTCGCTTCATGTACAGATGAAGACACTGCCCAGAAAGGTTAAGAGATTGAGTTGCACAAGGTTACAAATCTAACTAAAAGATGAAGAACACATTTCCAAACATATTAGGGAAACATATTAAGGAGAAATGAGTGTAATAAAAATCTATTTGCTTGAGAGAACTATAGCTTATCTGATAGAACTGACTTGTTGGGGGAGGGAAGATGTTCAAAGATGGAGTGTGCAAACACAGACTGAGGTATCTGGATTAGTATTTTTCTTTGTTTTTTGCAATTATAAGCAGTAGCTGCTTTGTCCTCCTATTTAATAGGACATTCTTCTTTGCTTGCTTAGAACCTTCTCCTCCACCCTGCAAGGAAATCCTCATTATATGTTTAAATCTAGTTCAAATGATTAGAATGAGTTTTGTGGTCACCATAGAGTTCATCCTTCAGATGTTACCTAATTTTCAAGTCACCAAGACACTGCATCTATTCTTAGCCTCTGGGGTGGACACTTATTATGGGCTGGCACAGAAGAACAGTTCCATGGGTGAGGAAGCAGCTTTAGGTGGGAGAGCGGCCAGGAACAAAATGTCAGTGGGTCAGGGTGGAGTGGGAAGAGTTTGGTAACTTGGGGGAAGGAATGAGAAATCTTTCTTACAAAAGAAGCTTTTCAATGTTAGAAGGGCTCTTTGTGGCAGACCTGAAATTTCTGCTCTGTAAGTTTGCTTTTAGCTTTCTGTCCCTAGAGCAATAGTTTTAAACTCTGTTCTTTGGATAACAGTGACTTATGAGGATTTCGCAAAGCTATGGATTCTGTTTCTCCTCCCATCCCCTCAAGTACACATACAACAAACAATATTGTCTACAATTTCAGGGAGTTTACAAATTTTCTAAACATCCACAGACCATCCATCCATACACCATAGGTTTAGAACTCTACCCTTTTCCCTAGAAGGTTAGTGTTTGTGAAAGTAATGAAATGATTTCCCCTTGGATATAACCTCTAAACCGTATTCTCAGCTTAAGACCATCCACAGCTCTTCTTTGACTTTGTGATCAAGTCCTGATTCCAAAGAATGGTATATAAGACCCTCCACAATCTGGCTTTTGCATGTTTCTCCCATCCTATCTCAACACACTTTTTCTTCACTCTATGCTATAGCAATATTAAACTACCTGTAATTCTCTGAACTCTCAGAGCTCTTTCTCCTCTCTACATTTTTGCACTTTGCATATGCTTACAACTTCTCTGCCTGGAACACTCTTCCCCTGCTCCTTCCTACCAAGTGAACACCCATTCTTTATAGGCTCAGCTAAAATGTCATTTTTTTTGGAAGTCTTCTCCGACCTCCTGAGCATCTTCAATGTCCCTTTTCTATATAACACCCAGTACTGGCCCATGGGGTAGCTTATGAATCCAAATTTATTCTGGAAATCTTTATAGATGGAAAATGTTTTTAAAAGTGGTTGATATCTAAAAATAGTTTAGACTTCACTCCATCTTGTAATTCTAAACAAATAGAAACAGAAGCTAAAATGCGTGTATGCATGTTTGTATAAAAAATCCCTAATTCTGTTAACATAACAGAATTATGTTACAGGTGTGCCACCCGAGAAGGCCTATGGCATGAAGAATGTTTCAGGAAGGAAAAGAGTCAGTGGGGAGTGATGATGGAGACCATGATGAAGATGGTGATGACCACGATGATAATGATGACATCAGTTATGTCTTGCCAGGCAGGGAGAAAGTACATGGATGTTGGTAAATGTGTGGCAGTTGTTGGCTCACAAGAAGGACACAAGAAAAGTCAACATTTATTTTAAACTGTATTTCCTTTGACAATTTTTACTTCTTACACACTAGGACATTATTTCTTTAATTCTTCTAGGAATCTGTTTCATGTGACATGTGGACATTGTTAATTTTGAAATCTTCTCTTTTAACCTCTCTTGGCCTTACCTTCCTCCAATTTTAAGATATGGCAATTAGATTATAATCTCTAAATTCCATTATAGTGCTGGAACAGCTGGAATTCCATCTTTATTGAATCAAACTAACAATAAATACCACTTTGATGGAATTATTTGATTTCTTTTTTCCATTGAGTCTAAAACACAACCTAACAGCATCACATGCAGTGGTTTTGCCACTCTGATGAACAAATACTAGATTTTGTTGGAGGCGGGAAGTAGGACCCAAACCAGTTATCTTCTTTTCAAGTGACTAAGGTTAATCAAGTGAGGCATGTGGATGGAAATGTTCGAGAAAAGGTATTAAAATGAATTCTGGAACTGTTCACATATTTCTGTAGAAGGCGCAATTAGATCTATATCACTTTGTTAATACCATCTGACTTTTCTGAACAAATTCTATAAAAAAGATCTATACTTTCCGATTCTGTAAAAAAAATCTACCAAGTGTTTTGCTAGAGGTGATTATCGTGTTTTGAATTTCCATTCTTCACTAAATATATAAAATGTATAAACACACAAAGTAACTTTATATCTCCTTTTGAGAGAAGTGAGAAAATATCTTGGTTATTGAAGGTTGTTTAGCAGACATGGAAATCGAGATACACTGATACAGTGACTGTGGTCAGCATCTTCAGATGTGCATATCTACTCTAATGTGACATGATTAGCTATTTTTGAATGTATTATTATTATAATGACCACTAAGGACATTAAAAAAAAAGACCATCTGTTCTCTGTTAAATGTAGCCCTGAAGTCTCCCTTGGATTAGCAAAGCAAGCCACTAAATACTGCAGTGGGACTTCAAAAAAAGCTGAGTTCTCCCTAAGAATCACTAAGGGATGAACTTCAAAGATTAGAGGTTTCACTTGGATCAATTCCCAGAAAATCAGGTTATTTACCAAATCTTATTTATGCAAACTAGACAAACATATTTTGATCTGCAAAGTACTAAAATAGTGTTTAAGAAAAACAATAACCTTAAGCGAAAAGTCCACCATGGGGAGGAATGAGGAAGGTCAACTTTCTTTGGTCTGATTACCTTATCTGTCTACATTGACCAAATCAGCTGTTCAGCTACTACCAGATCTGTTGTTACTCTATGGCCATGAGTCTAGAAATAAGAACCCAAACTTTTGATAAATTCTGTTATGTTAAGTAATAAGATTAGGGATTTCTTACACACACACACACACACACACACACACACACACACACACATGCACTTTAGCTTCTGTTTCTATTTGTTTAGAATTACAAGATGGAATAAAATCTAAATTATTTTTAGATATCAACCACTTTTAAAAATACTTTGCATCTATAAATATTTCTAGTATAAGTTTGGGTTCATAAGCTGCCTCTTCACACTAACTCATCTGAGTGGAGAATTCAGAGTGAGGTAGGTCTACTTGGCACCTGCCCATCATCGGTGACTGATATTGCCTGAATCCCAATCATATCTTGTATTTATTTTTGTTATATGATATATCAGTTATTTATTTGCATGTAGGTTGCTTTTACTACACTATTATTACTCTAAGTACATGGATTGTTTTATTCATCTATGCATTCCCATAAGTACACATAAGCCTGACATAAAATACTCAATATATATTTGTTGTTAAATAAATAATGAATAAGTAATTACATGAGAATCAGATAAGCTTAATTTATCACATGATTTCAATTATGTAGGTGTTGTTAAGAAAGTAACATGTATATCAAAGTTTTTCAGTGAAATGACAAATGCTAATATCAAATATCACATAAAATACCTTACCTGGGAATATTTATTATTATTTGTCAATTCAAGATATTATACAAATTTTTTTGCTTATGGTTAAAACCTTGAACTTAAATTTAGCATGTACAGGGTTATATGAACTTTTAACCTTTTTTTCTCAGCAATTTGGGTAGGTTGATTGTACTGTATTCTGTTACTTGTAACTGGAAACAGATCCTTGATTTGAACATAACTGTCTAGTGATTTTCAATTGAGTAAACATTTGTGGCTTATGTTCCTAACTGCTGATCAGGAGAGAATGCTTGAAGGGAGACTGATATATTGTACAGTTACCAGTGTTTACATTATTTTGTACTTTCCAGATCCATGTGGTACTTTTGAAAAGAATATACATCTGGGAATGTAACAGCTCTTCAGCTGCTGGCTGGAGGCAAATAACAGTTCATTTAGTATATATCTGAGCACTTCTGCATTTTAAAATCAAAGCTGTAACTAAATTTGAGCCAATTGGATCTCTTTTATAATTTGAAAATATTGTTATCCAGCCATCCACATAAGAAAAAAAAACCACAAAAAATATCTTTGAAATTTCTAGCCTGTTTGTAAACTTAACAGAATTTGGGCCAGTATGTGAAATGCCGCAACACTGAATATCATGGAAACTTAAAACAGTCAACTATTGTTTTTGCCTACATGCCACCAAATTAAATAATTGGCTTGAAAAAGTTATTAAGTAAATTAATTAAATCAACAGTATTTAGTATTAGTTTCAGTATTAGTAAGACACGGCTTGATTGTTTTATCTAAGGCCTTGATTTACGTGATACATTTTTAGTTGAAATTGATATAAAAGTTCCTTTTTTCAAGGTACTGATCAAGCACTAATAGTCCATTTTAGAGAGGTGGTTAAGTTATAAATATTTTGAGGGTTAATTAAGCTAAAGTATTTTGAATTCTTTAGAAACAAAATAGATGTAATGTTAATATGCAACTGACTATACAGATCATATGAAAGAAAGGACAATTCAGTTCCTTTAAAACAAATCCCCAGCACTTACTGCTGAGGGTGGCCATCCTCACACAGAGCAGTCCCTCCACACCAATGCTGCAACTTTTCCTTCACCACTCAATTAAGTCCGGATATTTTTCACATACATTTGCTTTACTCTACCTTAATCATTTTTTGGGGTGGGCAGCTGGTTCATGTTTTTCTCCCAGGTAACATACCACTCATTCACATACCCTGCTAGAGCTTTCCATATCAAGAAAGTTTGGAAAAAGTATCTTTGGATTTCACTGGTCCCTGGTCATAACAGAAAGCAGGATGTCATTGTCTGAGAGGAAAACCAACAAATGTGGATAATATAGTTTATTTTAGTAATTTAATCATATTATTGTCTATAAAAGATCAAAGAGAGGCTGTTGGTATGTGGTGAATAAGTTTTAGTTGAATTTAACATCAGTGGAACTAACTTGTGTACTTCCTACTACACTGAGCTTTAGGAGGGAGAAGAAAAACAACCTGGGCATTGATATATGGTCCTTCCCCTTTTTAGGAAAGCCATAAAAAGTGTGATAATTCACCTGTAAGTGTCCACTGCAGTAAAGGAAGGCTGTGGTGTTTCTATTTAAATGCAAATAATAACTCACAGTGTTGTATAGAAAGTGATTTATTTTGCTCTGCTGCCCCCACCCCCCACCCAGGATTTTAGGCCAGCTACTAGAAATATTGTCCAAGGACATCTGTTCAAGGATCTACTTTACAAAATGGTCAAGTATTCCTTACTGTTTACATCTACGGTCAAGGCTAAAACAACAATCAGGCCCACCAAGATTTATAAAGCAGGGCTTATTGAGAGATGTGCCTTAGAGGGTTGCAGTTCTATGAACTGAATCAACTTGTAGCTTTGGGGAATGATTTACTTGCTGCACACTGTAATATGTCTTAAATGAACAAACCACTTAAAATTAACCTGATCACCGTAAACTTCCTGATTTCTGTTTTAATTTAGGATAGTTCCCCACTGTAACTTCAACAGATAAATACTGTGGTCAAAGAAAATTTACATTCCATATATTTAACTACATGTGGACACATATATAAACATAGAGGTGAGACTATGAAAATTGAACTGTTTACAGGTTATAATTGTGACTATTTGGTCAAGCAAACTGGATTTCTATTTAGAGATTTAAATGAAAAACAGGTTTTCCTGTTTGGGAAGGTATAGTGAAAATTTACTGGGAGATACAGGGGCAGATCAACTGGTCATTCCTGGGTCACTTAGCACTTTTATATGTAGGGGACACTCTGGAAGAGGCAGATACCTGGGTTATATAGGATCGTTTCTGGTATCAGTGGGACATTCACAGTTACCTGTAGACTAGGTAAGGGCACAGGATGCTGACAGGCCACATTTTAGATTGCCGGAGGTCCAAATAGTCCTTACTCAACTTCCCTGATTGCACTATGGATGAGTTCAGAGGAACAGGGATTAAAGAGTAGACAAGCATAGGGACACACAATATTTTGAACAAAATAGTTATGTCTGATGTAATGCAGAAAAAAAGTTGCTTCATGCATACATCAACAAACTATAGCAAGTTTTATTTGTTAGAGACAAATTTTGGCTATGAGGTAGTAGGTATCATCTGAGTTATCACCAACAGTTTTAATTATTCTATGTTTTTTAGTACATTCACATAAGTATATATTTTATAAGCAATTTCATGATAATGATACACTGTTGTTTATAAGAATTTGAGTTTTTAATGTCACATCAACCCAGAAAAATAATTTTTACACTTAAATATAGTGTTTTTCTTACTTTAAAAAGTCCCATTGATCTTCTATAGCAGTAAAATATGAAAAAATGATTACACAGAAGTTGATAAACCAACTAATCAATGACAGAATAAGTGGGATTTTTTTCCTTAGCCTTTAGGAAATATCAATACACACTTCAACTTCTCATATGATTTGGTGATTAAGCAGAACACAATTTAATGCTTTACTTATAGAGGGCAGGAGAAATGGTACACAGCTTTAAATTTCCGAATATCCGTGTTTCCCAAAAAGAAAAGGTGTTTGTCTGTGTGTATGTATATGTATAGTTGGGGGAGGGCTTTTATAACACTGCTATCATAAAATCTACATCTATGGACATCTTTTATTATCAAACTGTTTTTCCTAAAATTTCATATGCCAAAGTTCAGCCCAGCCATGTTCTTGGATATTTGCTCTTTATTTTGGCCTGGAGTAACATTTGGGAAACACAATATTTTGAGCCTCTTCTTCAGGCACCACTAGCAGGCACTCTTAGAGCATTTTCTTTCGAATTCATTGGACTTGGGCAAAAATGAACAGCGGCTTATATCAACTGAGGATCAGTGAACACAATCTCATAGCAACAGACACCAAAACAGTCCCTCATTACAAGCCTTGTCCAACAATCAAGTCTTTAACGAGAACAAAGGTTGACAGTGATTAATCATTAAGCAGTTCCTTGTTCCTTGATGCACGTGTTCTCAGCAGCCTCCTGCAGAGGCAGTCTGGCATATTTCCTGTCTCTGTGCTCCACTGTGCCATTTCAGAGGGGACAGCCAGGCAGCTTTCTCGCTATTTCAATTTCAAATGCCACAAACATTGACAGAGTTTCTATGTGCACATGTCTTGACTTTTATTCTGAGCCTGGCAGACTCTGAATGGATATAGGGACTGAGAACATAATAAGCCGTTAACTCCACATCTGCTTACTAGATTATGTTCAAAGACGGTATAAGAAATTGATTAAACACTGTTTTCTAGAATAAACCTTTGAAATCTGTTTGTTTCGTTAAGCAACACAATGAGTTGAAATAAGCTGTGCGATGGATGAACGTAAGATAGCTTTACTACTGTTTTTGCATTTAAAAAGCTTCTATGTTGACAAAGCACAATGCCTTGAAGAGCAACAAAAGTATTTTCAGAAACCTTCTTTCAAATAATTCTGTTTCACAAGGCAAGGGAGTTGTAATGTTAACTAACATTGCCATTATTTTATTCAATGCTCCTCTTGTGTTTTTAACTACTTCACTAGGTACTAATGATCTTAGCTGGTCATACAATGGTACATGCATTCATTTTAATAGATTGACTTGGAGGTTCTATTTTTTTCTTTTTCAACATGTGAACGTCACTGATGATAGCCATGTTACCAGTGAACGAGGTGGAGAGGGAGAAGTAGCTGTGAGACACAGGTTTTTAGGGTGTGAGGAGGTTACTGGAAACAACAACAGCAATTACCAATGGAAGTCAGTTATGTTAACAACAAATATATTGTTTTTCCAATAATAATACCTAACAAAAACCAAAATGAGGTAATTACAAGGATTCTTTGTATCTGTTAACTTCTTTTTTCAAACTGGTCAGAAATAAGTAATGGGAAGTCTCCAGAAATTCAAGTAGAAGATTTTAACTAGCGTATTTACAATATAAAACCTAAAGCATAAAATCCAATCACAAAATATGAAATATGCAATTCTCCTGCTGTACTCAGCACTTTAGTGTACGGCTGTAACTTTCTTAAACTGAGTTATATTCACTGAGGAAAGGGAAATGACAATGACATTCGACAAACAAAAAGACCACCTTATTGCTGGTAACTATGGTCATCAGGCAAATGTATGTGGCAGGGATGACATAATGGTCATTGACTCATGTTAAGATCAAAGCAGCCTGTTAGAAACCCCACTCAGAAAATGAACATCTTTTAAATGGAGCTGCTTGGGATCAACATTTAAAACTAACAATGGTGAACTCTGAACTATGAAGGAAAGCAATGAGGAACTACAGGAAGAAACCCTTTCAGGGTTTGAGATGGTCTTAGGCTATATATCCTTATAAAATAACCCATCTAATTATTTTAATTCAACTTAATTTACAGTAATCTACTCTAACTGGTTCTATGTATCTCTGTAGTTAGGGTAAATTGACTTCACCTTACACAAAAATACCTCATAAACACAATATTTGACTTGAACTGGCCTGCTTATCCTCAATCTTTTTCCAATTACAAGGTAAGTATATAATATTTGGGGCTTATGTCAAAGTCTTAGGGCAAATACCTAAATCAATTACAATTCATGGAATTCTAAAAATGATGCTTAGATGGCATGGAACATTAGAACAATTTCTAAATCATAGGGTATGCAGTTCCCAATCCATGTTTATTGGCATCATTATCCATAAATAACAATAATAGCGATCATATTCTGGGAACTTACTATGCATCAGTCACTGCACTGGGCGCTTTATGCACAATTACATTTCAAAACTGTAACAACCTTCTAATAAAATAGGCCCTATTAGTATCCCTGTTTTGCAGATGAGAGAACTGACATTTAGAGGTGCTAAATAATTCATCTGTATAGAAGGCAAGTGATGGAGCTGAAATTCTAACTCAGCGGCCTGACTCTAGAGCCCTGCTATAATATTGGTATATAATACTGAAATAAGGTAAAGCTAACCACAGCCACAGTCTTTGTTGTAGAGCAGTGGTAAATATATGCTACTGGTACACAGTATGGAAATATGAGGCACTGTGATCTAATACAGGTATACAACGTGGAAATACAGGGCCTGAATTTGATAAAAGAGTAATATGACATTAAGTTGCTTTATTTTTCTGAATGCCAGTTTCCTCATCTGTACAAGTAGTATGATGCTTAATTCTCAGTGTATAATACATTATAATATATATAAAAGCATTTTGTAAACACCATAGTTGGCTAAAACAAAAGCTTGAAGCAGCAGACATGTTTTCTATTGAGCCAATACAATGAATGTGGAAGAGCAAAACAACAATAAAATGAAAATGCTAAGAAGACCAAAAAAAAAAAAAACACCCCAAAACCAAAAAGTCAATTCATGGAAGCATATTAGCTAGGACCCATGCATGTCAAAATGTGTAGTAGATTCTTTACACCACAGGGAAGACATGGCCAAAGTAGCTAAAAATGAGTTAATTTTCTGCAGGCATTATGGCATAGTTGTTAAGAATATAGACTTTGCACTTAAACAGATCTGGATTTAAATCCTGGGCAAATTACTTCAGCCTTAAGATTTGTTTTTTTTTCTCACTAGTGAAGTGAAAATCACAAATTTGGGAGTTAAAGGAGATAATATATATGAAGTGCTTCATGTTAACAAGGCTCAGTTAATATTGGAGACTGTTATTATTTATCTCCTGATATCATTATAATTTACAAGAACGAATATAATTTCAGGAGAGCTGTACATCAGAGACTACCATTTGTGGCTTCCAGAGCCTTAACAAAGGAGGCTAAGGAAAGTGGTCCCTAGGGAATACACGGAAAAATGGCATTTGGGGCTGCCTTTAAGTACCTCATCAGGTTGAGGCTGGAGTCCTTTTGCTCAAAACTTAATCTTTATTTAAATGGATTGACTTCAACAATGAATTCATATCAGTAGTTCAGATTGCATCTCTGTGTCTGTATAGATAGACTTAAATAGTTTCATTTAATGAAATGTTGTAGTTCAATTTATTACCTGCACCTGGAACTGCTCTCTAACTAGTCATGAAAATGGACACCGACTACTTGTATAGAGGGGTGGATGGGATGGGGATGGTTCATGGTGGGAGGGAGCATAGATAAACAAGAAAGTGAAGACAGGAGAGAAAGACTAGAAAATGAAAGCTGGAGATCAAAGAGTTACCCTGACCATCTTACTTCCCCCAGCAGCAGAAAGCTCTCTGGTGATCAGATTATCAAATTATCACCTGCCCCAGAGTCAGGACTCTTAATAGACATGATGACTCTTACATCTTACTCTTGCTGATGGTGTGATGGTTTGAATTTCCCTCTTCCTGAGTTTGAAGGGCACATGTACCATCCTATCTGGCAGAGATATTCAGATGCTAGGAGGAACATTAATTGGGGGAATGTAAACTAACCATAATATTTTACAAGACCTTTTGGAAATAGAGAGCTCTTTATGTCTATTTAGACAGAAATACCCAAAATGCTCTTCTGGGTTGCATCTGAATGGAATGATGGGATTTAGAATCATAAAGAAAAGAGGTTATCCACTGTTAGTGTCCTGGAAAAGAAGGACACACTAAACTTCTTTTTAATTGTTGTTCTTATACAGTTTTCTGTCTTCTACTCTTATCCCAGCCCACTGCCCCAGTCCTCCCCAGCTCCCTCCCATTTCCACCTCCCCCCCTAGCTTTTGTCCATGTGTCTTTCATACTTGTTGCTCTAAACCCTTCCCCTTTTCCCTGGATAGTCCTATCCCTTTCCTCTCTTGTTCTCAATTTCAGTGTCTTTGGTTATATTATGCTTGTTTGTTCTGTTAATTAGGTTCCTGTTAAAGGTGAGATCACATAGTATTTGTCTTTCACCTCCTGGCTTATTTCACTTAGCATAATGCTCTCCAGTTCCATCCATGCTGTCTCGAAGGGTAGGAGCTCCTTCTTTCTTTCTGCTGCATAGAATTCCATTGTGTAAATGTACCATAGTTTCTTGATCCGTTCATTTACTGATGGGCACCTAGGTTGCTTCCAACACTTGGCTATTGTAAATTTTGCTGCTATGAACATAGGGGTGCATAGATTCTTTTGGATTGGTGTTTCAGGGTTCTTAGGATATAATCCTAGCAGTGGAATTGCTGGGTCAAAAGGTAGGTCCATTTTTACTTTTCTTAGAAAATTCCATACTGCTTTCCATAGTGGTTGTACCAGTCTGCAGTCCCACCAACAGTGCACTAGGGTCCTCTTTTCTCCACAACCTCTCCAACACTTGCTGTTTGTTGCTTTGTTTATGATGGCCATTCTGACTGACGTGAAGTGGTATCTCATTGTGGTTTTAATTTGCATCTCTCTGATAGCTAGCGATATCAAGTATCCTTTCATGTGTTTCTGGATCTTCTGTATGTCCTCCTTGGAGAAGTGTCTGTTCAAGTCCTTTGCCCATTTTTTAATTGGGTTGCTTGTCTTCTTTGAGTGGAGTTGTGTAAGTTCTTTATATATTTTGGAGATTGAACCCTTGTCTGAGGTATCATTGGCAAATATGTTTTTCCATACAGTTGGTTCTCTTTTTATTTTAATACTGTTTTCTTTAGCTGTGCAGAAGCTTTTTATTTTGATGAGATTCCATTTGTTTATTCTTTCCTTTATGTCCCTTGCTTTAGGGGACGTATCAGTAAAAATGTTGCTGCATGAAATGTCTGAGATTTTCCTGCCTATGTTCTCCTCTAGGACTTTAATGGTGTCATGGCTTAAATTTAAATCTTTTATCCACCTTGAATTTCAGACTAAACTTTTGACTTAGTATGCTTTCAGATTAGACTAAAGAACAGGAAGAACAGAGTAAAAAATTCTATGGAAAATGTTTGTTTAAATAGCTTAAAAAACAAGTGGGGGGTGTTGCAGGGAAACAGCCAGTCAAATGTTTCCAGTTGTCCTTTCCTCTGATACATGGGAACTACATAAAATATACAATTTCTGAAAATAATACAAAAGTGTAATAATTTTAAAAATAATTTAGTAGGATGAAATATATAAAGAGTAACCAGTAATGATACTACTACTACTAATCAACATGTATTAAGGTCTTTCTAAGTATGAGGTATATTACTAAACAGTTTAAAGACATTACCCTGTTCAATCTATACAAAAATCTTTGTAGGTATGTCCTACTATTCCTCCCACTTTATAGATGAGGAAAATAAGGCTTTTAGAAAAGTTAACTAAATTGCACAATATCCTTGAATTAGTAAACCTTGAATTCAAATCCAATATGAATGGACAGGTGTGCCTTGGTTTATGCAACCCCTGATTTCTGAAAAATTGCATGTAATTGAAATCTGAAAAACCAAACATCTTAGATTATGAGAATGGATTTCCCTCCCTCTCTCCTTTCCTCCCTTCTTTTTGAAAAAAAAAATTTTTATTGATTTTAGAGAAAGAGAGAGAGGAAGAGGGAGAGAGCAAGAGAAACATCAATTTGTTGTTCCAGTTACTTATGCATTCATTGGTTGACTCTTGTTCATGCCCTGACTGGGGACCCAACCCGCAACCTTGGTGTATCAGGACGATGCCCTAATCAATTGAGCTATCTATCCAGGGCCTTCGCTCCCCTCTTTCCTCCCTTCCTTCCATTACAAAAAATATATTTTGAGTTCCTACTGTGCCATGTAGTAGGGTTGCAAAATAAATAAAAGAGTCTTAACTCTCATGAAGCAGTCATATTGGTGTAGGAAGAAAGATAACAAGCATAAGAACAAATAATATGTCACATGATGAGTGCTATAAAGGGCAAGAAAGCAGGACCGGGGTGTAGGGTGTGCTGCAGGTACAGGTTGTGTGGGGGTGTGATAGGAGAAGACTTCTGAGATAAGATGACATTTGACCTAAAGGAAGTGAAGGGATAGCTGGAGGAATTACAAGTCCTGAAATTTCTGGAGTCTGGAGGTGGCAGCATGTGTGGCATGTGCGAAGCAGGGCCAGCAGGCTGATGCAGCTGGCGCGGGAAAGGAAGGGACAGTGGTGCTGGTAGGGGAGGGGGCCAGGCGATTCTGAAGGGCCTGTATGCAGTTGTCAAAATTTTAACTTTTACTTTAAATGATATGGAAAGGCATTAGAGGATTTTGGGCAGAGGAGTGACATGATCTGATTTATGTTTTAAAAATCACTGTCAGTTCAGTGGTGAATAGCTAGTATGGGAAAGGGAGACCAGTAAAGAAGGCTATAGGAGGAATTCAGGGAAGAGACAGTGGTTGGACCATGGTGGTGGCAGTGGGAAGTGGCCTGATTCCAGACAGACTCAGAGGCAGAGCCAATCAAGTGAACTCTGGACTGGATGTGGAGTGAGAAAGAAAGGTGTCATGGGCAACTATAAGATTTTTGGCCCAAGCAAAAGGAAGTATAGAGGCATCATTTTCTGAGATGGGGAAGACTGTGAGACAAATAGTTTGGCTTTGTTTTGGGTTTTGAGGGGAGTGGGAGGAGGCTGGAGAGAAAGAATTTAATGTAGGATATGTCCAGGTTGAGATGCTTAACATATCCAAGTGTAGCTGTCATGCAGGCAACCTGATATATGTCTGGTATTTGGGAGATGGGTCCAGGCTGAAAATACAAATTTTGGAATTGTCCACATAAGGAAGATACTTAGTCATGAATTTGGATGTTATCACCTAGGGAGTGAGGGTAGATTAAGAAAAGAAGAGATCCAAAGACTGAACTCTGGCACCTGATTGTTGAGAAGTCTGGCAAATGAAGAAGAAACAAGCAAAGGAGATCAAACACCATGAAGGATATGTATCCTGAAAGTCTAGAAAAGACAGTGTGGCAAGGAGAAGAGAGGGATCAACATATTCAGTATTGCTGACTAGTCACATGAAATGAGAGTTGAGAACTGACCACTGGAATGGACAACTAGGCACCACAGACAGCTTTGACAAGCAATACTTCACTGCAAATCTAGAGAAAAAACCTGATTGGAATGGGTCTAAGACAGAATGAGGAGAGAAGAAATAAAGTTCCGAGTTTTTGGAAAAAAGGAGGGAAGAAAACTGGAGAGATAACAAAGGGAATGTGGTGGGGGTTTTTTGTTTGTCTAAGTTTGCATGATTATGAAAATAATTGAAAGGAAAATGGTAAATGTCTTAGTAATGTAAACTCTGATTCTTATTTTTTCTGCTTCATAATATATGAGCATATAGTTTGGTATATTGGTTTTGCTTCTGTAGCAAAAACATTACTGAAAGTATTACTATTGTAGGAAAGTTGTAATAGAGCTGCTGATAGTCTTTAGTTATCATCCTGATTATAGAAATCATTTTGAATACAATATCTATTGCATTTGGTCTCTAATATCTTCACAACAGAGAGCTATTAGCTTCAAATCGATATCTTCTGGGTGGAAGTATCGGTTGAATATG
Organism: Anoura caudifer; assembly: GCA_004027475.1. Taxonomy (NCBI): domain Eukaryota; kingdom Metazoa; phylum Chordata; class Mammalia; order Chiroptera; family Phyllostomidae; genus Anoura; species Anoura caudifer. The sequence continues at coordinate 148,143 of PVKU01001745.1, forward strand.
CTGCAACAATTACAAACAAGTTTTTGAATAAAGTATAGTTAGAGCCACATTAAGGAAAAATGCTATGGAAAAAATTAGTTGTTCACTCAGTTCAGATATAACTCCTCCTGGCAGATCAAATTTTATTTGGGCTAACTTTTTGAGTACTATAAAAATACATTTAACTTGCCCAGTATAGCTACTTCAGCAGCAAATGGCTATCAATAACAATGATAATAGTAATAATAATGCAGATGTAGAATGAGACACCTGGCAATGAATAGCAGATTGACAAGCAAACAGCACAGCTGGGGGAATAGGTCAAATTTAGAACACCATAATATTAGAAGGATATGATTGTACATGGTAGTCTCATCAGATGAAAATTTTGTTCAATAAAAAGTCCAGCTGCTAGTTTATAAATTTCCCACCTTATTCATGACTAAGAACTGCAGACTTCAGTGGTCTGAGTCTCCCAGTTCTGGACTTTATGCTACTCAGTTGTAAAGTGCCATTTAATGAGACTATGGAGAGCTTTCAGTCAATGGATCCACTCTCTTCACCGCCAATGTTGAATGTAGTTAGCATAATTTTGCACACACAGATTTACCAGACAAAAAAAGAAGAGCAACTGAGAAGGAGCCTCCTGAATCCTCACTTCACTTGTAAACCTCAGCAAAGGCCAACATAATTCTCAAGACCATCTCTAGGCAAAAGGATAAAAAAGGCAAAGTGCACCATCAAAACTCCCTTTTCCTATCATCTGTCTTTCCCTCTGTTTCATCAGATTCTAGTTGTTCTTAAGCAACTCTCTCTGCCCAGGACTCTGTGCCCACTGCTTGCTTCTGAAGTCTAAGACATTCTTGCCTTCCCTATTAGGATTGCATGTCTCAGATTTATAAAGTTTCCCTTTTTGTTATTGCAAATTATCTGCCTTATGAATTGCTGTGGCATGTTGTTAAAAGGCAGAGTCTCCTTCAGTAGGTCTTGTGTGGGGACATGTTGAAACACCAAGGTTTTGCTTGTTAACAAGCTTCATGATCTTGAAGCTGTGGCCAACAGGTAGTACTCTGAGTTTGCTAGGTAACTGAATGGATACCAAATGGATACCAAAGTTTACTGGTAGCGCTTTATTGTATGCCTGCTTTTAGATAATGTTTATAGTTCCACAGGTATATTTTATGCATTAGCCAGAAAAAGTGAACGAAACAGGAATTTTAGGTCAGGGACAGAGTTTAAGGCAGAAAATTTTTGTCACCTGAGAGAGAAAGAGAGATGTTACTCCTTTTCAAGTTGAGTTACCTTCAAGTCACCCGAAGTCGAGAGCTAGACTGGTGGATAAAACCAGAAGGTCTTGTCTATGAAGTTTGGGTAGGAACAACTATGCTACATGGGTAGATAGACTCTGATGTTAGGGATTATTGACTTACTCCTACTTTATGGCACGTGCGTGCATGTTTCAATGAGCAGAACTCTTGGCAAACATGAAAGCCTTCCTTCCTTTAAACTCGTCTCGCCAGCCCTCTGCCTAGATCAGTTGCCTCTCACATGCACTTCCACTTCCACAGAATCCTGGGCTACTTCTTATTGAAGGTTTTGTCACACTATGTGGATTCTTCTTCACCATAGACTGGTGCTCTTTGAAGGAAGAATTGTATCTGGTCACTACTGTGTCCATAGCTACCATTATGGTCTCACACATAGCAATGATTGATAAATATTTGTTAAATGAACAAAAAAGTCGATGCTTTTCAGATTTCTGTAACTAGTGCCTTTGGTTCCCTGAGATTAAAGGAAATAATCCATCATGAATCCAATACATCAAAGCCTCTTGGTGCACCACTCACTGACTGCAGTTCTCCAACTCCTGGGCCTGAGGCAGGGTTGTACTGCCTGGACAACTTGTGGGTAGTTGGGGATGTGTGGTTAGCTCTGGTCCATGAATTGCAAGCTGAAGGAATGTGTGTTACTCTCTGGCTAAGAATTTATTTGCTAATGAGAGACGCTCAAGGACTCTCTCTTTTCTCCCTGGTTCAGCACCTGGCAATGTTCAGAGGGGTGGCTGCTCCATCACCCTTAATCCAAAATGGCTATGATGAACACATACCCCTGTCCCCATTGTGGACATATAGTACAAAAAATAAAGCTTTGTGTTTTAGCCATGGAGATTTTGGTGGTAGTCATTACTTCAGCATTACCTTGCCAACTCTAATTAATAAAGGCTATGAGGGTAATGCCCCAAAACAAGAGATGCTGGGTCCTGCCTGTTCCCAGGCCCAGCATCCCTCTTCCCTTTGAAGCTGGGTTTCAGGTGTGGCCTTGAACCACGTTTCCAGTCCTGAAAGTGAGGCTTTGCCTGTCCCTGAGATCAACTTCCCACTGGCCCTGGCTGGAGGATGCTTGTCATGTGTCTGTGGCTGAGTTCCGGTCTGTGTAAGCCCAGACTCTCTGGGATGAGAGGCGCTGCCCTGCTGTTGTCACAGGCATTGTGATTACGCTTCTGAGCCCTAATCATCTCTCCAAGTCGCCTGTTTGCCGGGATCTCTGTCACTGCTCCTCTTCTCCATCCATATGATCCATCCATGAGTCAGAGCACCCTGGAGACACTGTGCTGAATTTCATCTTGTTGATCAAATAACTGCATTCCCACCAGTTATCTGTTGCTGTGTTCTGTGTGCCACAGTGATCTCCATTGCTAGCCCTTCAATCTGTCCCCAAACTCCACTGCCTGCGTTGTTATAATTAGGGAAATTTGTCCCCGTTTTCTGCATTTCTCATTCTTCCCTGAATTGCTGCAGTTAAATGGGCCATGTGTATTTGTGTCCAGAGACATAACAGATGGGATCTGGGGGATTAAGGTAGCAAACAGAGAGCATGGGGCTTTTAGAGGGATTAGTCTTTCGCCTGGTGGGGAGTATAGAGAAGGAGGCTGGGGAGCTGGTTTGAAAAGGGTCACTTGGCCCTATACGCATATGTGATAATCATTGGATTTAGTCCACTCTCACTGTCCCTGCCTGTCTGTTTCCATAAATATCTATAAAAGAAAGAACACTAGATTTAAAGTAAAAAAAAAAATCCAAAACATGGTTTAAGTGCCAGCAGTGCCATTTACTAGGTGTGTGACATCAGAAAAACCAGCTAACCTCTCTGTTCAAGTGAAAAATAAAGCTTATAACATGTCCCTAACGTGACTCATAATGAAGCTGACTAGGGCCTTGTAAAGACGACATGAGAGAATGAGGAAGTGCTCAGCCTGCTGTAAGGAGCTTTATTCACAACAGTGGCATTGTGGTGATGAGGACAGAACAGACAGGTGGGTGGACCCCTCCAGCAGGCATCAGCTGAATCTTAAAAGTGAGCGGGGGGTATAGGGCTGAAGTGAGACTTTGTGAGGAAGAGAGTTTAGCGGCATGCAGTCCTAGAGGACCAGTCAGAATAGGATGAAACGCCTCTTCGGGGGGAGGGAGTGGCATGGACTGCCCCCGGTAGGATGTTCAGCTAACTCTGCTCCTGACTGCACATTGTTTTCCCTCCTGATTTGCAGTTGCAATGGGCAGATGTGCAGGGGGAGAGGCTACAGATGGCACTGTCGCCATGTGATGAAGTCGTTGTTTGCATCTTTTGTTGCTGGGTAGTTCTGAGGCCTCCAGAGAACCCCCTTCCTCTTACATTAATTCCCAGTGTACCCACTTGGTGAGCCCAGTCCTGCCTCATCGTCTTTCCAGCATAGTCCCCACACATGCAAAGCTTCACTGGCTTCCCAGTAACTGGGCATCAGCAGTTGGCAAGGCTCCCCAGAGTGAAGCCTGGACCACCCAGCTAGTTAGAGGCCTGATGTGGAATATGGGATCATGTTCTAGAGCATATCAGGGCTACACTGCTACAAGGATGTGCCATCTGTGGGAGCAGGATTTGGGGGCTATCAGGGAAATGCAGACAGACTCCATACGTTCTCATGTGAGGCCTGGAAACACGAGGGGTGCCCACTCATTCCGAGACCTTTCCCTCTATGGGTTTTTCCTACACTAGTTGTTCATAGCCCAAACATTTTCAGGCTGAGAGCAAACAGAACATCAAGGCAGAGGGTAAAAAAGCACAGGGAGAAAGTGGCAAAGATATGGAAAAAGGTCAAGCTGTCCAGGTGAAGTGCCTTTAATAAGAGGTGGTGAAGACAGAAGCAGTTTTGCTGAACAAGGCCAGAATCACCTTTAAAACAGATAAGTCTCCTGCAGTAAAGTGACAGATTAATTAAATGGCAAACACCATGCTCAGCTGTCTAGGCTTGGAGTCAGTAAAGATATAGGATGATCATAAAAATGCAGACTCCAGATACCAGAGGCACAAAGTAGTTGAAGCAAAGACAAGGGAAAAGCTGGTTGAAGGAGATTTCAGCAGCATTTTAGAGAACCAAAAACAGTGAGTGGAAGATCCACTTTTTTAATAAACAGGAGTTATTACTCAGAGAAAAGGTTTAGATTGACAATGAAAGTAGAGCGGGCCATTTCTGCAAGGTGCGTTAGAGGGCTGCAGCCCCAACCCGTCTCCACCCTAACGGTGTGATCTTGCAAAAGCTGCTTAACCTCTTTGCACTTCAGTGTCCCTCTCTGTGAACTACAAATCTTAGTAATGTCAAATTGCAGGGATACTGTAAGGTTTAACACATATAGTATATATGAAAATTCTTGGTAATTCATAAAGTTCAAACAAATACTAGTTATTATTATCACAGAATTTCTTTATATTTCTACACTATATTTTTTTATATCTTCTAGGTGTGTAGACATGTACCCACATTGCTAAAAGCCACATCCGCCTGTTGCGTAGTGTGGTGGAAGATACAGCTAAAGGGATCATTAGATGTCCTTGGACTTCCTACTGACTAATAGAGTCCATTTCCAACCATTCTGTATGGTAGCTGTATCTCCCAGCCTGTGTCTAAAAATAATTTTTGGCCACTCCCCACTCCCATTCATTCACCTTATAAAACCTCCCTGAACAGTTCTCTGAATTGTACCAGTACTTACTCTGGCTTTGAAAATTTTACTCTGGTTAGCCTAGAATGCCCTTCCTCTGTGCACCTCTTACTCAGGCCTCAAAACCTACCTCTGAAGCCACCTTGGGTCAAATTGGTCACTTCCTCTCAATGTTCCTCTAGTACTCTGTTCAAGACTTGGTGTGGCCTCTGAAAACAACACCCATAAAAACAAAGGACGAACAACCTCCAGCTAGCTTTTACTGGGGGCTTACATCACCTCAGACACCACGAGAAGCACTGCATGTAGGTAATCTCATTGACTGTTCAATAACACTTTTTGTAAGGTAAGGCTGTTGTTATCCTCCTTTTACAGAGACACTGGCTCAGTGAGGTTGAGCAACCAGTTAGATGGATTGCAAGTAATTAACTGGTTTCAGACGCAGTGCTCACTCCAAGACTCACGCTCTTTGCCACCGTCTGGTGCCGCACTGTTATGATTCACTCATTTATCAGTCTCCTCATCTCCCATTATACCAAGCATCTCTAAGGCCGAGGAATCATACTTTAGTCAGCAGGCCCTCAGTAAATGTCTGCTGAATAAAAAAATAAGTGGTTCTCACATGAGGAAAAACAATGTAGGCTCATGAAACAACCCTAAAAAGTCAACATACTCTGCAAACTGAAGTCAGTTACACCACCCAAGTGAAACAACAGTTACATCAGACTTGGATCCTTAGCCATCATTCTGCCTATCTCTCACCTTTTTAGTAACACCACTAAGAGCACCAGCTTCTAATGTGGTGAGATGATACACATGTGCTGGATGCATCTAACCCTCCCTTCCTTCTGGAGTGATTCATTCAGTTAATAGCATCAAGCAAGGCAGGAGTCTGTAAGTCTTCCTTCATCCTTCATGTAACTGCATCTACAGAGTTGTATTTTATTTTATTTTATTTTATTTTATTTTATTTTATTTTATTTTTTCATTTCATTTCATTTCATTTCATTTCATTTCATTTCATTTCATTTCATTTCATTTCATTGATTATGCTATTACAGTTGTTCCATTTCTCCCCTATCATTCCCCTCCACCCTGCACACCCCCTCCCACCCACATTCCCCCCTTTAGTTCATGTCCTTGTGTCATAAGTTCTTTAGCTTCTACTTTTCCCACACTATTCTTATCCTCCATTTCCTACCTACCATCTATGCTACTTGTTCTCTGTACCTTTTCCCCCTCTCTCCTCCTCCCACTCCCCTGTTGCTAGCCCTCCATATGATCTCCATTTCTGCAGTTCTGTCCCTGTTCTAGTGGTTTGCTTAGTTTGCCTTTGTTTGAGGTGTGGTTGTTAATATCTGTGAGTTTGCTGTCTTTTTACTGTTCATGTTTTTTATCTTCTTTTTCTTAGATAAGTCCCTTCAACATTTCATATAGTAAGGGCTTGGTGATGATGAACTCCTTTAACTTGACCTCATCTGAGAAGCACTTTATCTTCCCTTCCATTCTAAATGAAAGCTTTGCTGGATAGAGCAATCTTGGATGTAGGTCTTTGCCTTTCATGACTTGGAATACCTCTTTCCAGCCCCTTGTTGCCTGTAAGGTCTCTTTGGAGAAATCAGCTGACAATCTGATGGAAACTCCTTTGTAGGTGACTATCGCTTTATCCCTTGCTACTTCTAGAATTCTCTCCTTCATTTTAATCTTGGCTAATGGAATTATGATGTGCCTTGGTGTGTTCCTTCTTGGATCCAACTTCTTTGGGACTCTCTGAGCTTCCTGGACTTCCTGGAAGTCTATTTCCTTTGCCAGATTGGGGAAGTTCTCCTTTATTATTTGTTCAAACAACTTTTCCACTTCTTGCTCTTCCTCTTCCTTTTCCCCTTCTGGTACCCCTAATGATTCAGGTGTTGGAATGTTTAAAGATGTCCTGGAGGTTCCTAAGCCTCTCCTCATTTTTTTGAATCCGTGTTTCTTCATTCTTTTCTGTTTGTTTCTTTCTTTCTTCTTTCTGGTCCACTCCATTGATTTGAGTTCCAGTTTTCTTCTTATCACTATTGGTTCCCTGTACATTTTCCTTCATTTCACTTATTGTAGCCTTCATTTGTTCATCTAATTTGTGAGCAAAATCAACCAATTCTGTGAGCATCCTGATCACAGGGCTTTGAACTGTGCATCTGATAGGTTGGCTATCTCTTGGTCGCTTAGATGAATTGGCTTTGGGGCTTTGATTTGTTCTCCCATTTAAGCCATTTTTTTTTAGTCCAGTTGTGGCTGTTACATAGTGAGGGGTGGAGCCTTAGGTGCTCCCCAGGGTGGGGCAGCCCAGTTGCTGGGTAGTGACACTGTATGTGGGGTTGGGGTCTGAGAGGGAACAATGGCACTTGCTCTGCTTTCTCCCAGATTCCTGTCCCTTCCACCACTTTCCCCAAGCAAATTGGGCCCTTCTGGTGTTGATTTCCACATCAGTGGGCTTGTGTATGTCCAAGGACCATGTGGGCCTCTCCGACAAACTCTCCTGTGAGGTTGGGAGTCTCTCCTGGCACTTCAACCCCCACAAGTGTTTTTAATCGGTGCTTTTAGGCCTCTTTTCCTGGTGCTGGAGCCCTGGGTTGTGCAGTCTGTCTTGCTGCCCGTTTTCACCTGGTTTATCTGCACATGAATGTGTGACCATGGTCAGCCGCCTTGTGCACCTCGCTGGGTCTGCTTGTTGCCTCCCCATGCCCGGTAACTGATGCCTGTGCACCTGGGGTGTGCCAACCGCCCTCTGCATGTCCGGGACCACTAGTCACTGTTTTTTCCTGCCGTGACCCCTCTCCACTGGCCGCCAACTCTGCCCCTCTTACCAGTCTGGGTGAATTGTTGTTGGACTTCTGTACAATTCAATTTTCTATCTGTTCTGTTTGGGTTTTTTTGGTTCTAAATTTTTGTTGTCCTTAATTTTGGTTGTGAGAGGAGGCACAGTGTGTCCACCTACTCCTCCATCTTGGCTGGAAGTCCAGAGTTTTGTTTTAATGGTGATCAAAAGTATTCCTTTTGGCATTCTGTGCTCAGCACACATAGATAAAATTGAACATGGTATATAAGAATAACTTTATGTTTATGTCTAGTTGATGGAGAGGAAGAGGAGGGATGATTTGGGAGCACCATAGTTGCAACATGAGGTATCTGAGATGGTCCCAGGGTGGCCATGGGGTAAAAAGCAATCATATACAATGCATTTGTTTAGCATCCTGGCTAGTAAATAAGTAAAACATCTCATCAAATCTCCATTACATCACTAACATCTATCACAGTCCTGATACATAGTAGGTACCTAGTAAATGTTTCATGAATGGAAAAATGAGCAAATGAATAGGCAACAATGCAGAAATTTTTTTTTTCTACCTATAGGAAGTATGGGACACTAGATATCTGGGTTCAGAACTTATGTAGGGTAAAATGAGTAGCCAGATTTTTTTAGGAAGCAGCTGAGTCTGTTTTATTCAGGATCTGTTTGAAGGCTGAGGTAACAATGTCCAGGATTGAGTTAGTGGGACTTTGATTTCTGAATTGGCTCTGGTATAAAGAGAGTTATGAACAAACAATTCAGAGAACAAACCTTACATTTTCTCACTCATTCAATATGCATTCATTCATTCATTATTCATTTGTCCTTCAACAAATATTTATACAGTGCTATTAAAGCTAGGCACTGTGCCAAGCACTTCACATACATTATTTTCTAACACTCAAGACAGCTCTAAGAGGTATATACCACTACTATGCCAATTCTACAGATGAGAAAGCTGAGTCTTGGAGAAGCTAAGTAAGTTATCAAATCAAGGCTACACAGCATGTGGCTGAGCTATGGTTGTAACTTAGGATTCTCTGATTCCAAAACCCCCTTAATCTCTCCCTTATATTTGTCTCTGGCCTTAAGGCCAACTCTGAACTCAAAGTTGAGCAGAGGTGTAAGCTGGAAAATAAACACAGTGTCAAAAGTGCTGTGACAGAGGTAAGAACTGGGTGCAGCGTGCCCACAGACAAGGGGCATCTACCTTAGACCCAAGGAGGAAGGACCTAAGAAGGAATCCTTCTAGAGAGATGACATGCCAACTCTTGGAGGAGGGGTGGGTGTTCATCACGTGGTAAAGGCAGAAACACAATGGTCAGGGGAGCACAGCACATTCCTATTCAATGTTCTTCATTTTGTATGAATGGACTCATATAAACAAGGCACCAATAATGTCTAACTGTCTGCATCTTTCTGTTTATTGGACCAAATGTGGGGAAACTATCCATAGATTGAGTATACATGTTGAGCTAATTATTAGATACTTTGCTCTGGACCTTGAAAGCTTTAAAAAATAATAATTTTCACTCCTTTACTCCCTTAAGACATTTATGCTCCCACTTGTTACAGCCCCTCTGTACATGCTATTCCCTTGGCCTAACAAGTGCTTCCTCTTGCAGAGAGGGGTCACGGCAGGAAAAAGAGGAGGTTGGCAGTCTCGGGTGCACAGGCAGTGGCTAGCAGACCCTGGGTGCAGGGTGGCAACAGGCAGACCCAGTGAGGCACACAAGGCGGCTGGCTGACCAAGGACACACATTCATGCACAGACAAACCAGGCAAAACAGGGAGCAACACAGACCTTGCAACCCAGGGCCCAAGCACCAGGAAATAAAGCCTAAAAGCACCAATTGAAAACACTTGTGGTGGCTGAGGTGCCAGGAGAGACTCCCAGCCTCACAGGAGAGTTCATTGGAGAGACCCACAGGGTCCTAGAATGTACACAAGCCCACCCACCCAGGAACCAGCACCAGAAGGGCCCAATTTGCTTGTGGGAAGTGGTGGAAGGGACTGAAATCCAAGAGAGACCAGAGCAAGTACCATTGTACCCTCTCCGACTCCACCCCCAAATACAGCATCACAACCCAGCAACTGGGTTGCCCTGCCCTGGTGAACACCTAAGGCTCTGCCCCTCACTACATAACAGCCGCAACCAGACCAAAAAAAAAAAAAAGAAAAAAGGCTCAAACAGAAGAACAGATCAAAGCCCCAGAATCAATACATCTAAGTGACCAAGAGATAGCCAACCTATCAGATGCACAGTTCAAAGCCCTGGTGATCAGGATGCTCACAGAATTGGTTGATTTTGGTCACAAACTAGATGAAAAAATGAAGGCTACAATAAGTGAAATGAAGGAAAATGTACAGGGAACCAATAGTGATAAGAAGAAAACTGGAACTCAAATCAATGGAGTGGACCAGAAAGAAGAAAGAAAGAAACAAACAGAAAAGAATGAAGAAACACGGATTCAAAAAAATGAGGAGAGGCTTAGGAACCTCCAGGACATCTTTAAACATTCCAACACCTGAATCATTAGGGGTACCAGAAGGGGAAAAGGAAGAGGAAGAGCAAGAAGTGGAAAAGTTGTTTGAACAAATAATAAAGGAGAACTTCCCCAATCTGGCAAAGGAAATAGACTTCCAGGAAGTCCAGGAAGCTCAGAGAGTCCCAAAGAAGTTGGATCCAAGAAGGAACACACCAAGGCACATCATAATTCCATTAGCCAAGATTAAAATGAAGGAGAGAATTCTAGAAGTAGCAAGGGATAAGGCGATAGTCACCTACAAAGGAGTTCCCATCAGATTGTCAGCTGATTTCTCCAAAGAGACCTTACAGGCAACAAGGGGCTGGAAAGAGGTATTCCAAGTCATGAAAGGCAAGGACGTATATCCAAGATTACTCTATCCAGCAAAGCTTTCATTTAGAATGGAAGGGAAGATAAAGTGCTTCTCAGATAAGGTCAAGTTAAAGGAGTTCATCATCACCAAGCCCTTATTATATGAAATGTTAAAGGAACTTATCTAAGAAAAAGAAGACAAAAGGCATGTACAGTAAAATGACAGCAAACTCACAGATATTAACAACCGCACCTCAAACAAAAGCAAACTAAGCAAACCATAGAATAGGAACAGAACTGCAGAAATGGAGATTACATGGAGGGTTAGCAACAGGGGAGTGGGAGGAGGAGAGAGGGGGAAAGGTACAGAGAATAAGCAGCATAGATGGTAGAGAGAAAATAGACAGGGAGAGCAGGGATAGTGTGGGAAGTGTAGAAGCTAAAGAACTTATGACACAAGGATATGAACTAAAGGGGGGGAAATGTGGGTGGGAGAGGGGGTATGCAGGGTAGAGGGGAATGAAGGGGGGAATGGGACAACTCTAATAGCATAATCAATAAAATATATTTAAAAATAAAATAAATAATAAAAAGGCAGAGTAAAATGTATAGAATGTACAGAATTGATGCATCCTTATTGTATTCCCCACCCCAGGGCTTCTTTAAACACATGATAACTTGCCAGATCTTACCAGAAGAAGCATTTAATTTTCATATATTCTAACACATGGGACATTTTGTTTTAAAAAGGTTATAAAAATGTTATGCATTAAATTCGGGGCATGTTATTGTTTGCCAGATTTATGGCATCCGAATAACATGGAAGGGAAATCCTTAAAATCAAAGGTATACTCTTTCCAGGCCCCACTCATTATATTCTAAACATTTTGCACTGAATTTTACATTTTGACGTGGATCAATTTTTCATTTCAGTCCAAAGGTCCCTGCCTATTTCTGAAATTTGCAACATCTGCTAGGGAAGTGAAGAATGAAACAATTTTTTAAAGATCAAGTAATGAAGGAAAAAAAAAAACTTTCTTGAAGGACTGTGGATTTTCAATTTGTTCCACATGAGACTATTTCAGGAAATTACCTTTTAACTGATGCTCATCTTGTTTGTGCAGTAATAGTCTCCTGATAGGGGTGGGCTGTGATCTGAGAGATTTTTATGAGGCAAGAATTCTGCTAGTCTGTCTCCCAAAGACAATCTGCAGGTGTGTAGTGGTTTGCCATCACAGGGGGATTCTACGTGGCAGACCACGGTTTTTTCCTCCAGTTTCTGAAATGAGTCACAATTAAGGCAAAACTCTCCTTTCCTGTGAACAACCTTTACAGAGGATTATCTGGATAATGTAGTTTTCAATTTAGTGGACACAGGTCAAGGATAGAATGAGAGAAAATGCTCAAAAGCAGGCTGGGTTAACATGGATCACTTGAGCCTGTTCTCCCATCTCCTCTGACCTTGTTCTCTCTGTGTGCTGGAAATTCCCACCATTAGTCATTCACTGGGTTAAAACTCTCACTTCTTATGTTCAGTGATTACCTTGAAAGTTGGGTGAACTAAAGTTTTCAGGGGCTGAAAAAGGGCTTGAAGGTCACATCCAGAGACTTCATCTCGTGTGAAGCAGAGCATGCATTTTTACTCATTTGGTGTGTTGGCAGACCACAGAATATTATGTTTGGGAAAAACTGTTTTGCTGTTAATTGTCATTTACATACTCACTCTAAAATCCATGTGGAAGGATACAAGTTAAAAAAAATAACTACGATATTTCTGAAAAAAATAAAGGTAAGATAGGGAAAATTACCAGGTACTACAATGTAAGCCATTGTAATTTAAACCACATGAATTGGCTTTTGGAAGAAATGAAAAGATCAACAGAATAAAAATGACAGTTCAGAAATAGATGCAAAAATATAATAAAAACTGTCATATGAGAGCAAGGATCTTACAAATCCATGGGAAAAGAACAGACTATTTAATAACTGTCTCTATGACATGTGTCCATCTAAATGGGAAACACAATTACATCTCTATGTTGCGACATACCCACACACAGAATACAGTTGAGTTTCCATGTGGCAAAGTATCTCAAAACTTAAATGCTATAGATGGAGGAGATCCTTCAAGTCTTACTGAGTGCTCCACAGTGGTCCAGTTCCTGAGAAAGGTGAGGGTGGTTGACCTGGCAGAGAATGGCCAGATTCCTCTTAAAGCCAGCCTCACAGGCAGAAAAACTTTAAGGGTACCACACCGCTCCATTGGTGCTAACATAAAGCTGGGAACCCAAGCATCCTTCAAGACCTCAAAGGCAATGGACCAGCAACTCTAAAGATCTTAGTTTGAGAACAATGACTCCCATCCTTGACATAAGGGCAAATAAAGATAGGTTCACATAGCCCCTTCTTCCCTCTTCTGAGCCCCGAGAGCACTCCTAATCTTAAGAAAGGAGGTATACACAAAAATTAAGAGTTTGCTTAGGAGTAACCCAGGTTTGAATCGGACCTTTACTTTTTATGTGACTTGGGGACAATGGTAACTCCGATATTTCCTAAGATTACCATGAGAATTGAGCAAGGTAATATATGTAAAGAACATAACATAGTGCCTCATGTGTACAGTATTCAAGAAATTAGTACAATGTTTCTGTATTATACTTTGTAATGTTTTTTTCTTTCTTCAAATTAAACTGATATTTTCATGGACTTCTGCCTGTTAGGCCTTGTAAAAAGTACTTTTACATATTTCACCTCATCGAATTCTCATAAGAACCTGTCATGTAGGTATTGCTGTCCTCATTTAACAGCTGTGTGTGTGTGTGTTCTTTTTTGAATGAAACCATGACTAGTGTTTCATGAACAAACTGAACCAACGTCTTCATGGCAACCCTTTCAGAGTCGCAGATACCCTGAGGCAAGTTGTCAATCTTCAGAAAGGAGAGTTCTTCAACAGAGTTGATAACCAGAGCAGTTCATAGAGTTTTTCTCAGCATACAGCTTGGAGAAATGTAGAATAAAGATTCAATGGATAAAAGGATCCAGTTTTATGCTTTTTGTGCATGGCACACTTTGGGCATAGGCAAAGTGTTTAATAAATTCCAGTTGTTTGAACTATGTGTGAAATTGTACAGCTTTTTACATACTAATGGGCCAAGATGGGAAAATGCTCTCTCTCCACGTGAAAGTGAGTCCCAGTCTTGAAGTTCCTCAGGTTAAGAATGGGGTGGGATAGGTGGAGGAGGGCAAAGGGGGAAACATTGTGAAAACTGTAATAATATAAAAATGAAAAAGATAAAACAGAAATAATAAAGTATAATATGCTGAGAAAAAAGAAGGAAAAGTAAAATGCTGCATAATCTCAGCATTCTGAGTTAACTACTATGCAAAATTTGGGTACATTACCTTCCAGTTTTTAAAAAATTATTTTTAAAAGCAAAATTAGAGTCATAACATATATTGTTCTTTGTATTAGTTTTTCCTTAGTTAATTTTTAACATTTATCTTTGTCATTAAATTTATTTAGAAACATAATTTTTAATGATGACATTATAATTACTTAGCTCTTCCCAATTCTGAAATATTGTTTGTTTAACATTTTCGGTTATTGAAATACAAAGAAAAAAAAAAAGAATGACTGGGATCAGTCCTGGCTAGAATGTGAGCCAACTAGAACACCTGAACACTGAGGGCAGGAAAGCAAAATGGTACAGCCACTTCGGAAAACTTTTTGGAAAAAAATCTGGCAGATTCTTGTCAAGTTAGACATACATTTACCATATGATACAACAATCCCACTCCTAAGTATTTATCCAAGTGAATAAAAATTTATGTTCTCACAAAAATCAAATTGGAAATATCCAAAATATGCCTCATCTCATGAACAGATGCACACAATGTAATAATATTCAGCACCGAAAAGGAATACACTATTGGTACACACAGTTACTGTGACTGATTCTCAAACTCCCTGTGCTAAGTGAGAGGGGCCAGATGCAAAGCACTACATGCTGTATGATTTCATTTATACACTATTCTATACAACAATGCCGTAAGGATAGAAAACAGAGCAGTGGTTACTAGGACTGAGGTGGAGGAAGGAGTTGATTACAAAGGAACACAGGGTGATGGTAAAATATTCTGTTAATATTCTGACTATGGTTATAGTTAAATGGCTATGCATTTGTCAAAACTCAGGGAACTATGCACTAAAAAGGTGAACTTTATAGTATGTAAATTATAACTTAATTTTTAAAATAGGAGAAAGCCCCTTTCAAAATTGTGTACAAGTTTAGTTTACTTTCAAAATAAAGAAATAACTTATGTTGCCTTAAAACTTTTCTAATGGCAAAGAATAGAACAGTGTAATCTCTCAAGATAGCTGCTACTCATAATTCATTCAAATTCTCTTTTCTGGCACTTCTCACCTTTACCTTGTATCCAGGTTGGCTGCCAAATTATTGCCCTGGGGACAACTGTACCTACTAACCACTTTCACAAGACCTGCCATGTACTACCTTGTATTGCTGTTCTTTCTCCACGCCTTTCCCCCTCTAGATTGTAAGTCCCAAGCAACAAAGAACCACACCCTACTTGTATCTACCACAATGCCCATTACAATGCCTGGCAGGAGTGCTTACAGTGTTTGATAAATTAATCTGTGCTTAGGTAACAGCTGCAAGTCTATGAGTCCTTAAAGACTGCGAGCTCCTCGAAGACAGAGATTGTGCATACATAGTCTTGAACTAGGGCTGGTATACTGTAAATGCTCCAGAGATGCTTTTAGAATAAATATTGAATGAAAAGACCCCAGGAGATTATGGTGAGCATTTTTTTAAGACGGTATGCATGAGTGAAGAGATTGACTATTGGGAGCAAAGCTGTGGTCTGGTGAGAGCTCGCTGAAGAGAAGGAGGTTGTACCCTGGGCCACTTCCTGGAAAACCTGGTGGCAGAGGATGAATGTGCGGGCCTCCAGGTTGCATTGGCTGGGTTTCATCTCATATCAGGAGCCTTTTTCGGAGAACTCTTGGAACAGAGATACTCAATTCGGATCCAGTTGGAATGACTAACTGGGGATGGGCTGCAACGCGGCAGGTTTCCAATTGTGTTTCTTGCACTTGAAACTGTTCCCAGAAGTCAAGAGGATGAAGGCTTCATTTGTTAAGCTTGAAAATAAAAACACTTTATAAAGGGTTGTAAGGCAAATCTTTTCTTCCCTTTTATTCTTATCTCCCTCTACTGCTGGCCAATCCCTGCATTTTAATCTCTTTAGAGAAAGAACAATGCTCCCAATAAATATTTTTCTTAAAGTAGACTAAGTGGAAGCATTGAAGCTATTTTATTTGATACATTGTATAAGGTTTTAATTGTTATAATTCCAATTAGATAGTTCAACATCCCAAACATCCTAGTCCTTTTGGCGGCCTGTGGGGACTAGGTCTCATAAGGATATATAACAACATAATGAGCACCTGCAAAGCCAGGGTTTCATACGCTTTGGATCTGATGACTAACACCCTGGATCAGCAAGCACAGGCTCTGGCCTCCATCTCCTTGTCCTTTCATTGCTTCTGAAACAGCACAGACAGCCAGCTAGGGCAGTCGGTCAGATACTTTGATGTTGTGTGTGTGTTTGTTTATAATTTCTTCTGGTTTAAAACTTTGATAAAACATTTGCTATTTATTAAACCATTTAATTAAAAGTGATTTCATCAGCTTACCATAAACCTTTCCATTTAATGCAAAAAGGTTTTGTAGAAGTCAAAGGTAATAAGAAAAGTCCTGAAACTTTTCAAGTTCTGCCTGGAATTCTTTATGCTAAAATTATTCTTGATACTTTATTGAGTACTCATAATAGTTTAGGCATGATGAGAAATTTTAAAGACACGGTCTAAGAGAAAAGTAGGTGTTATTCCTCAGCACTGGCCTCAGACCATCCACTGTGAACTTGAGGTCAGATGTTTGTCTAGTTGGCATATCAGGTGATCAAAGTCATTCGTTTGATCATATAGAGCCAGTTGGTTTTGCCCTGGACCCCAATCATTCTAACCACATGGCTTTTATTATATGCCCTGGACCAATATCAGAGTACCTAGGAGGTTCAGTTTAAAAGATTAGAAGGACCTCTGGTTTTTCTGAATGACTTGAGCATCCTCATAGGCACAGGAGCTGGAACTAAGGACAGACTCATATCATCACTAGGTAGTATGGAAAGCTACTTAGAGGAAGAGGAATTGGAATTTAATTGCCAAAGAAGAAAAATAATTTGCATAATGTGCCCAAAGGAAAAAAATATTGGAATCTTAGAATTGTGTGCTAGCCTGTAAGGAGGCAATTAAGGCAAGGGTGAGAGAGGTCAAGAAAAGGTAAGCTTACCACCATCAGTTGGAGAGACGTGAAAAATAAACAGAACTAGACTGAAAGAAATCTATCATGAGCCAAGTATAAATCATTCAGTTTTTGAAATTTGAAGTAGAGTATCTTTAAAAAGTAGCATCTTTTAGGCATGTCCATTATTTTCTTAAAACCCTTTCTCCTGGAATGGTCTGCTCTGCCATTGTCAGTCAAGCGCCTGTCTTTTGAGAGCGTGGATCTGTTAGGTAGCAGCTAGGAATGAGCAGCCAGAGGGGAAATAAAGGCAGGGCCCTCACCATTAAAATCTAACAAAGAGCTTACTACAGGAGGCTAGAAACAAAGGAAGACACATCTCACCAATTAACCCTGAGCTGGGTCTGGTAAGATTGCTGGGTATTTGAGCATCATAAGCAGGAATAGCACAGGAAGAAGGGAGGGTAGTCCTTGAGATTCTATGCTGGGAAAGGGGGCCCTGGCAACAATTTCACTAAGACAAAGGACCTTTGCTAACTGAGAAAGAAAGCCTTTGTAGCTGTCATTATTCCCAAGATTTAGAAGGGGGAGAAGGGGAGGGAACCTAGAAGCTGACTAATGTATATAACCCCTGAACCCCAATAGTCAGTGTATTTAGATTAGCTAAGTACACACTTGTAGCCTTGGCTCAAGTGTATAAAACAAACATACTAACATATATGTGTGTTAAGTAACACACACATATGTTATATGGGGCTTTTCCTCTTTCTTCTATATGTGCAGTATTCAGACTGGCCAGGTGCCCCCTGCTGCTCTGTGCTTGTATGCATTTCACAGATAAACTTGCTATCTCATTTCCACTATATGTGTTTTGTCTCTTGCTTGATTTATTCTCTTGCAGGTGAGACAAGAACTGAGGCAGGAGAGGGAGCCTGTTGACTCAGGTCTCTCTCTTCCCATCCCTAACAGATTCTGTGGAAGATGGGGAGGCTGAGTCTGTCAGTTGTTGGCTCCTGAACCTGTGAAATCATTGGTGTAAGGACTGATTGGCATTATGGTAACCCAAAACCCTGTGCAGGCTGAAATTAATGAGCAAAAGAAACTAAGATTCTTGTACAGAAAAGATGCAGTAAGAAGCCATGAGATCTCAGAAAGGAAAAAAAGAAATACAGAGACGGGGAAGTTGACTGCTTCGACTTTGTTTTCTTGAATTTCAGTATCCTCCTAAAATTGGGTTCTCTAAGACTCTACTGTATCCTTCCAGGAAATCTGCTTTTATTAAAGAGAGTTTGAAGAGATTTCTTTTCCCTAAAGTCAAACACTGTCTCACAAATACAGAGATGAGAAAGAGAGAGACAAACTTGGAATCAGAAGACCTGAGGTTTGGTCTTGCTCCAACAATGTGACCTTGGTCATAACCTTTCTGGTCTGCAGGTTGGACATCTGTGACCTAAGGATTATGCTATGTATTTCTCAGTGTGGCTACAGGGGACAGACATGAAAAAGGTCTAAAATTCTATTTGGCATGCAATGGACCTACAAATATGGAATATGTGAAAAAATACTGAATGAGTTTAGTAATTGTTTTTTTTACTTTGCTACAACATCTACGTAAGTTGGAAGTTTGAGGAAAATGTAGCTACTCCTCTGAGGTACTGCACATGTGGTTCTATAGTAAAGTAGGCAGATGACAAACAGAACATCCTTCATCTAATGAGTGGCTTACGGCCACTGGAATGATATCACGCACAGTTAGACAAACACAAAAAGTGGGGTTTAGGATAATCCTGTCTACTGTGCAGGGCCATGGAAACCACATGGTGGGTCCTGGGTGTTAACGGGGTAGACCAGCACTTTCAGTTCACACTGGAGAGCTTCATTTCCTCTTGTGACTAGGAGTGACTTAGCATTCATTCGTCTTAGATGTTTTCAGCACAATCCTATGCAGGATACGGTAGTAAAGAATACCTGATAACCATCCCTGACTCACAGCCCTGGGCCTGGCTCGGTCACCACCACAGTCACAGCGGCAGTGAGGTGTGAGAAAGTGCTGGGTAGGGAAGAGAAGATTTTAGGTTCACACAGCAGTCTGGGAAAGAGGGTAAATTGTGATTTTTAGCTTTAGCATTGTCTATTTCTCACTTGGCCAATGATCAGGGAAATGAGACCTCAAGATTCAAGAACATATTGAATCACGTCAACTATTTAAAATTACAGATTTAACCAAGAAGTTGCACTGTAAAACTAACTCTGGAGTCCAGATGTTATGGTAGAAAACCCTGAAAACTGTAACCCTCAGATCATTCTTACTGTCCTGAATGCTCTTGGAGTAATACTGCAGGTGCACTGCTGCCCATTTAAACAAGGTAAAACACCTGTTTTGTATGGACACAAACTGGAGGGTTTTCTCCCTCCCGCTTCCATTCCCAGTTCAGAAGACTGTAATCCTAGACTTGGAGCACCATCTCAAATAATGAAAGCCGAGCAGATAATTTTGAACCTGATCCATCTTGGAAATTCAATCCAAGTCCGAGAACACCACCTAGGTTGTTCCTGAGCTGCAGTTGGGAGCCAGTGTGCTGGGGCTCCTGCCAGCGCTCACTTTCTGCCCAGTCAACAGATGCATTCTGGGATGTTTCTGCCCACAAGCAAACTTGGGCTTGTTTTTCCTTGCAGCAACTAATGCCTCAGGAAAAAAAAAACAAAACAAAACTCTGGCTTTGCAGTTTCCCTGCTGCCTTTAAATCTGTAAAGCTAAATGCCACACCCACAATAAAATACGAATAAATGTTCTTTTCCCCTTTGAAAAATTACCAGTGGCTACGAGATTTTTAGCTAAACTTGTCTAAAAGTCCAGGCATTCTCTTTTGCTGTCTTTCTCACACACACATACAGATTTTGAAACAAACACTCCTACTACAACTTAGTTTGATAGCTGCTTGCAGATCTAGCCTTGTTACTGAAGCGTGTATCTGCAGCTGGCTGGTGACCTCGGAAAATCAGTAAATGTTTAAAGAGGTCTGCAATCAAGGAGCAAGGAAACATAGATTGATACTAGAACTTCTGGGTTTTAAGGCTGTTACCAGTCATGTAGTGCAGGCAAAGGGGGAAGAGACCAAAAATACACAGAAGGTCAGAACCAGTGAATCCTTGGATGTTTTCTCCCAGAGGGAGCTGCATTCACAGGCAGTTTATACCTAGAGCCTGGATGTGTGTTACCAACCGGGACTCTCTTTGGGGCGTTCTGAGCCTTGTTTCTATTTCCTTGACTGCTATTTGTTTATTTCAAGGCTTACAAACTTGCTTCTTGTTATTTTAACTTCCAGTCCTTACAGTGATGAAAACACCCCAAGAGACCGCTTGGTTAACAGTGTCAAGAAGATCACTGGATGTAGATTAAAATTAGGCGGGGGGGGGGCTATAAAAGCATGGAGAATATTGAAAATTCATGTTCTTGTATCATAATTAGAATAATACTACAATGTTCTGGTATCCATATTTTATTTGTAAAATTATGAAACATTCAGGTAAATATTGGGAACATGTACTTAATATAAAAATTAAAGAATCTTAGACAACATATTACAAACTGAATTCTATAGAATTTTAGTGTTTGTGTATTATTAATGTGTGTTCCATGGGGAAAACAAACATTAGAAAATAATGAATTAGGTATTTTAAATCCACGGACTTAGCAACACATTATGTTGATATACATTATTAATCTTTGTTGTTTCTTATGCTTATCTGGCCATAGAACCATGCACGTGTGGTATAACTAGATTTTGCAAAACTTGGTTTGGGATATATTCTACAGAACACATTTAAAGAATGCTTATTTAAAGAAAATTGTGAAATGAATTAAAAATGACTAAGGATTGAATAAATTCACTCAGAACTTGCCCCATCCAAAACTGTGTGCTAGGCCATAAGCCCTGTCCCAAGGAATTCACACACAAACTCATATTCAAGCTTGCTCTTCGTGCAGGACATTTGCACTTGCTGTTCTCTCTTCCTTATAGCTTACCTCCTTACTTCACATGGTCCTCACCTCCAGTGTTGCCAATACAGAGAAGTCTTCCCTTGTAACTTAAATAACAACCTATCACTCCTTAACTCTGTATCTTGCTTAACATTTTTCAAAGCACTCAAAATAATTTTACATGTGCATTCATTTATTAGTTTACTGTCCATCTGCTCTACTGGAAGTTAGCCCTATGAGAGACATGTCTCTTTTGTTCAACCTTGTATTTCCAGGTACTTAAACTAGTACCTGGCATTTCGTAGGTACTCAATAGATACAGAGTGGGACAAAAGAAGGTTTACAGGTGTGAGTATGCAAAACACAGGGTTTATTCTTATATTATTATCTATTAATTATTGTATTATTTTCCATATGAACAACTATAAACATATTTTTGTCCCACCCTGTATTTGCTGAACGAATGAATGAATAAAAACAATACCATAAGAATACCACAGAAAGGGTAAAAATTAAAAGGTGGGGAATTTGGATTTAGGTTGCTAAGCAAGGCTTTATCAAGAAGGTGACAGAGGAGAGACTGACAGCTGTAGGAGGGGAGGAGTCGGGGAGGGAATGGTGGCCGGAAGGGGAAGGGACTAGTCAGAGGATGTGTCTGAGTGACCCGTGGGCATGGACGGCAGGGAGGGGATGGGCTGTGGGCGAAAGAGGAGGCTGGGTGGAGGGGGCAAAAGGGAAAAAAAGAAATTGGCACAACTGTAATAGAATAACTAATTAAATAAATAAATAATTAAATATAAAAGATGACATTTGAGCTTGACTTTGAAGATGAGAAGATTTTTGTCATGGGGCAAATGAGATAGAGAGCCTAGGGTAAGAAAAAGGCTGAATTAAAAGCCCAGACGTAGTCTGGAGAAGTAGCCTCGTGACAGGCATGGAAGAGAGACTGCTGCAACCTCAGAGCTAGCAGCCTGTCCGCCGCGCTTGGGGAGGAGAAGCTCCCAAAGCAATGACGGTCCTCAAACCAGGGTTCCACTGGTATTTTTGAGTCTTGCCTGTTCTCTTTATGTTTTTCTGATTCAACAGTTCATTCATTCATTCACTCATTCTATTTTCTATTATGTGCCAGGTACACTTCAAGGTGCTACAGATTCAGTAGTGAGCAAGACATAAAAATCCTTGCAATCATGGAACTTACACTCTAATGGGGAAAGAATGTGATACTCTAATTACACTCTCTGCTGTAATTATAGTGTATAGCAGAAAGTTTTCAGTACTGATGGGAAAATGGAGCAAGGGAGATGAATAGTATCAGGGCAAGGGCTGCATTTTCAAAATTTTTATTGAAGTATAATAAATACAAAGAAAATACACATATCATTAATGCACCACTCCCTGAATTTTCATTCACTGAATAAATCCATGCAACCAGCATGCAGAACAAAAAAAATGAACATTATCAGCAACCCAGAAGCACTCCTATGCTCTTGTAGTAATTAACTCCCCTGCCAAAGGTAAGCATTACCCTGACTTCAAATAACAAGAGCTCAGTGTTGACTGCTTTTGTACTTTTACATAAATGGAATTGCTTGTTATGCATTCTTTTTTTATTAGGTGGCTTTCCCTTCAGCCTTATGTTTATGAGATTCATCTATGTAACTGCATACATGGGTGGAGGTTGTTCATTCTGATTTCTGTATACTACATCCCACCGTGCAACTGTACTACAATTTATCCTTCCAATTACTGGTGGGCTTTTGGATGTTTTCTAGTTATTGGCTACTGGAATAAGTGACAAGGGAGTAGGAGAAGAAAACCCGTACTTTTTGAGAGGTCTATCAAAGCTATCCTTCCTCCCTTTGGTTTCCATTGCCTTCCTTGACCTGGGTCCTCCTCTTTTCTCACATGGACTACTAAACTGATTTTGGATACATACTAATCTTCCACACTGAAGTTAGAACAACCTTTCTCAAACTCTTATCTAATGATGTCATTCTCTTGTTAAAATCCCTGTGTTGTTCCCTATTGGACAAAGTCTAAGACCTTTAGCCTAAAAGTCAAAGTCCTTCACCATTGGTTCCCATCCCACCTTTTTATCGTTAGCTCAGGCTTGCATCTCTGTGAAACCTTTTCTCTATCTCATTTACCCAACATGACACCACAAAATCAAACTCTTGCTAATATTATGTGGATTACCAGTCAGTTCTTAAATTCTGATAGCCAGGTACAGCCTTTGATTTAGGACTGCTTTCACTGGGGAGCACATGAAGAATGCCACCTTTTTCTTAAATCAGATAACTTATTACTCTACTTATTTATCAGCCTAGGAAGGGAAGGTGAAACAACCACCATGTTTTGCCACATACAATGCACAGTTTTTTTTTGCCCAAATTTTTGAGGGAAAAATAAGGATGCCCATTATACAGGGGTAGTACTAATTCTGTATCTATATAAATGTTTTTAATTCTTTTGTTTATGCTTATGCATTAAAAATACAACTCTAGAGAGCAATAACAATATCCGTATGCACATAATACCCTGGAATATGATCATCAGGTTTGTTGTACCAAATTTTCTGTACCTTGTATCTGTTCTTGTGTTTTGTAATAATTTGTTACATAAAATTTGTTACATAAAATTTCTTGTACCATAATACATTAAAATATAAATGCTAAAATTCCTTTATAATACAAAACATGAGTAACTAAATATAAATAAACTTAAAATTGAGTTAAAAAATTAAAATAAAAGATTTTTTTCCTGAAAGTTTGGGCCAAAAAACATGAGCATGCATTCTACATAACAAAATGCAGCAATACTGATATTACCTTACAAGCAGAATCACAAAAGATCAGGCACATTAGTAACTGAATTTGGGCTGTAACTAGTCAAACAGGCTTCCTGTCAATAGAATTGGTGCAATGACTAGAGAGTACAGACAGGGAGGTCCAAGCAGAAGGTCCAACATCTCTGTCAAGGAAAGTACTTGAAAAGAAGAAGCATCATAAAGAAGCCTTATAAAAACCCTTAAGTGGAAGTGAGGGGAGAACTTTGCCATCTGGGTTATGGAGAGGCTACAAGGGCTGCCAAATGTACTTTAATGGTCATCGGTGGGAAACCTGGCTCCCCAAATAAAGGGAAAAGATGCCAGAACATATGCTGCGCACAGATGGCAAAGTAATTTGCATTTACTATAAAAATTTTCCCATCAGAAGAAGACCAGAATGAGTCAGAGATCCCAGTTAATCCTCTGGTTAAAACAACAACTAAAACTGAGTAGACAATGGAATATCGGGTTGAATAATTCAACAAAGAAAATATTTTAGGGGCAACTATTATGTACAAGGCACTATGCTAAGTAATAACAGTGCTACACAGGTGATTAGGGCGGAGTGTTTTCTTCCAGGAACTCGTAGTTGAAGGGAGTAGAAAGCCACGTAATAAATATTGCTAATAGGAAGAAAACTTAGAGAAGGCTTCCAGCAGAGGCACTCAAGGAAAGGATTCTATAAGTGATTCTATAAGTAGGGGAGTCCCTTTTATGGACCTAAAATAAGACACAGATAAGCAGCTATGTTGGTCGGGTGAGTGGGGAGCCAGGGCCTGGGAGCTTGGGAGCAAAGGTGGGAGTGGCGTATTTGGAACCAGAGAGAATCCTGGAAATCATGCCTTGCCTTGCATTAGTATGAGGGCTAAAGCCAAGGCAGAAATCCATGACTGTATTGCTAATCAAGGGGCTATATAACAACAGAAACCAAACTGTGGGACCAGTACACGGTCCAAATAACCCAAGGGCTGGAAGTGCTCAGGTATCTGGCTGAGCAAGAGGGAGGTATGTCTGGAAGAATTTTGGAGGTAGAAGACAGGTGCTTGCAGCTGTTTTTCATGGGGTTGCACTGATATCCTATGTGTTTTGAACACAAGGCCTATCTTCCATGACATAGAGGTTGGTTATAAAAGCTCCTTGCCCCCGATTTTTTCCCTTCCTGGGGCAATGCCTGATGTGATTTCTGAATTTCACGCATCTTTGAGTATAAAGTGCCTCCCATCCTTTCTTTCCCTTTTCTTATGCATTTATTGAATATATATTATATAGCGGGCTTGGGAATTTCTATTCAAACATAAATACCCTAGGAGGAGTGAGACCTTAATCGTGGCCTACAGTGAGATCTCAATATGTATTTTTTGAATGAATGTATGAGACCATTATGAGGTAACATTTTAGAAAGTATTATGACGACAAGCTAGGAGGGAGTAACAGGCAGGTAGCTAGGAGGATGGGTGTGCATCTGGCTGCTGAAAAAAGGTGAATCAAGGGGGGTCTCTTGGCATGTTTGTCTGACTGTACAATTTTTTTTTTTCAGAACTGACTCTGGCTTAGTTCTTTGGAGATAAATGATGTTAACAAAAAAAGCTGTTCAAGTCCTTGAAGATGGGTTTGCTTGTTTTCTTCATCCAGCTATAATAAGAGGGCTCTTGCTCCAGGTGAGGGCATCAGGATGACTCTATGAATCAGGGGTGTGCCTGTGCCTGGTGTGATTCTTTTGTTCCATGAATTCTCTGTAGTCAGGACCACTACACTTGTGGTCACGGCAGTTTTGCCCACACAAGAGCACCTGGTTGAGGGAGCAATCAGGGGCTAAAATATCCAGCCTGCACTTTGCTAAGCCTTATGCTCAGGGTGAAGAGGCAGGAGCAGAGGCAGGGTCTGGATATACACTAAGGAAAAGAAAACTTTTTCTAATTTTCTCAAAAGTGGTTCTGTCACTGGAGGTTTTCTATTGGTCATATGAATGTCATGAGTCACCAATATTGAACAGTCATTTTTTGATAATCAGGTTCTATATTAACTTAGATGTAGCACAAAAATTCATTCTAGACCTGCAGATTACAGAACTGCCTCCAATGTTGGGCAGAAGTGCCTCCAATGTTTTCAAGCCCCTCCAAAGAGGGACTTGAGGGAGACACTGGTGCGTATGTGCTGTAGAAAAGAGAACAGGACAAGGGCTGAGGATCCCTGGGTGAATCCCCATCCCACCATTTCCTCCCTGTATGATAGGTTGAGGGTCACCTCCCAACCTCAACTTCTTCGTCTGTGAGGTAGAAGGTGTGGATTAGGGTCTGATGTAGCTTCCAACCTCAGATTTCTATAATCCTCTTATAATTCTACCAACGATTAAGGCCTTTATTTACCCTTTCAACATTCCTTTCTTGCCATTAATAACTAGTTTCAAAAAAGATGTCCACCAGCTTGCATGTAAGTCTTTGGTATAAATAAATTGGGGTCAGAGTTGTCCAATTACACTGTGAAGATATATTGACAGAACTTACCTTCTCAATTACTTTGGAAAATGAACCAAGGATTGAATGTGCTAATCCAAAGCTACTGCTAAAGAGAGGAAACTAGAAAAAAGTGTAGTATGTGTGGAAAGGCTCTTTTGGGTTGATTAAAAAAATCTTTAATTCAGTCTAATTCTTAATTTGTGCACTGGGTCATGGAGGGGAGCAGAATTCAGTAAATGGAAAGAATATTTTGTCACTCAGATAACCAAGTTAAACAGAAAATACCCACCAGATGGGTAACACTTCCTTGTAGAGCCTAGAAGATAAATCAAGACAGGAGCCAGTGACCTAAAGAACCATTTGGCTGCCAAACTGATGTAATAATGGGATTTTCCCCCTCTAACATTTTGCTGCCCCCCTCTCTATTTTTCTCCCAGTCAGCAAACTTCTGCTTTTTTTTCTAATTTCTATTATTGTTTTTGGTTTTGCTCTCAGCTTTCTCTTTTCCTAGGTCTTACTCCTGAACGAAAGGCTGTTAAACCACAGAAGTTACTTTCGAAAGAGCTGAAGTATTTCCTTCTTTTTCTTCTGTCCTTTGCTTGCTTCCTGCCATGCCAGCAGGCAGCTTGGTTTGGGAAGGGGTGGGGGAGAAGAGAGGGCAGGCAGGGAGGCAGGACAGAGGGGTCTGCTCAGCCCAGGTGAGGCAGAGGCAGAACTAATGAGAAGCACATGCCGACAACCATTTTAAACGCTGGCTTGAGCCAAGGGAAGTGATGAATTGCAAGAATGTGTTGTGTTCATAGCTGGGGAGCTGGCAGAAATAGCCTAGCTAGAGAACTAGAATGAAATTGTTTTTTACGAACTCAGACTTAAAAATACATTTCTCCTTGTCAGCAAAATGTTCTAATTTCAAAACTATGAACGGTAGACTACCTCTGTCAGACTAATGCATTCTTTTTTCACCTCCAATTTTGTAAGATACAACTTACCTTCAAATTATGAGATTAATGCCTCTAAAAAAATAGACTTACATGCTAGCACAGCTGAGCACTTAGAGTATTTTCATACGCAGGAAAATCTCAGCCCCTTAATGGCATGAGTCAAGCCCCATTCGCACTGCGGATCTGCGGAGGACCTGCGGAATCTGAGCACGGTCCAGGATGACTTGCTCCTTCCTTTCCTTTTCCTTCTTCTTCTCTCACTCCCACAGTTATTTCTCCTCTGCTTTCCTCCCACAATCATTTGTTAAGGATCTTCTAAGTGCCAGAGGCTGTTTAGGGGACAATATGATGGAGAAATGGAATCTAGATCATCACCTCCCACATCTATGCCCTTCAGATTGGCCGGGATGATTAGAGAGGTTCTACTTCAGAATCTCTGTTTAAATAGTAAGTTCCCAGAATTAGAGCCCCTGCTTTCCAATAACAAATTTCTTAAGTTCTACTCTTGAGAAAGAGCTTAGCTCAAGCCCAGGTCAGAACCTTACAATGGGAAGGGGAATGTTTCAAGTTGAAGCTCTCAGCAGATAACATTCCTAAGTTTACCTTTTGTCCCTTCTTGCTCCCTCTTCACATCTCTCTCTCCTAGTTTACCATGCTGCCCTGGCTCTTCAGTTCTTAGCTAAGTGACAGCAGTATAGTGTCCATGGAGTTACTGTTCACTCCTGTTTTCCTGGGTGCCTGGCATAGAGCTGGCACTTCGTAGCTAATCAAGTACTTGTTAAATGAATAGTGAATGCTTTTCCCCCAAATGCTACTGTTCATAATTTCCTTCCAGTCTCTTGCTACTCAATCCAAACCCAAGCAATTTTTCCTCAAATCCTGTTCTGGCATCTTATAATAAGAAATCTTGGGCAAATCACCTCATTCTCCAAGCCTCAGTTTCCCCACCTTTCAATGGGTTTCAACTTTAATTACTTTACAGGTATGCTTTGAGGATTCACTCAAAAACTGATAACTTAAATAAAATGCCTCTCCTACTTCAAGGCATACAGTTAGCATTCAATAGATACCGATGAACTTTTCTTTCATTCATTCCTTCTGATGATCTCTATCAAGTACTAGAAAAAATTAGTTAAAAGAAGTCATGCTAAGGTATGAATGAAGAATGGGTTTAGTCTTCCTAGTCTGTAGTAGAAAATATGGAAGTGGTAGGTAGGATAGTTTTGAGAATCTGGGGCATCTCAGGGAGGGTTTCTCCCTGCTGCGGGCCACCTCCCTTCTCCACGTTCTGCTTGCACATTTGGTGCGTACCCGAGTGACTCCAGCCCCCCTGACTAGGTGTCATAACAAGGACCCCGCTTTTCAAAAGTTACTAACACTCACATACACTGCAATTAATATTATTTAAACTTTCTTTAATGGGTGAGCAAGTTAATAGCAAAGAAATCTGGATTGAGAAATAAGAATGTATAAGAATTAAAACACATTATAAAATTACATGACTAAAGAAAACAAAGTAAGTAGATACATTTTCATTCCATTTTCCTTTGATGCCCCCAATTAATCAGGTTTAGGAGGATAAAACCATTCTGAAGAATCCATCTTGTATCTCCTATAAAACTAATGTTTTGTATACTCAAATTTAATTCAGACAGGAAGAAAATTAACTTTAAATAAAAACAGTTTTTAAAATAAATATAGGTCGTTTTATTTGTGCAACCATTTTTCTAAAAGAATGTCTTAAGAGAAGTTGAAGAAAATAAAGTGAATTATAAAATTTTATTACATTAAATTTTATTGAAAAGTTATATGATTGTGTTTCTTCAAATTTCCTAAAGAAAGCATTATTTTATTGGACAGAGCAAAGTCTTTTTTCTTTTTCTCCTTCTCTTAGACTGGCATGCCCAATGAGAAAATACCCATTTATGGGTTCAAAATGCTAACATGTCTTTATTTCTCCTCACTCCCCATGCAGGTTTAAAAATTTATTTGACAATTAAACTGCCCAATTTAGAATTTTTCTTACCAATTATAAATTGTTTCATTGCACAGATCTGTGAATTAATCAGATTGATGTATAAACGTGCTAGCCATGGTGAAAGAATTTAGTTTAATTTTTCTTTTTGGCAGGAATACATGTTCAAGTACATTATAAGTAGACAAAACATGTAGCTGAAATATTTTGGAAAAACTGTTAAACTTGCCACTATAATTTCTCAAATAAAATTTTTCGATTTGAAACTCATTCTTCTGTTATTTAGGGTGTCTTCAAGGTAGATAGTGAATTCTTTAAAAGAGCTCTGATAGAACCAGGGGCAGAGTGGCGACTTCAGAATCTGCGTGCTGTGTTCCACTTTCCTCTACTTTCCTTTGTACTTTGTGTCTTTTTTAAGCATTTGTATTATAAGCTCCATTCTAGATTGGGTAATTATATAAAATAGAGAAAAGAAGTTCAAATAAAACAAGGGTTTCCCTTTGTCTCATATTTATTTTCATCTAAACTTAATCTCTTTCCTATTTTAATAAACTCCTTTAACTTTCTTTTCTTTTTTTGATAAAAGGAGGTACAAGTAATTTTTAAAAGCAATGTGAAATCTATTCCCACTGCATTTCCAGACTGGCTTCATGGAAAGAATGCATAATTTATAAGCATCTCTGTGAAGATATCCAGAGCGCGTAACATTGGGGTCTGAACTGACACTATACCTGCCCTAACTTGGCTCTGCCTCATACAATTGAGTGACCTTGGGCAAGTCCTGTAACCTCTCTGTGCATTGGTTTCTGCTAAGAAGATTAAACAAGAGAGTATAAGTAAAATCCATGCACAGTCTCTGACAGACATTAACAATACATAAATAGGACTATCATCCTTTGGGCATGGAAATAAATGGAATACCTACTCCTTTATTTTCTAAATAGATAACACCAATTGCTGGAAAGTAAGAAACCACATGTATTCTTTAATTTAATTATTTATCTTCACCTGAGGATATTTTTATTGATGAGAGAGAGAGAAGGGGGGGGGGGAGAGAGAGAGAGAGAGAGACAGAGAGAGAGAGACTGATATGAGAGAGAAACACCGATCGGTTGCCTACTAGATGCACCCCGATGGTTCTGGGGTGTGTCTAACTCACAACACAGACATGTGCCCTGACTGGAATCAAACCTGCAACCGAGTACTTCATCCTTTCACTAAGATAAATTGGTACTAAATTCTACCATGTCATGGCTGCTTAAAAGGTGAAGTAATCTTAGAGTTTAGCAGTTCTCATCAGTCAAAAAGAATCTCCCTAACTACTTATAAAGATGGTTATCATTATTAATAATTTAAATCAAGGAAGTCAGGACTTCTCTTGCTTCCCAGTTTGGTTGATCTGATGTCATTCAACTGTGTTTGGAATTCACTCCCGCTCTCTACACAGTAGGCTACTTTAGATTTTCATTACGGTCTGTTCAACACTTTACCTCGTGTAAAGTTGATCTCATTTTATCCTCACAAGAACTCTGAAAGAAGGGCAAAACTCAAAGATCCTTAGTGGTGTGATCCCTGGGCTGGTGTAATCTTTTAAGATTACACCAGCCCAGGGAAACTGAAATCCCTTGTGTATTTATTAAAGTGAGTGTGTGTTTTAGAGAGCTACCAATGCTTGGGCTTTGAAGGATGAGGCTGGGGCTGGGGGCACAATGTGAAAGGCCAGCATGGTGTCAAGGGTCACTGAGCTTGACTTGGTTTTTGGAGAGAAGGTTCAGAATAGTAGATGGTGCCAAGCTTATATTATTCCATTTTGTAAAATATTTGTGGCAGGTATGAGATGTAAGAATGAGTTCTTCACAGGGACATTGGCTGGGTTTCTCAGGCTAAGTTTTAAGTAACTGTTTAGGTGGTGTGGGCAAAGAGTTAATAAAGCTCTTTCCCTTTTTGCATGGGAATCTGACCTTTGGTTAACTTCTTAGCTCTGTTTCCCTGGAAACAGATAAAGATGGTATGTGTCAACTATGTTACTAGGCAACATTGCATATGGTAAAAATGACCCTCAGTGGTAGGCTGCATCCGGGCTGGGGGAGCTACAAATGAACTGTAAATACCTGATGGGAATGCCATTCTTTGGACTTCCCTGTGTGCAGCAATTCTCGTAACTAGAATGTCCCTTGAGAGGACCCTGCAAGCTATATCTTTGGAGTTGTTCTAAGAGTTATTGACTGCTGTGAGATATGAGAATTTTAAGCAAAGGCAGTTCTTCACCTGCCCAATATGGATTCCATCATCTTGCACCTGAGCTGGTAGGGCTCTCATTACAGAAGAATGCCTGATGCTGCTCTACAGTTGGAGCTGGCAAGCCACAGCTCCCGTCCTACATCCTGAGTAGACAGACGTCAAATGCTGTGTGCAGGAATCTTCTGAGTCTAAACGTCCAGGTGAACCTAAGAAACTGCCTGCTGGGTATTGCAAGTTGGTTTGGTGTCATAGTGATTTCCTTTGGGTAACGTGAGGTATGACTTCCTGGGGAGGGATCTGGAAAGAGTTAGGTCTTTTGTAGTGCCTTTATCCACATAGACTCAAATTCATCCACCCAGCCCACACTAGTCAGCCAAATTTATTCAGAATCTGAAATGTACTACACATTGTGCTAGATTCAAAGAATATTTAAGATCCTTTCTCTCAATTAACTCTCATATCTTGTGGAAAGTAAGAGGTATATATTGATTATTAGCAATAATAGTTATGTCAGTGGCCCGTATGTATTAAATACCACATACTGTGTTAAGCACTTTACAAGCATTATCTTATTTAATCTTGAACAAGAATTCTGTGAAGTAGCATTACTGCTCATATTTTGTAGATGGTGACACTAAGGCACAGAGAGGCTGCCTCGAAGTTACATTTCTAGTCTAGCATCTTAACCCAGGCAGCCTGACTCCAGTCCCAGCCCTTGGCCAGGATGTTGTCTGATGTTGTTCACACCTTAGCAGTTGTTCTCATCAAGCACTTTGTTCAACAATTCTCCTGGCTCTTCATCTCTTAAAATGTTTGAATACCCCCCAGTTAAAATTTATTTCAGGGAATAAGCAACTATTCTGGAGGCATCAGGATAACCAGGGAGATCGGTAAAGGACAGAAAAAGACAAAGTTTACCAGGATCTAATTGCTTATCAAACCTTCCCCAGAGAATGCTTAAGCTACTCTCTGACTAGCCTCTTACTCCAGTTCGAAAGGGCTGGCTCTCACTTGGGCAAAAAATGAGCGCTGTGCCATTTTATGTCTTCAATGACTCCCTTTATGAGCAAGATCACAAGATAAGATAAAACAATGGATCCAAAGTGATGGCCACTGAGCCTGTCATGTCCTAAGCACGCTACACACCACAGCTATTAGTATTCTTGCTCCCCATGTTGCCTACAAAGTGCTGATGATTGAAAAGGCCGACACCTCCGTGGCATGAGCACCTAGTATCCTCTTTAATCACATATGTTCTTGTGTGTTTGTCAGGAACATTTACTAAAGGCTTGTTGGGTAAGCTGTGGAGTATCGGAGAAAATACAGAGGGCCAGGTCCATTGGGATGCTTATGACAGACACGTTTAGGAACACAGACTAGGAGATTTGAAAGTGTTTCATGAGCCCTTACAAAGGGGCCCCCACCAATAGAAATTGTCAGCTCTCCAGTTCTCCTCTAGAAAGGAGCCTGGTTAGTCTCTGGGAGGATGTTAGCCATTGTTAATACTTACTGAACTAAATTCACATAGAAATAAATAAGGTAATAAGGGGTCTGTTTCATCTTCACCACACCCCAATGCCTTGGATTTAACTATTCCATGCTGCTCCTTCCCAGTCTGCACTAAATATGACTCTGACCAGCAGTCAACCCGCCTCTGCACTGGGGTACCTTGATGCTGAACTGTGATTCCTTTCTGTGCACCAGAGACTGTCTCATCTTGTGTCTGGGGTCCTTTTGTGAGTTTCCTTCAACCCCTAAAACAACAGGGAAATTCAATTCTGCGTTCTAATTCTGGAGATGCTCCGGTCTCTCCGAAGGGTCAGTACCTGTTCAAGATTTCTTTAGCTGCCAGTTAGGTTGTGAAACATTGAGTTCCCTGTGGCTGGTTTCCTACATACTCCCCCCCAACCCCCCCTCCCCGCCCCTGGGGTGAGGCCTGGAGCCAAAAATAATCCAAGACAAAAGATCTCAGAAGAAGGTCTCACCTCAGGTAATGAGGCTTGACTAGCCTGGAAGTCTAGGGTGAGACTTCGCGCTTGGACCTCACAGGGAACAAACAGACCAGAACCCGTCAGTTCTCTACTCCAGTCCTTCAACAAAGGCTGACTGAGCAGGTCCTGTGCTAAGTTTTGGGAACAGATAGTTGACAAACAAGGTGCCTTCTCTTGGGAAATTCAAAGTCATTTACTGTTCATGTAAAATAGAACATGTTTATGAGTTCCTAAGGAAAATTAAAAAAAAAATTCTCAAAGTCTAACAGAAGAAATGTTCACTACTTCTTCTGGCCAGAAGATCTAAAATGTCTGACTCAATGATGGAAAACACCATCAACTGCCACCAAGCCTTCCCACAAGAGAATGCTGTAGCAGAGTGATCTTGATTATCTCAGAAATCCCAGACAGAAATGGAAGCAATATAAATAAACATAAAAGAAAATAGAGGTGCTGTAACATAACTATAAATTGCTCTTGTCCCCGACTTTCTTCCAATCATCCAGGGCAAAAGAGGGAAGTTGGTTTTTGTGGCAGAGAATAGACCAACAGCTGTTCTATATCCTGCCAAGAGGAGAGAGACTTATTATAAATAATAGCCAACAATACGTCCTTTGGGACTGAAGACAGTCAGTTTGGGGGGGAGTGTGGAAGGGAGAGGGAGGTATAATGGAATGGAGGGGGGTGAGCAACACAGCAGAGGATGAATTAGGAGAAAACCCTATCAAATTTTCTTGTGTACTTATGTTTCTGTTACCTCATTAGGGTGATTACATAATGCTACTCCATTTATAAACTAAAAGAGAAATAAGGGACAACATTCTCATTAGCAGTGGCTGATATGAGACATTAACATACCAGTAAGTCATGTGGGCGAACAATTAATATGTTTGGGAACATCTTTTCTTTCTCTCTTCATCTGTTTGGTATTTCGCCTGCCCCTTCCCTGGTTTTAGCCATATATGTGTATCTGTGACTCAGAAATGGAGATGGGCCTCACATCTTGGGCACCCTGATTTTGAGAGCTTTTCATGCAAGAAATCCATGGAGTTTTATATTCTTACTGTTTTATATTCTGTTTTATATTCTGTTGGAAGAAAGAAATGAACAATCTTTCTAAAAACCGTTTTTTTCTTGATTCTAGAAAGAGGGGAAGCGAGGGAGGAAAAGAGGGAGAGAAACATCGATTGGTTGCCTCTTGCTCATGCCCCGACTGGGAACCAAACCTGCAACTCAGGCATGTGCCCATAATCAAACCCATGACCTTTCGGTTCTCAAGACAATGCCCGATCAACTGACTCACTCCTGCCAGAGCAAAAAAAAATCAACTGTGAGAGCACTGTATGGCTGTCTGCTTTTCCTCTGTACCAACTCCCCACAGGGCTTCCTAGTAAGATACAGATGGTAGTTGTGAAATTTCTCACTTTTTAAGATATTTTTCTACTTGTGGAGAAACACCATTCTTTCACAGACTCTTACTTGTCAGTGTCCTAATTCCAAGCTGCAACTCTAGATAGGAGTATTTTCAGGGGGTTCTGTTTATGAATATACTATTCATTTGCATCTCAGTATTTAAACAGCTCACTAGGAACTATAAAATTCATAAAGTGATATTTAACAAAATAGGAAACTGAGTCCCCAAACATGAAACAACCTGCTCAGGCAGTCAGAAGAAGAGCCCAGGCTGGGACGCAGCACCAACAGGATTAATATGAAATTTGACTGTAATACATAATTTCTAAAGGAGGTTGGGTAATTTAAGGAGTCTCTGCTTTATTCATGAGCTCTTCTAATGAGGGAGCAGTGTGAGGGGTGTTCACTAGAGATCAATCCTTTTATAAAGGGTCTCTCAGAGAAAGAATTAGCTGTTCAGCCTGTATTTATGTCTTACATGTGGTTTCAATTTGATATACTTACCCTTATTCCTACATAACCCTATTTCATCGCTGTCTCTCTCTTTCTATTTTCTCTCGTATTAACTCTGGTTTTAATTTTTGGGGCTCTCAAATGCATCCTTGCGAAGTTATCCTTTCTCTCAAGACAAGCACTTACTTTGAGTTTGTTCTCTTGGTTGCAAACTAGATGAAGAGTTTGGGGCATCTGGCACTGCACATGAACAGGAAGGGACATCTGTATTCAGAGTAGAAAAAATTAAATTCAAACATTTAGACTGCAGACAGCAAGTTAGGGACACTGTACTCTACCTGAGGCCTGGGAAGTACTGGTTACATAAATTAGCAATCAGTCTATTTGTTAAGGTACACTGTTCCACATGTTTTCTGTTCATACTATTTTCGGTTACACTATCTTAACTACCCACCAGGTGGCATCTGCTTCAAAACTCTCATAAATTCCATTTAGATTTCAGGACAAACAGGATACTGATACATTGAAGCCTCCCATAATTGACTTCTACATTTAATACCCAGAAATTGGCTGCTAGAAGCTACATAAGTGTAAACAATTCATTCCCTTTTTGGGGATAAGAGTCATTCTTTTCTCTTTCTAAACTGGCAGCAGCAGCATGGATACCTAGGAAATCCTCAGTCATTTGAAAGGAAACATAATCAGAATTAAACCCAGAAACTCTCTTTCTTTCTTTTAAAAAAATCTATTATTATAGTTATTTTCAACAACAACTAAGCTGAATATTAAGGGCAGATTCAGAAAAATAAAGCTAACCTCAAATCTCTTCTAAGGGAGAGAGAAGGAAAAAAAGGAGGCAGCTCCTATAAGGAGTAAGGGGTGAATGAATACACAAAGCTTTATGGATAGTTACCATATAGAGCTTTTTTCCTCTTTACTTTGTATGAAGAGATGGGTGTGATTGAATGACTTCTAACGTTTAATGACACCTTTGCTCCAGTGCTTTGTAAAGCTCACACATGAATACACGGATCCATTTCCCCACGATCCTAGGGGCCCCATTCTTTTGTGTCACACACAAGGAAAAAGGAGAGAGAGGGACAGAGAGAGACAAAGAAACAGCCAATGTAACCAGGCTCCAAACATGATTTAAACAACCAACTTAGTAAACATCAATCTTAGGATGCATTATATGAAATGGAGCCATCCTCCAAAAGAAATGTTGGCTACATTTAAAAGATCACTTTGTCTAAAGAAAATGCCAAGCTGAATTTCCAAGCAGTAACTCATCTTTCTACAAGAAACTGACAAGACAAAAGCAACAATGTGAAAAGGTGTAAAGAGTGGCTCATCTGAAAAAAAAAGTAATAGTGTTATAAAGCTATTACTTTTTTTTAAGGGTCTATTTCTCTTGTCCTTTATTATTTGTTAGGAATCAATGTGGCTATGAAGAGCAATGGGTTAGAATCGAAATACTTGTGTGACTTGCTGTGCTACTTTGTGTGAATTACGTCACCTCCCTGGACCCCAGTTTCCATCTATGTAACATTAGAGGATGGGACTAAATGACTTAGGTTTACTTTCAGCTTATAATTGTTCCAACGGGGCATCCTTGCAGCCACAGAGCAGCCTCTTAGAACTCAAGCATGAGTGTGAGTCATAAGGAAGGACAGGGGGAGCTCGGAGAGTGGTGGGGTCTGGAACTACTTTGCCAAAACCGAGCCATTGGAAAGGTATGTAGTAAGGAAGCACTTCAAAACTCTTTGAATTGCATTCCCCCCCCGCCCCTTAATTCCATGGCTGTTTTCTGAGGGGAAAAAAATAAAAAAAACCCAGGTTTGGAAGTAAAGTCTAAGAAATGAATCTGTTTTGTTCTCACTTTTAGCTAAAAAATAAAGTGCCTTTTGACTATTTGATTCTTTAGGTGTAGTATCATGAATGTCTGTGAATCTCTAAGTTTGAAATTTTAAAATGCCTGACATCTCCTCCTGTCTCAGCCACAGTTAATACACACAATGGATTCTTCAGAAATGCAGAGTTAGAACATTTGAAGCAGCTGAATACTGATTGAATACTGATTTACATGAAAGCTGAAAGTGTACTGTATCAATAAAATGTATCTTTGACATCTTGGCTTCCAGAGGAACATACTTCCTTTGTTCATTCACAAATCTACTCTATTCCCACCTCGGATTTAATTAACTTCCTAGTTCTCATTTGCGTATGTGTAGGCTACCATTCACAATATGCCATGCCCTACATGTGGGAGGCACAAATCTTTTCACATATTAAAAAAAAAAAGTAGACCAGCCATTTTTACTGCACAGTATGTGTTTTTGACACAGCCAAAAGGATGCTAACTGCATCCCAAGAAAACCAGAAGAATACCAGTGTCCTTGAACTAAAATTTGCTGTTTGATGTATTAATCCACATCACTTAATCGAGACTTTCAACTATGTGTCAGATGCATAAAAGAATTGATTTAAAAAATAAAATCACAGGCTGTTGGAATTGGAGGAGGCTTTATAAAATAATCTAGTCCAATTCATTTTACAGATGAAGGACATGAAGCCCAGAGACGTAGAAGGTTTGCCCCAAATCACCTGGGTGGAGAGTAGCAGAAGTGAGACCGGGATTTGAATTTTTTTTTTAACCTACACATCCATATCAGTTACACATCCATGATTACCATGCTCTCCAGCATCTATCCATCTCCTCATCCCAAACCAAATAATGTCTGAGTAGCAGGTCCTGCTGTAGACCTGCTAAACAAGATAAAATATCCCTGTCCCTCAAGAAACTTACAGTATAGTTGAGTTTGCTCTTCAATAATCTTTTGGGAGGAAAAAGCTAGCTTAATGGTTGTTGTTAATAAATACTGAAAATAACATATTTAACAAATATTATACTTTCTTTATTCTCTAAATACCGCAGCACTTCATTGTTTTGGCTTCGGCAGAGAACGAGGTATTCCATATTAGTAGAGCCTGTGGACCTCTGAAGTCAAAACTTTGAACAGAAATCTTTCTTACATACACTTCCTTAAAGTGTATTTCATGTTTTCCCACCTTTGAAAACAAAGAATAGTGCAGATGACTTAACTTTTCTTTTTTGTAAACCATGACTCAGAGTGATCTCTTAGCAACAGACATTGTCATACTGGATGGTGATGCTGTTCTGTGTCTAATTTTCCAGGTCCCTCTTTTAATATTAGGCAATTAATACTTTTCACTGCAAATTATCCTTACTTCTAGCAGCCCTTTCATACTTCCTTTTAATTTGCAGGGCCAGGAATCCTTTCAGGAAATTCATTAAAAATTGTATCTTAAATTTGTGTCAGTCTTACTTGAAGTAAGACTCCAAGCAAGTGTCTGAGGTGTAGTATTCATTCCTTTAACGGCTAAATTTGATGACCAAAATTACACATTTTTTTCCTAATTATTTCTAAGGTTAAAATGACATAGGAGGTGCTGGGGATGCTGTGTGTTCTGGGCCAGCTGGCCAACCCTGAGTCGGCCTCAGACCACAGCCTTTCATCTAATCCCCAGAGCAGAAAGCAACGGAAGGCCATGTAAGTCCAGGCAGTTTCCAACAACAGCGAGATTTCCTCTTTGAGGTACTTGGTTTCACCAGAACCCAATTCTTTCTATTGCAGTTGTAGAAGCCATGAGAACTCTGCCCAGCCGCCCCACTGAGTTGGAGTCCAACAGTCCCAGTCTCCACTTATAGTGTGACCTACTGTCGAGTGCTGTGTCGAGCCTTTACATAATGGGATTCCTGCATTCCGTGCAACTCTGTGATGTAGGCACTACTATGTCACCTCCCAGAGGAACCGAAGCACACAGACTTTGGACAGTTGATCTAGGGTAAGCTAGCCAGTGGGGAATCGGGACTTTTGACTCTCTTTGTCATAGACATTCATGTGCCCTAGATGGTGACTCTGCAAAACTATGGCTGAAATAAATGATGAAATTGCTTAAATCACATTAAATGTATACCTGATAAGAGCACTGAGTTGTAAGATGAAAGCTGCATGGTAGTAAAAAGCAATGTTAAGAGAAAAGAACAATCTTGATTATAGCTCATTGCTTGTCCCTCTGCAGCCCTCAATTAAAAATTTCTTATCCTCTACTTTCATGTTCTCTGCGTATGCTGTATGGTGAAGTATAAGGTCAAGGAAGGCACCAAGAAGCCTATATTATGGAATAAACATAGAAGTAGATAAGAATACCCTCTGTCATGTATTCCAAACTTATTGGGAGCTGACAATGGACAGACATTTTTGTAGTCACCAAGGGCGTAAAGGTGGATAAAAAGTGGTCCTTGCTGTGAGCTTCTGACAATCCCGCGGCAGAGACGGGATTTTCAATGTGTTTAATGCTAAAACAAAAACATGCTGAAGGTGCTATGGGAACATAACATTAAACTCTGCTCAAGGAGATGCCCAATGAGCTGGGATGAGCGGGTTGAGAAAAGCCAGGAGGGAAGGGGAAGAGCACTTCAGGCAGAGGAAACGGCACGAACAAAGGCACTGAGAAATGAAAGAGCTTCAGGCTGCATCTTCACTATGGCTGATGCCATGGGCCAAAGCAGTAAAGTGAGGCAGGAGCTTTATGTGCTGAAGTTTAAAAGTTCTGTAGAATGATTCCATCACAATAATGGCCATTTTTATAAGTGCAATGACTAAATAGATGTATGGCTAAATTTTCTGGCACAATTGTAAGTAGACAAAACACGAAGTTGAAATTTTCGGAGAAACCTAGGACACTACAATGAACCAGTGATGCTCTGATATTCCAAATAGAATTCAGCCTACTTGAAACCTGTTCTTGTGCTATTTAGCCTGTCTTTAGGCAATTACAAATTTTCGTCCCTGTGACTTTTCAGACTATTCATCCTGATTTTTTAAATTTAGAAAATATTATTATTTACATTATTACACAGTATAAGATAACCCGCATAACCACGTTATAACATGTCAATGGGAAACATTAATGCATGCATAGAGGACACAGGTCTACATGAAAAGACCCAGTGACAAGAAAATGGAGTTTAAGTGAAAATTACATGGTATTGCACTTCTTTCTTGAGCACTAATGCTTTACAAGTTGTTAAAGCTGAGGCCCTCTATGTAAAGACTGAAGTGTCATATTCAGTATTGCTACTCCCTGAGAGAAAATTAGGTTCTTTGGAAATGAATCGCCTCTTTTAAATCGCTGCAAGTCTTACTTTACTGATGGTAGTCTTGTGGCTGGGTCTAAAAGAGTTATTTTTTTAAACCAGTGACAAAACAATTCAGAGAATGAATAATCCAATTCTGTTTATTGAATATCATAATCTGTTTTTTTGTGAGACTAGTCTAAAGTATCAGTCTTCAGTATCATGGAAAGGGCAACTGAGAACCCAAGAGGTAAAGTGATTTCTGGGACTCATGAGAAACTGGAGATGGAATCAGCAATCTTGATTGCCGTTATTCTGGATCTGAAATATGTACAGATGCATAGATGAAAGATGAAAATGAAGAGGCAACTGTGCTGTGTGTTATCTGAATGATTTTAGAAGAATACTCATTTGCTGTATAATTTCTTTTTAAGGAACTTCTCTGCTAGGTTGTCGAATTCCCAAGAAAACACTCACATAAGGGATTCAGTTAGAAATTCTGTTAATTTGCTTTAAGGAGATTGACAGCTATTCTTTTGATTACAAAAAGTTGTCTGCTTGGACTGTTCTTCCCCTCCATTTTTGCTGGATGAAGAGACAGTGTGATTTCAGCAGTTGGGTGAAGGACATAAGTTCACAAGCTAGAGTGTGCATCTGAGGGCTGATGGAACACAGTTTTAAATGAGCTGGCATCAGGAAGGACATGCAACACGTGCCCTTTTTCTCAGCAATGTCATCAGAAGAGGAAAATATAAAAGTGGAAGCAAGTTTGAAAAGATTAATGCAGTTTCCTGCTCAGTACGTCAGTTGTTCAAATAGAGAGAAAAAATGGAAACCAGATTGTTTCCTTGGAATATAGGTGTCTGCCACCAGCCCTGTTTGACATCTGGAAGTCATGGTGTGAATAAAGATTGGAGGAGCAATGGGTCCTCCAAGACAAGCCACAGGTCTTACAAGACAAGCCACTTTTTTCCATGCGAAGGGTATAAAAACCTATAAATCAGAATTTAGAAAAACAACTTTTTTTCAGGCAAGTAATTTCCATTCCAGACAAAACTTCCTTTCCTTCCTCCCTTTTTCTGTTTTTTCCTTCTTCCCTTCTGTTCTTCCTTTTTTCCCTCATTACTTTGTTTTTTCCCTCTGCTATGAGGAAGTAGCTCAAATCAATCCTACTGAATATAAATACACTCCATAAATAGAAACATCATAAAGAAAAACACATTTCCCTCTTATTTTTCTAGTAATTTTCAAGAGCAAAAGTTTTTGCTTTTCACTTTTTACACTGTCCCTGTTGCTTAAAGTGGTATGAGCTTCATGATCACACAACAGAGCACACTCTTCTCATTGATCGACCGAATGCCCATAACAACAGTAACTCTAACAGAAAACAACAAATCCAACGTGTGACCTGGCTGACTATTTAAACTCTGGGAACAGAGGGCTCTTCAAGGCAGCGAGACACATATTTACTGAAAACCTGTCCTGTTCCGAGTACTGTGAATCAGATGTTTAATGTGAAAGCACTTGTTAGCACAGGCGCTTCACCGAATCCACGACTCATAACCAGAGAGGAAATCGTCACACCACAAGAGAAAATTTCCACTTTTGGCATTATTTAAAGGAAAAAAGTTTATTTAAATGAAAAATGACTATTTTAGTAATTGTGTGAAAAAGAAATCTACTGCTTTGATATCCGTTTCATCTATTTAATCAATGAAGGCAAAGTAAATACAAAGTTTGGGTGGGGTTGGACAAGAGTAATTTTTTAAACATTTTTTGCCTTTGGTGGTGTTGCATAGGATCATTCAGAGGAAACAGAAAGTTGCTACAACTGTGATGTGGCATTTATAATAAATTGCTCAACCTCATAAGGCTCAGACACTCGGTGATTTAACTGGTAATGCCAGTGGGATGATGTAGTATTTCCTGTACAGTTTTAACTTCTCAATGAGCATGTAGATGCTGCACTGAAGCCCAGGTAAAAAGTTCACCCTGGAGGGAGTGTGTAGGAAGTTCTCTGCAAAGCTCTAAGCTTACATAGGCATTTAGCTGGAAATAACCTTTGAAGAATGGAGGAGGGTATAACACATGTTAATAATTTGAAACTTAAAGAACATGGGTTTTAGTGGTACATGAAGGGTGGCCGAGTTTTCTCTCAAAGGGGTTCTGAAATACGGAGGGGTGGAAGGAAGGGAAATGTAGACTCAGCAGCATAAGATGGGAGCACTTTAAGGGTATGGCTGCTAATTTGACTGCTTCGATGGGGTAGCCAGGAGGGCAAGTGCCCTCATCACCACCACCTCTCCTCATCTATTGGACCCTCACTTGTAAGACGCATCTCAAATGCCTTATCAACTAGCTGGAGTTGCTCCTTGTTGTAAAAATCTCACCTAGAACTTTGTACCTAACAGCATTTTCCCCCTGGGCCATCTTTAACTTTGTACCTACCTTAGTGAGCCCTTTCCTCCCCTTCAAGATCTCCCACGTCAGATTACAACTGTCTTGATGACGGACCAAGTCTTACTCATCTCCATTATACTGAAGCCAAATAGGATTTTGTTGCCCACCTTCCATCCAGTAAAGGCTTTTGAATAGCTTCCCATTGACTTTAGGATAAAACCCCAGCAAAAATTTTAACACAGCTGGTACAGGTCCTTTACGATGTGGTTGCAGTCTGAGGCCACCCTTCTGTCGATCTCTTTGGCCTTCACTGATCTTTCCTCTCCAGCATGTTCCTTTTCTCTCACTTGGCTTCATGCATGCTGTTTCCTTGCCTCCGACACGCCGTCCGCCCGTGCCCATACCCCGTCTGTCTGTTGCTGACTCTCCCCTTGGGGCTCCTAACCTTCAGGACCTCTTCCCTATCCTTCACACAAAGTTATACATCCCTATGCTTCCCAATGCATCCTCTCTCATAACTCAGGCTTTGTTTTTATTGCTTGAGTTGTGCCTCTTTTCCCAGCTAGACTGCAAGTCCTGGGAAGTCATGGGCTGTCTCTATCTTTTTCATGCTGTACCTTCAGTGCCTAGGGCATGAAGCTTGGATGTATGGTTCTATTATATGAGAACTCAATAAATTTTACTCTTTGAGTAAGTGAATGAATAGCTATTGTAATAATAACTACCATGCCTGAGTGCTAACTACGTGCCAATGAGTAGGCTACACACTTTATACACATTATGCCATTTAACTGTCACAGTGGTCCCATTAGTACCTGTAATACATATTATTACTCCTATTTATAGATGAGAAACCAAATCTTAGAGAGGTTATTAATTACCCAGGTTACCTAGCTCAGAATGACAAAGCTGGGATCTGCGCCCAAGGCTGCCTCACTCAAAAACCTATGGCTTTTTATGGAGCTACACTGTTTTTCACATGGTTACCCAGTAAATGCTCATTAAACACACACGTGCACACACGCACATACGCAAATTGACTAGGTTCTTCCAATTTGAGAGTCTCTTTATAATTGTATTTGACTTAAATTCATATGAATAGAACAGTTTCTAATTTTAATATGTCTCTAAATTCCACACCCAAATCCAATCCTGAATTTCTCATTTTTGCTGTTACTACAATGTCTGCTGGACTAGAG
This sequence comes from Anoura caudifer, assembly GCA_004027475.1. Taxonomy (NCBI): domain Eukaryota; kingdom Metazoa; phylum Chordata; class Mammalia; order Chiroptera; family Phyllostomidae; genus Anoura; species Anoura caudifer. Next base: position 192,130 of record PVKU01001745.1, read on the forward strand.
TTCAACAAAGGGCTTCCGGTCTGTTGAGATGCTGCCGGTGTGCTTAGAAGCAAAATGAGTTCCTGCCTGTCCCGTAAGCAAAGGACGTCTTTTACCTGAGGATTCCAAAGCTCATTATCAGCTAGTGGTGAGACAATACTGTATGGCCTTTTCTAACTCTGTTTTCCTAAAGATACATGATTCAATGTACTGTCAGTTTAGTGCCAAGATTCCTAAGGATGGCAAGCTTTAACTCCACAAGTTATGAAATGTATGCAATTAGGTCACAGTACAGCAGCTCAGAATAAGAATAAGAGGACTCCCAGCCAGCAGGGCAGTTCAGTAATGGGCCATTTGTGCTCCTAGAGGGTAGGTGGATGGAAGCAGAAGCTGGGTGACCCCTGGTCGCGTGCACCCTAGATGAGGATGTGCGCACTGCGGGGAAAGTTAGACAAGAGAACTTTTAATGTCCTTTCAAATTCCGTAAGACAGATTATTTGATGAAATGTTTATGTACATTATTCTGACGGCTCATCTGAATATTGAAAAGTAGTTTGAAAGTGTATGTATGAAAAATCTAAGCTTTGAATTCAGATGTTCCTAAGTTCAAGTCCTTCCTCTACCCTTACCAAAGGGCAAGTGAACCCAGGGCAAATCTCTGGGCCTCTCTAAACCTCAGTTTCCTTATCCATGAATAACAAGTCACTATTACATTTGTATAGGACAATATATTCAGATAGTAGAATATACTTACAGGACCTTGTGTGAATTCAATAACCCCCATGTACCTTAGTGTGTCATAAAACATGGAAGATAACAGTGTCTTCCTCAAAAAAAAAAAAAAAAAGCTGTTGTGAGGATTAAATGAGTTAACAATGTAAAGTGCTTGGGACATTTCCTAGCACAGAGTAAACCTACAATTGATTTTAACTGTTGTTATCAAGATGATGGAAACAACTGATTTTTTTTCTCTTTTCATACACAAGTTTCATTTTATAAACTCCATCACTGTTTGTCATATTGCTTGAATTCTAAGTGTAGAATAAAAGTTGAAAGTTTAGAAATGATAAGAATTCATGCCCTAAACCGGGAAGCCAACTTCTCAACAAGGGACTGTATTCTTAAAAAGCTAGAAGGAATGTTTTTGTGTCAAAGTAGACAGGAAATAGCTTACTTCCAGAACCTAAAGTATCTGAACAAAACTGATCTTTTTTATGATTTGAAAAATGTTTTGAATATATGTCTGATAGATTTAAAATGCTTATACACATTAAAAAAGGGGTTTAAGAAAAGTTACTAACAGAATTGCCCTGGTTTTGTCAAATATTTATTCCAAAGGCCAAGATAAAGAAATAGAAAAGTTCTTCTACTAAACCCAAGTTAACAATTGATAATTAGCTCTCAACTTGCATCAGGGCAAACCATGTTTCTGTCTTTCTCTTTTTTTAATTTCTTGTGTCTTGCTTGGTATACAGCACTCTGTCTCTCTCTGTTACTCGGACACTGTTTCTCTCTCTCTCTTTCTCTCTCACACACACACCACACACACACACACACACACACACACACGAAAAAAAAATAAAGAGCAAAGAACCTTAGCTTAGCTGTTTGTTTCCCAAAATTCTTTGGGATGAGAACACAGAGTCTAATAAGAAGAATCATGATTCATTCCATAAATCTCTCCAATATTCATGAAGGATGATCTAGGTCTTGTCTGGTGCTGGGAGGAGCCTTTTATTGTGAACTTTTATGTGTCAGGAACTGCTGAACATACATGGTATCATTTAATACTTATAATAATCATGTATGGTAGGTGTTAGTCTCATTTTAAAGATGATGAAACACCAAAGAGTTTAGGTACTTTGATGATGGTCACACGGCTAGGGGCTGGCCAAGTTGGGATGTGAACCAGAATGTCTGACTACAATGCTGTTAACCTCCCTCTGTGCTGCCTCGAACTGGGAGCTCCTGCTGCTGGGATACAGCAACCTCCCCAGATCCTGCCTGTTTGTGCTTGACCTGGGAGCCTCCTAGGTCTGCCCTCCTTTCCCTCTTCCAAAAACTTGCTCAAAGGAAAGTTTCAAGGACTGGTAATCACCTAGTTACCTCTCCCAGGGAGCTGAGCAATTCGACCAGCAGCAAAACCAGTAGTTCTTCAGAAATCGCCCTCCAGGGAGCATGGGGCATCTTATATGCCTGTGACCCAGTCTGATTCTTCCTGGCACTGCTTGGACCTTGCTGATGGGACACCAGTGCTGCAGGATCCTCTCACTAATGGTGTGTGAACTGTCACCATGTGTTGAATGACTCACTGGGGCTGGCACACACTGCCATTCTGAGGGCACAAGGCAGAGCCCCATCTTTGTCAAGGGAAGGACAGCAGCTTCTGACAGAGGACAGGCTCAAGGTCTTCAACCCCAAAGGATTACCTGCCCATTGCCTGCAGTCACTGGGAACCACCTACCCTGTGGCTTGTGGTGAAGGGAAGGTGAAAGGAAACAGGAGGAGAATATGATGTTGAAAGAGGACTGGACGAGTCACATTACACTCAGCTCTGAGTCACTTATCTGTAAACACTTATTACACGTTCTTTACTGATATGGATCTAGTGATGTGCTTTTTGGATAAGCGCTGACCTAAAAGTGAGACCAGATTCCACTGAACTACTAGGGCCAGATCTCTAGGAATAAAATATATTAGATAAGGAGAGTAGGAAGAAAAGTCCTTTGCTTGCTCAACAAATATGCATTGAGCATTTACTAAGTGCCAGGCACTACTTGGGCTGGGTAGGCAACAGTGAACAAAACTAAAAAAGCCCCTGCTTTCATGGTACTTATATTCTAGTGAGGGCAGATGGACATAAATAAATCTAAGTAAATTGAATACTGTTTTCAAAGGTGATAAGAACTACAGAGAAAACTAACCTTGGTGATGAAGATAGACAGGTGCTGAGGGACTAGAAAGAGCAGACTCTGAGATGGGCATGTGCTTGGTGCATGCGGAGTGCAGGTGTGGCTAGAGGACAGAGCCACATGAAGAGTGGTGGGTGCTGTAGTAGGAAGAGGTGGGTAGTGAGTAAGTGTGTGCATGTGTGTGCATGCATGCGTGTGTGCGTGCTCCTGCACTTGTGATCTTGTAGTCAGATCTTGTAAAGCTTTGTGAGGACTTTGGCATTTGCCACTAGTGAAATGAGAAACCAGTGAAGGGTTTGAGCAGGGAGAAGCACAACAGACACACGGCCACGCTTCTCGTGTTTCTTGCAGGATACCACAAACATCTAACATGCCTTCCTGAACAAGCATACTAACCTTGCCCTCCAGAACTCGTCCTTCAGCTGGTAAGCTTCCATCCGCATACATTTTGCTCTGGCCATAGCATCTCTAGTATCCATGCTCATCTCTCTAGTAGAGCTTGCCACCATTTTAAAAACAAGTCTTCAAGGCTCAGACTGCCTCTCAATATGCCTTCTTCTGGACTTCTGGCCAAGATGGAGGCGCAGGTGGATACACTGTGCCTCCTTGCACAACCAAAGTTAAGGACAACAAGGATTTAGAAACAAGAAAGCATCCAGAACTGAGAGAAAATTGAACTGTACGGAGGTCTGACAACCATTCATCCATTCATCCAGACCAGTAAGAGGGGCGGAGTCACAGCAGGAGGAAGCAAAGGTTGGTGGACCTGGGCATGCAGGTGGTGGCTGGCAGGCCCCAGGTGCAAGGCAGCTGGCTGACCAGGTGGTCCCATATTCACATACAGATAATCCAGGGGAAAACAGGGAACAAGACAGAACTCACAACCCAGAGCCCCAGCACGAGGAAATAAAATCTAAAAACACCAAGACCCCACCCCCCACATACAGCGTCACAACCCAGTACCTGGGCTGCCCTGGGGAACACCTAAGGCTCCGCCCCTCATACATAACAGCTGGGACCAGACCAAAAAAAAAAAAAAAAAAAGGCTCAAAGGCTCAAAAGAACAGATCAAAGCCCCAGAACCAATTCATCTAAGTGATGAAGAGATAGCCAACCTATCAGATGCACAGTTCAAAGCCCTGGTCATCAGGATGCTCAAAGAATTGGTTGATTCTGGTTGAAAATTAGATGAACAAATGAAGGCTACACTAAGTGAAATGAAGGAAAACTGGGACTCAAATCAATGGAGTGGACCAGAAGGAAGAAACAAACAACCAAACAGAAAAGAATGAAGAAACAAAAATTTAAAAAAGTGAGGAGAGGCTTAGGAACCTCCAGGACATCTTTAAACGTCCCAACATCCAAATTATAGGGGTACCAGAAGGGGAAGAGGAAGAGCAACAGGTGGAAAACTTATTTGAACAAATAATAAAGGAGAACTTCCCCAATCTGGCAAAGGAAATAGACTTCCAGGAAGTCCAGGAAGCTCAGAGAGTCCCAAAGAAGTTGGACCCAAGGAGAAACACACCAAGACACATCATAATTACATTAGCCAAGATTAAAATGAAGGAGAGAATTCTAGAAGCACCAAGAGATAAGGGGACAGTCACCTACAAAGGAGTTCCCATCAGACTGTCAGCTGATTTCTCCAAAGAGACCTTCCAGGCAAGAAGGGGCTGGAAAGAAGTATTCCAAGTCATGAAAGTCAAGGACCTGCATCCAAGATTGCTCTATCCAGCGAAGCTGTCATTTAGAATGGAAGGGAAGATAAAGTGCTTCTCAGATAAGGTCAAGTTAAAGGAGTTCATCATCACCAACCCCTTATTATATGAAATGTTAAAGGGACTTATCTAAGAAAAAGAAGATAAAAATATGAACAGTAAAAAGACAGCAAATTCACAGATATTAACAACCACACCAAAAGCAAAAGCAAAAGCAAACTAAGCAAACAAGTAGAACAGGAACAGAAACACAGAAATGGAGATCACATGGAGGGTTAGCAACAGGAGAGTGGGAGGAGGAGAGAGGAGGAAAAGGTAGAGAATAAGTAGCATTGACGGTGGGTAGAAAATAGGGGGAGGGCAAGAACAGTGTGGGAAATGTAGAAGCTAAAGAACTTATGACACATGGACATGAACTAAAGGGGGGAATGTGGATGGGAGGGGATGTACAGGGTAGAGGGGAATGATGGGGAAGAAATGGGACAACTCTAATAGCATAATCAATAAAATATAATTAAAAAATGCCTTCTTACACATAACAGGGCATACATATAAAGAAATAACAAGGGGCCATTTCTACCAAAGCAAATGTGTTCCTTGCAGCCAATAGCATGGCCCTATAACCGTAATGTTTCTATTTTGGAAAGCAAGTCTATTATGTCAGCAGCAACCCTTTAAAGCCCAATGTTGTCACATGGTCCCCTTACTCTATGTAGGACAAGGAAAGCTCTGACCAAGGAAACCCATCTCCTGGAAATTATATCCTATTTTAATTGTGTTTTAAAATCATCTATATAAACCTGTCATTGGCAAATAGGATTTAGAATATCAAACCGGCCTCAAAGATTTGCTGTGAGAATTCAAAGAAGGGGAAGAAATGATTATGGACTGGGGTCTACTGAATTCTTTGAATGTAACATTTCACATTAATACGAATGCTGGACCAGGGCCATGAAAATGCACATCCACTGCTACCTGCCTTGTTTCAGTTTTCACTCCAAACCCTATTAGTCTTTCCCAAAGAATAACTTTGAATGTCATATTTTATAAGCTTGGGGTTTCAAGTGGCTTATTTAAGGTCTTGTTGACCTCTGTACAGAATTTTAACTTTTTTTTCCTGCTTTGTTGGCCTGAGGGTAACGACTTCATCAAACATGCTTATAAATGGGGTCAAATAAACTGAAAATTCTCTCCAAGGAAAGATGGAATTTTATGAAGAAAATACCTGCCAGAGCCAGTTTTTTTAAAAATCTTACCCACTGACATTTCTGGTTCAGCAAGTTTTCTTCTTGATGTAGTTAAACGTCAACAAAAGTGTTACTTCTTAATTATATGAGTATCCTAAGTCCTAATAATAATACATATATGTGCATATATATATTTCACTTCACTTAAAAAAACATTTTATTCTCAATAGCATTAGCTGCATTTACAAGAATCTTTATTCAGCCATTAGAAAGAATTTTCCCCTGATGACTTTCTCTACTATAATAATTGACCTAAGTTTATTCTCTTCAATATTGCATAAGAAAGGCTGACTTTTCAAAAATGGAAGTAAAGCAAGTCTGTGAACTTCCCATCTCCCAGTACTTCCCCTAGAGCAGCAGTTTTAAACTCTGATGCACAGTAGAATTTCCTGGGGGAGATATACATATGTCTACGGAGAGAGAAGGAGAGAGAGAGAAAGATGCACAGGCCCAACCTGAAGAGATTCTGACTTAAATTGTCCGGTTGGTCCTGAGCTTTTCTAAAAACATGCACTTCAGCTTGAGCAAAAGGGAGAGATTCTCTTTCTTTTTCTCTTTCTTTGATTCTTTCCTTCTTTTGTCTCCTTTTACTCTGTTTTTTTAAACCTAAAGTCACTACTTATTCGAAATATTTCTATTTTGTAATTGAAACAAAATTACAGGAAAATAATACAGTAATTTTAGAAGATATAATAACACTAAAAATGACAGAGAAATCATATTGCTTAGATTGGTGCGTCTTGATCAATTTAGATTTTCAAATTCATTTTGCAACCATAGGCAACTACCCAGGAATATGGTCAGTGCTAACAACAGATGAATCTCATTTCAGCCTCAGGAGCATTGATTGCAATAGTCTTTGACTTTTCTCTACTCTTCATGTCTGCCTCCAATGATTAATCTGTTGTAAATTCAGCATCTCTTGTGTATCTGAGACTTGAATACACCTGGCAGGAGGAAATAGGTGAGCCCTTTCTCCAGGTTTTTACCTGAGGGTTACTTGGATGTGGAAGGTAAGAAGAAAATTGACCTATATCCCTAATTTATGTTCAGTTATTTAGCATACATGCAACCAAATTGTTGAGAGAGGCTAGACATTCCTGAGGAGAAACAATTCTTTATGATGGAGTCATTTAGCAATAGGATCAGAGAAAAAGAGGGGAGTGGTTTTGCCAGCATGATAACTGGTCCCTGAAAGTGTCGAACTAGCTGTCCTGTATCTGTGTGGCCTGGGAAGGAAAGAGCTGTGTGGAGAGGGAAAGAGAGGTCGCCCCGAACTTGGAACTGTTTTGGAATCCACAGCCCATGGGAATGGGTGGCCACAGGCAGTGGGGACAGTGGGATCCGAACAGTGCCCCACTGCCCGGAGTGCGGAGCAGCTCTGCAAAGTCGGGATTCTCAGCTGACAAGATGGGGTGGGAAGGCTGTGGCTTTTGAGATTCCAGTTTGATTTCAATTGACTTCATTTGTACCAAATGATGAAAAGACATACTGTAGATATTTGGGGGGCTCTAGACATTATCCCACCCTGTTAATTCCCCAGTCACCAAACCTCCTCTCTCCTGTGTGTACTGTTCCCCAAACTCCATTTTCTTTTTCCACCCCAGCCCATCTTGCTTGTGCCTAACATACAGAGATAGATTAAAAGAAGTCAACATGTCACCGCTGGACATTCTGAAGAAGAATTGTCTTACCGGGCAGTCCATCAGGCTAGTCACAGCCACGGAAAAATCGCCCCGCAAGGCCGCTTTCTCTAACTGCATCAGGAGACCCTTAGGGAGGAATCCTCAGTTCATTTATCTTGGCGGTTGGACCAATTACACTACTAATCCCCAAAATGTATATTGTGTTAAAAAATAAAGAAAACAAATTAGATGTTGTATAAGATTTGGGGGTACCAAGATTATTTAATTGTTCTTGACAAAATTTTTTTAGAGAGAATGAAAATTTCAGGTGGCTACAGAATTCTTCTGATTCCTCGCTCATGGTCACCATTTCCAGTTTGCGGTGACCTTGACTAGCCCACTTGCCGAGTACAGATTTCATTAAAACTTAGGCCATATTTCTGTGTAGTAAGGACCTTCCTTCAGGGTATATCTTGAGGGCATATTGGTCCATGGGCCTTTGTATGCTTCTTACCTACAGTTATCTGTATACTTGCTAATATTCAGATACTAGATATTTATGGGGATATGCAATTGATCATTGGGTGTTTAGCACTGATCTGGAAATCAAATCACTTCTAATCAGGGTTCTGAGAAGTGAATGAACTTGGAGAGGCCACTGAATTTCTCTTACATTTGTAAAAAGGAGTCTTTTATTATAAACATCTCTAAGACTCATACCATCTCTGAAATACTGAATCTAAATGTGAGAATTTACACAGAAATAAATTAAACTATTTTTGCTGCCTTAGCCAGAGTGGTGCATAGCAAGAAAGAAAAGGCAAGGGGTCAAGTCTCCTCAACTTGAAAGAGATCTCTCTCAAGGACAGGGCCATTTTCCTAGAAGACTGACCTCACTCTTAAACAGATTTACTACAAAATGAACCTAAATGAAACCAGGGATCCCATCTCACGCCAAAGTAACTGTGTGTTTAAAGCAATAAACACCAAGCCAGCCTCTCACCCTGCACTGCCAAAGGAAAGAAGACCCATCCACACGCCTCTCAATGTAATGAACTCCTGTCACCTTCTCACATGTGCCTCTAGGACTAAACTTGACTGACTCTCAGTGGCTCCATTTTGGTTAGCACTTTAGACCTCGGTCCAAACCCCTTCTCCTAGGATTTGGCTCAAAATATTGATAACCATAAATTTCCATATTTATATCTCCAATCTGTGAGGACTTCAAGAAACTATTATGGAAACCATGTACAATCTTAGGGAACAGACTGCACATTTAATTTATACAAATGAAACTTGGGCTGCAGCATTAATACTGTAACAATGCTGAATAATTGAACTGAATTGTATTATGTTCTTTGTGATATAAATCCTTTCTTTTACTTTTGTATTTTGGGAAAAATCATCAATTTAGCCTTTCAAAAAGGCTTTCCTTTTGCTTTTATATTCTCCTATACCTTTGACATCATCTCTATTTCTTTTTATTTGATTTTCTTGTTGTTAGATTTGCTCCTAATTAGAGGAGTCACTGCAGCTGAAAACAATGACAAGTTAATGCAGCGAAGCAGATCTACTACCTTGGGTGGCAGTTGTAGGGTGTAATTGGCAGTGCCTTCCACATTCAGGTTGGCTGGGGGCTGGAAAACATCAACAAAGTAGAAGGTGATACTTCTCTGGTTTGGCGTTTTATTTTTTTCACTTATTTGTATGTTCCAGTATTGGGCTTAAAGTAATACAACTTGAAGGAGCCATGCAAATTACCTAGTCTAATGGTGTTCTATAGATGCATACCCATTTCCAAGGAATTTTTCACCTGCTGATTGCACTAAAAAATAAAAATGAGGCTCCCAAAGTGAGTTTTTCAAACAGCTACACTTACTCACTTTACATAGTGGTCACTTACTCTGCACTTATGTTCTTCTCGATTTTTAAATGGTAAAATGTATTTTCTTCCATGAAACGATGGTCACAGTAGGTGGTGGTAGTTTGAATGTTTAATGTCTTTACACAGGAAAATGAAATGTAGCAAATAATAAGTCAGTACCCCAATTATAAATGTGATCTTGAAAGATCAAAGTCTGGGGACCACACATCTGCTCTGATTAGCTCTTTCATTGTGATCTGGGGATGTGGGTTATCCGGCTTGCATGTGGCCACCCAGCAGGTCAGTGGTGTCGGGGCCATGTAGCCCTGGGTTAGCTCCTATTCTCAAAATATGGCAGTGTGTAAAGGAAAGTACATGCTGTACTTACCAAATTCAAAGTTACCCGGAAACTATTGTAATATTGTGTTCTGTTTATAAAGCTCTCATTTGCGGTCTTTTTGGTCACATGAGAGTTACATCTGACATTTGAAAAATGTAATTTGTCTCAAAACCAAAACAAAACAAAACACCAAGGCAAACAGTCCAAAAAAGCTACCTCTTCAATAGGCTCTATCTTTGGAAAGGTCAATGTAGAGGAAAAATTCAGTGTCAGTCTACTTTTTGTGCAGATTATGATGGTGGTTTCAAGGCCAACTTATAGTCATCCATTCACCTTTGCAGTTGTGTTTGGGTTCCATCTTTTTGTTTGCATTGGGCATGGAGAGGCGCACTGCATGCTGGGAGAAATGAAAGGAGTACTGACAAGCATCCCTATATGAAAAAGATTTCAAGTCATTTGATACAGGAAGAAAAGTTAGATTTCTATGTCTGAGATTTCAAGTTATCTTTGTAAATGCCACTCTCCAGTTGAATTAGCAAACCCTTAGGGAAGAGCCTTCACTTCCTTTCTGTTGTCTGTGATGCCAAGAACACCAGCAGTGCTCAATAAATAATGCTACATGGAGTGCAGGAGGCCAAGGGGTGGGTACAACATACTTTGCTTTAGATTGTTCCTGTAAAAATGAATTAAATGACAAAGACACAATAGGAATAGGCAACAAAGAAATATAAGCGGAAACTTGAGTGTGACTATTTCACTCTCTAAAGCTTTACTACAAAGACAATTATGGATTAGCTTTTGGTTCTGAGGTTTAGAAATTCATTGTTAGATACCACAAAGCTGATAAATGTCCCAGAAAAGATGTAGATATAATTTCATGTTTTCTTCCTGATATAATATTCCCCCAAATGAAATCCATTACCTAATATTATTGGTATTGCACTATCCTGGCAGCAAAATTGAAATTGAAAAGAATAGGATTCTATTCATTATCTACCATTAGCAAAGTTAATAAGTCAGGGAAATAGCTAATATAGTTGTTTGTTTTATCACTAGAGTGCTCAAAAGTTCACCTTTTCCTTTTCTTACAGGTATTTCAAAGTTTGGCATTGTATGATGTCTTGTTATTATCTGTCTGTCTCCCTCCCAGACAGGGCAGGGTTTCCATCTTCTTCCTTTTTGTATCCTTCAAGACCTAACTCAGGCCCATCCACACTCCATCAATCATGAAACACATATTTAAGGGCTTATAACGTGCTGAGAAGTGTGCTAGCTCGTGCTGAGAAGTGTGCTAGCTGCTGGCGATTGAGAGGTAAAGACTGTCTAGTGAAGAAGACAGATATTTCTGGAAGGCAGAACCTAAAGAGCGAGAAGAGCTGAGCTAGGGGAAGTCGGGTGGGGGCAGATCTGTCTGACCGCCTTCCTAAAGGAAGTGATGTAGAAGGGGAAACCTGACTGATAAGTAGGAGTTTCCCCAAGTCTCATTTTCTTTGTCTTTTCACGTTACTGGAAAAGCTGATGGGGTTTGTGGTGGGAACATACTGTTTCATGCGTCATTGACTACAATGGTCAATGTGAAAAATGTTTCTACCTTGCCTAACTGGGGTTCAGATAATACCTTTCATGTTGATCAAATGCTAATACATTTGAGCTATTTGGTCTTGCTATGAAATATTCTCACACTTCCTTAATCTTGAAAACTAAAGTGAACCTTGGCCGACCTTGCTTTGGAGGTTCTACATAGCCACTTTTAGAATCAACTTGTTAGTAAATTCTCCTCTTTCCTGCCTTAGGGCAAGGGGTAGGTGGAAGAAACTCTTAATTTTGAAATAATTACAACTGAAAGTTATTGCTGAGGGTTGAGATCCTCAGTCACTTGAAATACCATTCAAGCTGACTCTCAGAGTCATTCAAGAGTGTGAGAAGCATATAAAATCTGGAGGTATGAATGGTGTGCCTCTTGGGATGTAGGCATGAGCAGAAATGCCAGCCTCACTCTGTTTACTGTTTTCTCTCTGTGAAATTTTAAATTCCACATGTCCTACAATGTAAGCAAGATGGAGGGCTGTTCTTCTTTCACAGAAGCACACACAGGCACGCACACATGCACACACAGCCATTCAGAGCTGCTTGCTTAACTTCTCACAGCAACTTCCTCCATGTGGGATGGGCTGTGGTCCCTGAGGGAAGTCTCAGCATCCGACTTTGGCAGGGGATCCCATTCCCATGGAAGTCAGGACTGCCCTCACACGCCCAGGGAAGAGCCTGGTGGGGTTCTCACCCATTTGTCTTTGACTTCCCTGGAGAACCTGCGCACCCAAGGTAGGCCAAGGACAGGAGATATTCACCAGCTCATGCAGACGCACAGGTGATTAGACACTTCTTGACTCTGAGTATGAAGAAAACGAGATCTACAGAAATCCCCACCAGCTCACAGCTCAGCCCTCGTGCTGCTCTGCAAAAACGAATGTTGGCAGTGCCTCTACTTACCAACTGTCCAAGTGGAGCCTGACTTTTGGGCCTTGGGACCCATGCTGAATTCACATTCACTTAGACTGACCCCAATTCAAGGGTTCAGAGAAATATGAAAGGATTTTACAATAGCCACACCACTCCCAACCCCCCCCCCCCCCAAATTGAATGACAGAAGGAGAAAAAAGCAACTGGAGAAATTTGTGTAAATGGTTGCCTTCATCTGCATTTGCAAACAGAAACAGGCAATTTGTCAGAGTTGAAATTGCCTTATAAAGTATCTTTACACAGTGGAAGGGATGCTCATAAATGCATGTTTTGGCCCAAATTTCCTTTCATTTCTCCCTTGGGATCACTCTTCCCTACTCTTGAGCCCATCCTTCTGCCCCTCTGGCTTTCTCTTTGGCTTGACTATGCTGACAATTTCACTGGTATCAAACGAATGGGTTGAAACCTCAGTTCAGGAGTCACTGTGGTGGTAAGGCACTGCTTTCTCAGAAGTGGATAGCTCCATGGACAGTATTCACAATGTAAAACACAAGCCTCATCGACTGCGCCCTGCCTCCCGGGGCTGATGCACAGTCCGGAGCACAGCCCAGCAAGGCCACTGCGTCCGGCTGCCCCAGCGGTGGGCTCTTGACCGTCCCGTGTTATTTTTAAAGATCATGGTTCACAACAGCTTTATCTTGATAAACTAAATAAATAGAAGTCAGTCCACAAAACTAGTATAAATAGGCACAGACATTGACAGATATTCAGGTGGTCCCCGAGCTATCCATGTCTATAAATAACCGCTGGAAATGAGGAGCTCTGTGCCCCTTCACTGATGATGTTCTGGCTAATGTCATTTCCCGTCTTCCCTCGGTCTGAAGGCCTGCTTCCCTCTGCCATGAAAGTTCAGCCAATAATGCTCCTGGTCTCCCTAGTCAGAACCTGGAGCCGGCAAAGGTGGCAGGCCCGTCCCTGTGGTTTCCACAGAATCCCAGGCACTCTGTGTACACCAGGGACTCACCTTCCTCTGTTTCCCTGAACAGGCTGGATTCCTAGTTCCACTACAATGCCTGGCTCACTCAGTGCACTTTGAAAAAACCTTTTTTCTTTTCTTTATGTAATGTGCAAGAAATCATGGTTAGCACTCTAATAGCTCAAAGTCAAATAGGCTAGCCTGAGGACTTAATAAACTTTCTTTAAATTGTTCCTCTGAGGAGAAAATGCACCAGGAGTGCCAAACAACCAAATTAAAACTGAACTCTTGGAACCCAGCACTCAAAGGTGGAGTCTGTTGACAGAACAGTTACCTGCTTCTAACTTGTAACTATATGAAAGTTTCATGTGTCTGCTTCTGAGAGCAGGGACAGCAAGCAGGCTGCTCGGGAAGAGTGCTAGGTGTCTCCAGGGAGAGCCGTCCCTTTGCTCCTGTCCCAGCAGCAGACTGACTGTGCCATTTGTCTGCCTGAAGTGTGAAGACCCCCAGGAGACAAAGGCTGTCAAAGAGCTTCACCTGCGTCAGCAGGACTAGGATGCTTTGATGGTATTTATTTGCTTGAACATTAGCAAATAATAACTGATTTGTAAAATAAACAATGGCTCTGCTTTCTTTCATTCACTTTTTAATAAGTCCTTTACTATGTTTCTACCCCTTGCCCTTCGTGACCTGTTTATGAGAGAACCACCAGTGTGGATTTCCAGGGAGCGCGCGTTTGGAGTAGTCTGCTGGTGCAATATAGTCAGAAGTATGTTTCATTCCTTCCACTCAGTGAATTCCCCACTGATAATTCTGGATGTCCCTTAGGCAGGAGCTAAATGTGATAAATGTCCAAAAATGAACTAACTGCCATAGAAACCAAAATCCACCTGGGAGAAGGGCAAAACCACTAATATATTTTGAGTTGTAATCAGATCAGAGTGTACCTGCCTAATCCCTAACAAATAGAGGGTGTAAAGAATTGAAATCTCCTTTGGACATAGCTCTGTTCCAGAATTTCACAGAAAAATATTATAAAAAACTTCATGTACATGAAACTATTCAAATAGCTATTGCATTAACCAGAGTTCAATCACACATACACACTCTCTTAAAAGGGCAGTGTACTGCACCAGGAAATAGCACTGTCTGACACTGGACTAAAGACAGGGTCGCACAAATTCCTTGAGGGCAAGGACATGCATTTATGTCTTTTGGCTGAGAGATGCAGTGTGTGGAGCAGGCTAGAAGCAAGCAAATGTGGTCTCTGAGTTCCAGGGCCACCACCTGATAGCTGTGTGACTTAGGCAAATTACTGAACTGCTCTGCTCTCAACTTTTCACATGTAAAGAGGAGAAAATTGTTTTTATTTCTTAGAAATGACATGGAAAAAGCACACAGTAGGTGCTCAATAAATCAGGGCTCCTTTCTCACCCTTTTGGGCACACTCTGTAGCACTAGGTATACTTATTAGGGCATTATCTTTATTTAACAATTTTCTTTCTTGGTTTGGAATTCATTTCTTATTACCTCAAATGGGTTATAATTTCTCTGAGGGTTGCAACATTTTACCTTTCATACACCCTTCATCAGGAAGTTTACAGCAGAAGTAGTCTGGCAACATGAGAGAGTAAATAACAAACAAGTAGTCAAACACACGGGACTGAGAAGCAGGGAATCTGATAAAGGAAAGAAATGAAGGGATGCCCAGGACGGTAGCGGGGAGTGTGGGACGACGGCTGCATCAGCAAGCCTAGAGAACACCCGTCAGGACGTTGCTGGGGCAGAAGGCTCCTGGGGAGATGTATCCAGGAAGAGAAATGGAGCAATCATTTTATCTGACAGGAATTACAGAGTGGAAAATGTATGGAGAGGTGTTTTATACAACGGTTGGATGGTATATGAAGGTTCAGCCAGAGATTCACAGAAACTACACACACACACACACACACACACGCGCATGCATGCATGCACGCACGTACACACACAAGTCTGACCCTTCCTTCCTGGAAAGGAATTATAGTTACAGTATACTGCTGGTCTTTCAGAATTCTGAAAACACTGATATGGATTTAAATATATTTTTTGACATAATCACATTGTGGAAAAGAGGGACAGGAAATTAAGGTTGGAGATGAAACTAAAGTCTTCACCTATTATTATAAGAAGTAATAGAAGTTGCTTAAAATTAGTAAATCCATTGGTTTCAGGTACGGAAGAATTTAGAAGAATTTAGGCAACTCAAAACGATGAAAGTGGTTTCCTCTAGAGACTAAGAAGGGTGAAAGGAGGGGGTACCAAAGAATAGCTTTTTGCATTTTAGCAATATTTGTCTTTTGAAATTATTTGTATGTGTTGCTTTGATAATAAAATTGAATTTGAAAATGAGAACAGTAATTGCATTTTAGAGTCTTAGAATTATAGAATAAAGTTGTAATGAAGTAAACAAGGTCTGATTACTAACAGTAAGATATTCAGCAACAAGTTTGCATCCAGAATTCAAGTGCTGCATTTCTCATACATATCCATGCTGCTCCTACCGCCACACAGCAGACCCAACTTATCACATTCTTACAGCAGCTGGCATGGCTTTCAGAATACAGGAGGTGCTTAAATATTTGTCAAATGTATACTGACTGCTGAATTTTTTTTTCATGGTGATTTTTAATGAGCTTGGTCTGGAGAGCAGAAGGGTCACATCTGAAGTTTATAGTTTTGTTCTGTATGGAGGGATAAGATTATGGTTTAAAAGGATTTTTGAAAGGCTCTTCCTGCAATTCGATTCTGAGATAGACATTACACAAGTCTAACCTGCTTTACACAATGCATGGGTTTGCCAGAAACCCATCCAAGACAATCGATATACGAGTGAGGCACTCAGTGGGAATTTTAATTATGCATTCTTTTAAAATTCTTATTTATTCTATTACAGTTGGCCCAATATTTCCCCCTTTAATGGCCTCTAAACTCTATTCTTGCAACAAGACAGAACCCTTGGTTAGAAAACTCTCTGGAAGGAATCTAAGGTTCCAGGGAGGTACCTCAGGGAAACCCTGGAAAGAGGGGAGGGGTGTAAAAAAGTATTCTTGCTAAAACAAAGTGTGAAAACCATTGAAACAGAGGTTCAGAAAACATTATATCAGTATCACATTATCTCAACTTCCTGGGGAAAAATATTTATGGACTTCAAATCTAGTGTTTTGGCCTCAGATTTTATAATGCAGCTTAATAACAAACATCAAAGTAAAGAGCATCATGGTTTCTTTGCAAAATTTCCAGTGGAGGGCGTCCATTATATTACCTAATTCCCCCAATGATAAATGTACTGTTAGATTCATTTCCAGAAAAAAGTTTGACTTCATTGATGAACTTGCATGCTTTCTTTTATATTGAAAAAAAAAAAAAATCCCTATATCCCCACATGATTTCTTTTTGCCTAGTTGCCTGAAAACTCAGTTAACTGCGGGCTCAGTTTTGGAATTCAGCCAGTGCAAGTGTCTACTAACATTTAATTTGGATTCTTTTAATGGATTTGGTTCTGATGGTCTTTCTTCTGTACAGAGAAGCAAGCTAACACTTATTCATTACATATGAAGCACAGGGCCTACATCTGTTGTATGTCTTATGGATTATTTCATGGGACTTTTTCAAATCTTGCAAAAATGGGTGCTGTTTTCATTTTACACATGACACAGCCTAGTTTCAGAGAATTTAAGTAACTTGACCAAGGCCATTTGGTCATTAAGATGCTTGCAACATTTTTGGAAGTAACAATGTATAAATTCTTAATAATGTACACTTTGTATTCAGATTGATATGAGAAATTATTCAAACTATTTCTTTTCTTTTGATTTTAAGATGATACAGCTTATAAAATACACCCCCCACAACTTCTTTCACTTCCTTCTTCTGCTCTCCCGTCCTTTCCTGTCTTTCTGTGCCCAGATATTGGGACTTCCTCTCAGGTGCTCGGTAAGCCCTTGGGGGTACACGGATGAATTGTACACAGACTCTGTTCTTAAGGAATTTATAGTTTCATGGAAGGCCAGTATAGATATAACTACAATTCAAAGTACAATAGAATACCATGAGAAATACAAAATGCTTTGTGAGTTCAAAGAAGGAAAGAAAAACTCCATGGTCCCAATTCTCTAGGAATTCACAGTTCCCTAGACCAAATAGATCCTAGACAGAATTACGATGCAAGATAAGAACTGTACTCGAAGTGTTTGCACTATGTTGTACACACTGGAGGAGGAGGAATGACCATCACTCATTTCACAGCTTGAGGAGGGTGGTACAGCAATGAGGCAGTTAGGGCAGGGGATGGAGAAAGCCAGGGATTGGGCTTCCAGGACACCTCAGGACTGTCTAAGCAGGTGGACAGTAGGGAAAAAGAGTAGCTGGAAAAGAGACAGTCATAGGGAGGACAGCTAGTCCTGTGAAGAGGACCTCAAGGAGTGACTGGGTCTGTCTGGGGTATAGCTGCGATTCTGGGGAGGAGGACTGGCAAAAGCAACAGAGTTCACTGAAACCCCAGCCACTGGCCTCAGCTCCAAGGGGTATGGAGCAAGGCAAAATTGCTTAGACACACTGTCTAACCTGTTGAAAGGGGCCTTGCAATGATGAGAGCATGTGGGCAGCAGCAGCGGAGATGGAGAAGAGGGAGAGGGGTGGATGGTCAGTGGTGTCAGAGTAGCACCTGGGAAGGTGGGCCTAAGGGAGAGAGAAGAATTACCCTGACTGCAGAGGTTCTGAGCCTGGTAACTGGGAAAATGGGGTTTAAAGGGGTAGGAATGTTAATGGAAAGTTATTTTTGAAGGGTGCTGGGAACTTGAGCATGTTTGAAGACAGAGAGGTGAGAGGAAAGATCTGAGATAATCACTACTGGGAGAAGTCTTCTGGAGCTGGGGCTAAGTACAGCTTTGACCTTAGGGAAGCCAAATCTGAGGGACAAGGGAGAGGGGACAAGTAATGCACAGAGACATTCTAAGGTTGGCACATTCAGGATCACTAGAATGTTCTCGGCATATGGATATTGTGAAGGTTTGCTTGCCTGTGCCCTGGGCCTCTCCAGTGTGTTCCCTATACTGTAACTAGAGAAATTTATCTGAAGAGCAAATCTCATTAATATTCAACATGTTTGAAGTAAGCAACTACCTTGTGGTAGGCATAAGTCATACCTGTTTTAAAAATACCAACACAATTGTTTTCATAACTTTCTATCGCTCTCAGCATAAATCTAAACTCCTTACTATAGTTGTAAGGCTCCTCATGATCTGGCTCTTGCTTACTTTTCGAGTCTCATCTCTGTCTTTGCTGACCTTGCATTACACAGTCCAGCCATACGGAACTGCTTGAACTCTTTTGAAAGAACTAAGGCTCTGTCTGGAAGCCTTTCCACCTTCCACTTCACTAACTCCTACTCTTCCTTGAGACAGACACTTAGATGATACCTCTGCCAGGAACTCTTTCCTGGTTTCCAAAGCTGTAACAGGAATTTCATCTCTGTGTCCTCAGAATACCTCATAGTAACTTCTATCAGAAACCATCTAACACTACACTATAATCACTTGCTTCTGGGCAGGGATTGTGTCCTAATCACTACTGGTAAATTATTGATGTTCCATATTTATTGATGTTTTCTGAAAGAAAGAATTGCTTGGAATATTCTTGATAAAATTCTCCTAGTTGACTCCTACCCGTATGATTGCCCCCGATACAGGTCAGTTCAGCCTCCATCTAAATTGCCTCTGCAGATTCCCCTTCCACAGGTTTGCCCATGTGGCAGCTGAGGGTGAATTCTCTGGTTTCTAGTCCTGACAACTAGAACTGTTGGTGTGGGTTCTTGGGCAAAGGATGTTTTCAGGGAAGATTAAGATGGAGGAAGGTGCCAGGGCTACCCCCTATTTGTACATACTGAGAAGGAGAGGGTGAAGTGTTAGTATCCTTAAACCCTCCAGATAGAAGAAAGAATGATGGGTCAATGATACAAATTCATTTGTCCAACAAATATGTTATGGGTGCCTTTCACACAGTAGATGTATTAGGGATTTGAATACAAGACAGACATAATTCCTTCCTTTAAGTAGCTTGCAGTGCAGCTGAGGAAGACACTTGAGAGCAAAGATAGATGAGAGGTGATACCTGCTAAAAGAGAGAAAGTGGAGGGAGTTACCAGAAAATATAGGATGGGTTAGCTCCCATCCTATATTTTCTGGTAACTCCCTCCAGATTGGGAGGTCAGAGAAATCTTCTGGAGGAATTGACTTAGCTGAGACTAAGAAAGCTTAAGGTTACATTAGCCAGGCAGAGTAGAGCAGAAGAATGTTCTAAACAGAAGGAACAGCATACCTGAAGACATGAGGGTGAAAGTGTGCTACTTTTTAGGAAGCAGATGACACTATTTATGGAGGGAGCTGGAGTGCATAGTGTGAATTTTGGGGGACAATGTCGATAAATGGGTGGGAGTTAAGGGAAGAAGAAAGCTGGGAATGGAAACCAGTTAACCCAGAGTGTTTGGCAGGAGCCAGCTCATGCAGGGCTTCATATGCCACAAGGAGTTGGATTTCATTCTGAGAAAATGAAGACCAAAGGGTTTAGGCAGGTGACTAACATGATCAAATACCTATTTTAGAATACTCACTCTGGTTGCAGCTTGGCAAGACTGGAAAGAGGCAGGGCAGTAAGCAAGCACACAAAGTGAGAAGGGACAATGGTCAGAAGCTGTTCTGGGTGTTTTGCACCTGGATATGTCCATTCAGAATTCATTTATTGGTGCCAGAGTCTTGTGGGATATAGAGATGGGCATGCCAGCTCAGCAGCCTCATGGAGTTCCCCAACATGAATCTTTTTCTAAGAAGCATTTCTTCACCCTTGTTGCCAATAACAACTCCAGTGGCTAAATGTCCTCAGCACCCCCTTTCAAAGCCTGCCATAGAACATGTCTCAAGGAGGTCAGGGAAGAGAGGCAAGTTCAAAATTAGTCTGTAGGCAAAGGGTGAAAGAAGACAGGGTACAGTCAAGGGTGGGAGAAATGGGACAAAGACGTAGACAAAGATTAGAAATGTGAGCCGAAGACCAGAATGTGGGGCCCACATCCTCATGCGCTCATCTACACTGACCTGTGGACTACCAAAAAGCAGGGCCAAAGAGGCGCCCTGTCTATAAGGTTCATGTTCCCTGAAGGTGGAGCTGAACTTAAGCTCCTGTGAAAAGTAAACTGTGGAAAATGCCAGTGATTCAGGTGGAGGGAATTAGCAGTCCAAGGAAAGGGAAACAGGTCAACCACCCCCTGAGTTCTTTCATGCTCGGGGACCTTGAAACTTGATTTTGCAGGATGCACAGGAGAGGAGTTGTTGGCCTCCCCCTATTATGCTCTACTCAATTTATTGCTTGGAGAATAAGATGCCACTTTATTATTCAGATTCATTGCTTAAAATGCAAATATTGGACCAGAACTCTCTAATTAGTATCCAGAGAGGTGCTTAGGCTGTGTGTGTGTGTGTGTGTGTGTGTGTGTGTGTGTGTGTGTGTGTGTAAGCTTGGTCTTTCCTGCTTAAAACTGATGTAGAAGAGTAAGATGATTCGTTCTTACATCTTTCTGATTCTAGCAGTCTAAACATTTGTGCAGTCTTTTGTTTCAAATCTAGTACTCCTTATAGTAAACACTTTCTGAATCTCAAGTCTTTGTGCCTGACTCTAATTAACATTAATGTGCAAATTTACTGATTACAGTAGTGCATTGCCTAAATGGGTTTTTGCTTCCTTTAGATTTCACAGAAAGAAAGCACCCCCCAACTACCAAACTGATAACAACGGACATGTGATTAGAAAACGCAAAATTAATTAGAATGGTTGCAAAGGGGATTGTTTGAGTCACCTACATTAATGCACATTACAGTTAAATATCTGTCAGATTTTCCATTAACCCTCTTGCATTTCCATCTCCAGAATCAAATCTACATCTTAACCTCATGCCCCTTTTTCCTTGGTTGGAAACTTGGTGTTCAACAGGCTACATTACCCACTAATGCTTTAAATGCAAAGCTCTTACTGATGGATGCAACACATGTACAAAGACCTTGGAATGAGAATAATAGAAGCCATTCCTCTAACTGTGGATTTAAACCCTAACATGTTTTTCTTGGTATTGTGTTCATTTCTTTATTGCAGGATAAAGGAGTTAATTGTTGCTTTATACCAGTTCACTCTATTCTGCTCTGAGCTATTACATAGTAGGATGACAAAACAGAAATGAAAGTGGAATATCCAGCAAATAGAGTTATATTCTATAAAAGGTTAAAATAACATGTTCAAAGTTGAACTTGTAGACTTAGAGGAGAGGCCCATGTGATTTGGGCTCAGTTGCCACATAGAGTGGATTGTTGAGGATACGGACAATGCAGTATATGTGCCCAATGGGAATTCAGTAAGTATTAGGGACAGATGTCTTCTTCAGATCAAAAGCTCATTGAAAGGAGGGACCATGCCTTCCTGTCTTTTATCTGAGTGCAAAGAGAGTTCTTCGGGTCACTTAATCTTTTAATCTCTACTTTCTGGCACACTGTAGGTGCTCAATAAATTTTCATCACATGAATGAATACAAGAATTATGGTTTTATCCTATTGTTTATTAAACTCTTAACAGTGATCCTGAGCAGGTTCTGAAATGTTGATGGATCATGTTTAAAAAAAAAGTGAATAAATTTTCTTATCATTTAAAAATCTAACAAAACCATTGGATTTTTTGCTTTAAAAACTAAATAACATACCACTTTTCTGTTTTTATCTGGGATCAGAGGTACCAAAAAGCCCAGCAGCAAATTAGCCTAGCAACAGAAGCAAGAATAAGCCTACAAGAAAAACATACACACAGAGCAATGGAACAGAACTGAAAGCCCAGAAATAAACCCATATGTATATGCCCAAATAATCTTTGACAAAGGAACCAAAAACATACAATGGAGAAAATGAAAACCTCTTCAATAAATGGTGCTAAGAAAATTAGAAAGTCACATTCAAAACTAGAGCGATTTTTTTACCATACAAAAAAAAATTAACTAAAAATGGATAAAAGACCTAAATATAAGACCTGAAACAATAAATTAGATAGAACTTACTGACCTTAATCTAAGAGAGAATATTATGAATTTGACCTCAAAGCAAGGGAAGCAAAAGCAAAATTGAATGAATGGGACTATGCCAAACCAAAAGAAGCTTCTGTACAGCAAAAGAAACTGTCAATAAAACTAAAAGTCGACTTCTGGCCAAGATGGAGGCATAGGTGGACACACTGTGCCTCCTCTCACAACCAAAATTAAGAACAATAAAGATTTAGAAACAAGAAAACACCCAGAACTTATAGAAAATTGAACTGTACGGAAGTTCAACAACCATTCATCCAGACCGGTAAGAGGAGCGGAGTCTGACAGGAAAAAGTGGAGGTGTGGACCGGGCACGCAGGCAGCAGTGGCTGGCAGACCCCAGACACGAGGTGGCAACTGTGCAGACCCAGTGAGGCCGTGCAAGGTGGCTGGCTGACCAGGTGGTCCCACATTGGTGCACAGACAATCCAGGCGAAGGGGAAGCAGTGGAAGGGACTGGAATCTGAGAGTGAGCAGGGCAAGTGCCATTGTTTCCTCTCGGACCCTGCCCCCACATACAGCATCACTACCCAGTGACTGGGCTGCCCCACCCCTCACTATGTAACAGCTGCAACTAGACCAAAAAAAAAAAAAGGAAACAAAAATGGCTCAAACTGGAGAACAAATCAAAGCCCCAGAAGTGACGAAGAGATAGCCAACCTATCAGATGCACAGTTCAAAGCCCTGGTGATCAGGATGCTCACAGAATTGGTTGATTTGGCTCACAAATTAGATGAACAAATGGAGGCTACAATAAGTGAAATGAAGAAAAATGCACAGGGAACCAATAGAGATGGGAGGAAAACTGGGGCTCAAATCAATAGAGTGGACCAGAAGGAAGAAAGAAACAACCGAACAGAAAAGAATGAAGAAACAAGAATTAAAAAAAATGAGGAGAGGCTTAGGAACCTCCAGGGCATCTTTAAATGTCCCAACATCTGAATTATAGGGGTACTGGAAGGGGGAGAGGAAGAGCAACAAGTGGAAAAGTTATTTGAACAAATAATAAAGGAGAACTTCCCCAATCTGGCAAAGGAAATAGACTTCCAGGAAGTCCAGGAAGCTCAGAGAGTCCCAAAGAAGTTGGACCCAAGGAGGAACATACCAAGGCACATCCTAATTGCATTAGCCAAGATTAAAATGAAGGAGAGAATTCTAGAAGCAGCAAGGGATAAGGGGACAGTCACCTACAAAGGAGTTCCCATCAGACTGTCAGCAGATTTCTCAAAAGAGACCTTATAGGCAACAAGGGGCTGGAAAGAGGTATTCCAAGTCATGAAAGTCAAGGACCTACATCTAAGATTGCTCTATCCAGCAAAGCTGTCATTTAGAATGGAAGGGAAGATAAAGCACTTCTCAGATAAGGTCAAATTAAAGGAGTTCATCATCACCAAGCCCTTATTATATGAAATGGTAAAGGGACTTATCTAAGAAAAAGAAGATAAAAATATGAACAGCAAAAAGACAGCAAACTCACAGGTATTAACAACCACACCTAAAACAAAAGCCAACTAAGCAAACCACTACAACAGGAGCAGAAACACAGAAATGGAGATCACATGGAGGGTTAGCAATAGGGGAGTGGGAGGAGGAGAGAGGGGGACAAGGTACAGAGAACAAGTAGCACAGACGGTGGGTAGAAAATAGTTGGGGGGGAGGGCAAGAATAGTGTGGGAAATGTAGAAGGTAAAGAACTTATGACACATGGACATGAACTAAAGGGGGGAATGTGGGTGGGAGAGGGTGTTCAGGGTGGAGGGGAATGAAGGGGGAAAATGGGACAACTGTAATAGCATAATCAATAAAATATATTAAAAAAACCCTAAAAGTCAATCAACTGAATACCAGATATTTGCAAACAACACCTACAATATGTGTTAATATCCAAAATACATAAAGAACTCATGCAACTCAATAACAAAAAACAACCTAGTTAAAAAATGGGCAGAGGACCTGAACAGACACCTCTCCAAAGAAGACATACAAATGGCCAACAGACACAGTTTATGAAAAGATGCTCAACTTCACTAGCTGTTAGGGAAATGCAGATCAAAACTACAAAGACACACCATTTCACACCTATCAGAATAGCTATAATTAACAAAACTAGTAACTATAAATGTTGGAGAAATTGTAGAGAAAAAGGAACCCTCATTTACTGCTGGTGGGAATGTAAACTTGTATAGTCACCATGGAGAACAGTATGGAAGTTCCTCAAAAAAATAAGAATAGAGTTACCGTATGACCCAGCAACTCCTATTTTGGGTATCTACCTTCCAAATTTGAAAACATTTATTCATAGCATTATTCATGGTGGCTAAGACATGGAAATAGCCAAAGTGCCCTTCAATAGACAATTAGATAAAGTAGATGTGGTGAATATATACAATGGATGACTACTCAGCATGGATAGATCTTGAGAATATCATAGTAAGCAAAGTAAGTCAGCTGGAAAGAGTCAAGAACCACATGATTTCACTCATATGTAGGTCATCAAACTGAAAACAACAAATGAACAAGCAAAACCTCGTAGACGCAGACAACAGTATGGTGGCTACCAGAGGGAAGGGGGATGGGGAGAAAGATGGAAAAGGGTGAAGGGATCATATGGTGACAGAAGGCTTGACTTTGGGCAGGGAACACACAATGCAATATACAGATGATGTATTATAGAATTGTACACTTGAAACCTATATAATTGTTTTAACCAATTTTACCCCAATAAATTTAATTAAAAATAAGCTTGCAATATCATGGAATAGCTGAATTTGAAAATACTCTGATTATTAAACTTTTAAAAAATTTATTTTTGCCCTTGCTATACCACATTTTCACCTTTTTTTAAAAAAGATTTTACTTATTTATTTTTAGACAGAGGGTAAGAGGGAGAAAGAGAGGGACAGAAATTTCAATATGTGGTTGCTTTTCGTGCATCCCCTACTGGGGACCTGGCCCACGACCTAGGCATGTGCTCTGATTGGGAATTGAACTTGTGATCCTTTGGTTTGCAGTTTGGTGCTTAATCCACTGAGCCACACCAGCCAGGGTTCATACCTTCACCTTTGTTCTCAGTTGTAGCATGAATATCCAGAACTCTGTCTGGCATAGAGCACACACCCAATGAATATTTTTTTTGAATGAATGAACAAAATAAATTGCTAGAGTTAAGAATGGAGCAGTACTCAATTTAGCCTGCAATCTTTAGTTTGTGGCTCCTGGTTAGACAGACCAGGAAACATAACAATCTGTGGATTCAGATGAGGCAACTTAAGCACATTGTTTGAAGACACACTCTGTCCCACCCTGTGCATCAGAATTGGCTTAAATTTTCCCCGAGGTAGAAATAAACTGGGAATGTAGACAACAGTGAAATTTCAAACAGATACCACAAAAATGCCCTGTCAGCACAACCCAAACCACCTCTATGCATTTTCTAACTTAGGCATCATAGTAGTTATTATTGTTGGACTTAAAATCAGACCAAATTACTCTTAACAAATTACTCTTAACAAATTATTTAACCTCTCTGAACCTCAGATACTTGCCTGTTAAAAAAAGGTTGATAATGTCTACCATTTGGGTTATTTTTATACAGCATGGAATTGGGACTAATGTTAAAACAAACCAACTAACTACCTAAAACTAATGAAAACATAAAAAAATCCCCTTCTGCTAATTTTTCTTCAATAGAAATTATATTAATGCACCTAGAAATTGACTCTGAATCCTGGCCATAGCACTAGTTTCGTGGAGCATTAAAAACAAATTTTTATTTCTTTTGTAAATTTAAAAGACAAATGATAAAATATCAAGGATAAAATGAAAACGCAAAGACGCACTCCCGGCCCGCCACAGACCTGACAGCTGTCAGGATGTCTGCCCCAGCCCTGCCCTTTTGCCAGCATCGCCGGCCAAGGTGAGTCATAACAGAAATCGAATGGTCAAAGGTCATCTGCAGTGATCACTTAGTATCTCTTCGGTCTCTATTCTAACTTCACTCTTGATTTCATGCTCTTTATACTTTACCCTTAACCATAGGTTAGTTACTATCTTTTGGCTTCACCCCTGAGCTCTGAGTATACTGCTGATTTTGTTTCCCAGCTTTTTTAGGACTTTAGCTTGGTTTTGTCTTTGGCCCTTCATGCTCTTGATTTCCTCTAACCTGATTTTAGCCCCTAAATCCAAAACCTGGCACTAGCCTAATTGCCTGATCCTTTAGACAATATCTAGCCCCCAGAAAAGGAGTGGTTTAGATGACATATTGTTGTAGAACTCTGAATTCATGACTATGTTCCCATTAGAAAATGTATTTCCAGCTAATTCCAGGTTCTCTCTCTTCTCTGGCACTTCCACTGGACAACCACAGTGATTTAGAATATTGTCTGTATATGAGGGCTACAGTGATTTCTCCACCCTCACACAGGCCAATTGGGAAACAGTTTTTTGAGTGTTAATCTTTAGGGTCAGATATATGCAAAATTACCTTTAAAAAGAGGGGAGGAGAACATTAAGAGACTTGCCTGATTTAAGTCAGGGTTGATATGTAGAGTAATGAAGGATAAACTTGGCTAAGTAGAGAGAAAAGGGTAAGATTCTCCATCTATGATTGAGGAGCTTGGCTTCAAACTAAGAAGGAAATGTTCAAATTTATGTTTCGGTCATAACAAACCATCCATTTACTGGCTGCCTTCCCTCTCAGAATATTTAGAGATGGGAAAATTATAAACCAAATATAGAATCCACTTAAGTTTCATGGGTCTAATGTTAATTTTTTTTTACACTTTTAAGTGTCTAATTAACAAGCCCTGAAAAAGATCATTTTTTGATCCAAGAGGTTAGTGCTTTTGGACTGAACTCCGGGTTCTTCTGGTCAACCAGTAACTCTTTCACATCTTAAACAAGTTGTGAAGATAACTCCCTGCATGCATTACATCCCTCTCTTGCCCTCTCCCATAACCTTCAAATCAGAAAGGGAACAAAATTATAGCCAGGAGGTATTTCAATTTGAAAACCACCAAACATTAGCAAGACAGAGTCATTGAAGATATTTTGTGAAATACCAAATACCACTTGTTCTCCCAGTGTCTGGAGAAGGGGTAACTAAAAATCACCCCAGGCATGGAACAATAAAGATGTTTCCAGCCATTCAGTTATGCTGCATTCTTCTCTCAGGTACCTCTAGGAGCACAGAGGTGGGTACCGAACACAGGGAGTGGGGCCTAGGAATCCCCCTCTGCCTGAGCAGGGAGATCTGTCTGGGTTCAGAGTTCTGAAAGTGAGGAGAAAACCATATTTTACTAGGTGAATTACAAGCAACCAATGGACAAATTCAATGTACCATTCTATGGTAGAAAGCCAAGATTTCTAGCATTTCCAGGGCTAAAGGGCTCCAATTAGCAAATCCCATAGTAAATCTTCCTATGTTTGACACAAAGTGAGTATGACAAGCAGAAAAAATTCATGACTAGTGTTTTCATTTAGGATGTTTTAGTTGATAAACTTAAGAATTGCTTAATTATCAGTTCCTCCCCTCCCATGGGTTTGGTCACGAGTAAAGGATTTAGCTAATCTGAAGTTAGATGCACATGTGTACTGTTTACAGGGGATGGGAGAGTTAAAACTCCTCTCTTTGGGTTGAGAATACCTGGCAATACACTGGATGAGACGACAGAAAATAGAAAAATCTTTGAAATATGTATATCCAAATGAAAGTTGCTTCTCAAAATTTTCACCTGAGGAAGAAACTGATTTATTTTCTGTATTGTCTTCAGAGAAAGTTTACAAAACAAGCTTGAATGCAGTCCTATGTCACCATAGCTATTCCTTGTTTTTGACCCCAAACAGCCATTACCCAGCTTGTCTGTTTTCAAAAATCACCCTGATGAGATAAATATTATTGCACTGGTAATAATCCAGTCAATGTACTAAAAGCTCTGAAGACAATTCCCAGAGAAAAACTCCTTAACTGTATTGAGCAATAGCAGCATTATTAGGATGGGCCCAACCTCACAAAGGTAAATGCTTTCAAGAGGGCAACACTTAATTGACTACAGAGCTCTTATACGTTTGCTTATAACTCAGACTCAAGACTTCAGAGTCATATCTCATAAAATCACTAAACTGGAAGGGACGATGTAGTTCAATCTACAAAAGTAGATAGAAGAAATAAAGCTTTAATGGGTAGCTATTAACTGTATATTTAAAAGAGGCCTTTAGGGACTTCTGGTCAAGATGGAGGCATAGGTAAAAACAGCTCACCTCCTTGCACAACCACATCAAAATTACAACTCAACTACAGAATATCCATCACTCAGAACCATCAGAAATTGAGTTCAATGAAAGCCCAACAACTACAGAACTAAAGAAACCATAACCATCCAGACCGGTAGGACATGTGGAGACATAGAGATGCAGAGACATGGAGATGTGGAGATGTGGAATGGGCTGGTCCCATACCCACGTGTGATGGAAAAAATCTGGGAGGAATATCTTGGGGGTGAGGGGTCCCAGCCCCACATGAAGTTCCCCAGCCCAGTGTTCCAGTGTCAGGAAGATAAGCCCCCATAATTTCTGGCTGTAAAAATCACAGGGGTTTGAGTTGGTAAAAGGAACTACTGGAGTTCCAAGTAATTCCTCTTACAGGGCCAGCATATGGACTTTCTCATACTTATCCCCTCTGAGCTCCAGCACCTGGGCAGTGGCTTAAAAGTGTACCAGTGGCATACGGGAAAAAAACAAAGTCTCTGGCATGAGGGTGAGAGCATGGGGACAGCTTTTTCCCCAAACAGAAGTGCTGGCAGAGGGCACTGTTCCTTTTCTGAACCCTCTTCCTCAACAGAGCTACAGAGTCAGCCATACCTGAGACTCCATCAGCCTGGCTTACATGGTTTGCTCTGCCCTGGGGGAATGCCCCTCCCAAGTTACAGCCCACTCAAGCTATAAGCAGTGGCTTTTCCACGTGAATGGCTATTCTCAGCTCAGGCTCCAGTCTTCCTACATCCTCTCAAACAAGCAACAACCAGCCTCAGCAAGGCCCCAGCAGCCATACCTCTGGCTAAGTAGTCTCAGGCCTTGCACAACCAGCAGCCAGCTTTGGATCAGTGTTTGGCTTCACCTGGGAACCTTCAAGCCTAATCTGGGAACCTCCAAGCCTAGCACAAGTAGCAGCCATCTGCAGATTGCTTTGTAGCTCATGCTGGGTGGTCCTGGGTAGAACACAGGTAGTGGCTGACCCTGTCCTGCACCACCCAGGAAACCCCTGAGCTCAGGCACCCAGTGGATAGCTACAGACCATATTGGAGCACCACCACCCTGCTGCTACACAGTTGATCCTCCATGAAGGGTGGAGTTTGGTGGTCAGTGGTCACAGCCAGTCTTGGCAGCTGACTGGCCTGGAAAATCCCTCCCATTGACCTGCCAACAACAATCAAGGCTCACTTCAGGAGGAAAGTGTACTCAGCCCACACGAAGGATGCATGTTAAGTATCCAGCTTGGGTGATAGGTTAGGCTGCGCTACTGGACCCTACTATATTAGGCCACACCATCAAGACAGGGAGTCTTAGAAGTTCTACCTAATACATAGAAACAAATACAGGGAGGCTGTGAAAATGAGGAGACAAAGAAACATGGCCCAAATGAAATAACAGATCAAAACTCCAGAAAAAAAACTAAACAAAATGAAGATGAGCAGTTTATCAGATGCACAATTCAAAACACTGGTTATAAGTATGCTTAAGGAACTTAGTGAGGAAAATAAATAGCATAAAAAAGACATAGGCAGAAATGAAGGCTATACTAATGGAAATAAAGAAAAATTTACAGGGAATCAGCAGTAGAATGGATGAAGCCAAGAATCAAAGCAAGGATATGGAACATAAGGAATCAAAAAACAACCAATCAGAATAACAAGAAGGAAAAAGGATTAAAAAAAGAGGATAGTGTAAGGAACAACTATCAAGTATACCAACATTTGCATCACAGGGGTGCCAGAAGGAGTGAGAAAGAGCAAGAAATTGGAAATTTGAAGAGATAGTGAAAGAAATCTTCCTTAATTTGGTGAAGGAAATAAACATGCAAGTCCAGGAAGCACAGAGAGTCCCAAACAAGATCAATGCAAAGAGGCCTACTCCAAAACACATAATAATTACAATGTCAAAGATTAAATATAAAGAGAGAATCTTAAAAACAGCAAAAGAAAAGAAGTTAGTTACCTACAAAGGAATTCCCACAAGACTGTCAGCTGATTTCTCAAAAGAAACTTTGCAGGCTAGAAGGGATTAGCAAGAAATATTGAGTCAAGAAAAGCAGGGAGACTTTTGGTCAAGATGGAGGCATAGGTGGACATGCTGTGCCTTCTCGCACAACCAAAATTAAGGACAACAAAGATTTAGAAACAAGAAAACAACCAGAACTGATAGAAAATTGAACTGTGCAGAAGTCCAACAATCATTCATCCAGACCGGTAAGAGGGGTGGAGTTGCAGGAGGAAAAAGTGGAGGTTGGCGGACCCGGGCATGCAGGCAGCAGTGGCTGGCAGGTCCCAGGAGCACAGGCGGCAGCTAGTGGACTCCAGGCATGGGGTGGCAATGGTGCAGACCTAGTGAGGCTGTGTAAGGCGGCTGGCTGACCAGGTGGTCCCACATTTGCACAAAGATAATCTATGCAAAGGGGAAGTGGTGGAAGGGACTGGAATCTGAGATAGAGCAGAGCAAGAGCCATTGTTCCCTCTCAAACCCCAACCCCACATACAGCATCATTACCCAGCAACTGGGCTGCCCTGTCCTGGGGAACACCTAAGGCTCTGCCCCTCACTACGTAACAGCCATGACCAGACCCCCCCCCCCAATAAAACATAAAATGGCTCAAATGGGAGAACAAATCAAAGCCCCAGAGCCAATTCATATAAGTGACCAAGAGATAGCCAACCTATCAGATGCACAGTTCAAAGCCCTGGTGATCAGGATGCTCACAGAATTGGTTGATTTGGCTCACAAATTAGATGAACAAATGAAAACTACAATAAGTGAAATGAAGGAAAATGCACAGGGAACCAATAGAGATGGGAGGAAAACTGGGTCTCAAATCAATGGAGTGGACAAGAAGGAAGAAAGAAACAACCAAACAGAAAAGAAGGAAGAAACAAGAATTCAAAAAAATGAGGAGAGGCTTAGGAACCTCCAGGACATGTTTAAATGTCCCAACATCTAAATTATAGGGGTACTGGAAGGGGGAGAGGAAGAGCTCCAAGTGGAAAAGTTATTTGGACAAATAATAAAGGAGAACTTCCCCAATCTGGCAAAGGAAATAGACTTCCAGGAAGTCCAGGAAGCTCAGAGAGTCCCAAAGGAGTTGGACCCAAGGAGGAACACACCAAGGCACATCATAATCAAGTTACCCAAGATTAAAATGAAGGAGAGAATTCTAGAAGCAGCAAGGGGTAAGGGGACAGTCACCTACAAAGGAGTTTCCATCAGACTGTCAGCGGATTTCTCCAAAGAGACCTTACAGGCAACAAGGAGCTGGAAACAGGTATTCCAAGTCATGAAAGTCAAGGACCTACATCTAAGATTGCTCTATCCAGCAAAGCTGTCATTTAGAATGGAAGCGAAGATAAAGCACTTCTCAGATAAGGTCAAGTTAAAGGAGTTCATCATCACCAAGCCCTTATTATATGAAATGTTAAAGGGATTTGTGCAAGAAAAAGAAGATAAAAAATATAAACAGTAAAAAGATATCAAACTCACAGATATTAACAACCACACCTAAAACAAAAGCCAACTAAGCAAACCACTACAACAGGAGCAGAAACACAGAAATGGAGATCACATGGAGGGTTAGCAATAGGGGAGTGGGAGGAGGAGAGAGGGGGACAAGGTACAGAGAACAAGTAGCACAGACAGTGGGTAGAAAATAGATGGGGGGGAGGGCAAGAATAGTGTGGGAAATGTAGAAGCTAAAGAACTTATGACACATGGACATGAACTAAAGGGGGGGAATGTGGGTGGGAGGGGGTGTGCATGGTGGAGGGGAATGATGCGGGAGAAATGGGACAACTGTAATAGCATAATCAATAAAACATATTAAAAGAAAAAAAAGAAAAGCAGGGACCTACAACCAAGATTGCTCTACCCAGCAAAGCTATCATTTAGAATGGAAGGGCAGATAAAGAGCTTCCCAGACAAGAAAAACCTAAAGGAGTTCATTCAAACCATTATTATATGAAATGTTATAAGAACTTATTTAAGAAAAAGGAGAAGATCAAAACTAGAAACAGGAAAATGTCAATAAACACATATCTATCAACAATTGAATATGAAATCCAACCGAGAAAACAAGAAGTACAGAGAGAGAATCATGGATATGCAGAGTGTTCTGACGGTTGCCAGATGGAAGCAGGGCTTGGGGAAATGGGTGAGAAGGTGAGAGGATTAAGAAGTAGGAATTGGTGGTCACAGAATAGTCATGGGGATATAAAGTACAGTACAGAAAATAGAGCAGCCGAGGAACTTACAACATGACCCAAAGACATGAACAAAGGGGTGGGGATTGCATGAGGGAGTGGGGGGTGATGGGAGTAAAGGGGGAAAATTTGGGACAACTGTAACAGCATAATCAGTAAAATATTTTTAAATGCAAAAAAAAAAAGGCCTTTAGCTTGAAAAACTACCACCATTTCTAATACTTTTTAAAGGGCCTTTTTGAAAAAGTGAAAATTATTTTGGCATTATATCGGTCATATGCCCTGGGAAAAGTAAACATTATCTAAGGGATTGGAAGATGTTTGTTGATTTTGCCTTTAGTACCCACTGGTGTGCTTGGTTGGGTCCTAGAAGCTCAGGTGGGAACTTAGAGGCCCGCAGCATGTTGTGCAGTTCATATGAGCAGTAGCACTGGAAACAGGACAGATGCTGGAAGTGGCAGGAAGGCTCCCAAAGAAGGGCTGATGTGGCACCAAAAAGATATATTTCCTGTTGTAAGTTGTTTATTTTGGTGAGCTCCATAATGTTTATCCTCAGGAAGGTCAATAGTTACACAGATATTTTTAATTCTTTTAACAGCTCTGAAGGTTAGTGTTTTAAGACTTTCTCTATCCCAAAAGTACTTAATCCACTATGTGTATTATGTAAAATATGGTTCAATATTAAAAGAAATATTTCTTTTGAGAATTCCACACTGATCTATAGGTGGTCATTCGTTTCTGAACAAATCCTACCCATTAGCTGTCTAGCTTAGTGGCTGAATGCACAGCCTTCAAATAGACCACCACATTCCTGGGTCAGCTACTTATTATCTGTGTGGCTTTGGGAAAGTTGTTTAACCTGTCTGTACCTCAACTGCCTCACCTAAAGATGAGAATGAGAGTATTTCCCTCATGTAGGTGAAGTGAGATACTTCAAGTAAGGGAGACAGATCATGCCAGTTATAGAGTGGCTAACTCTTGTTAACACCTCATTAATTATTTTTTCCATTTTTATGGTCCAAAGTCTGGGCCCAGGGATGGTAAGTCACGCCCCACTCACTATATTGCTAGACAGTAGAAAAATTAGTAATAGTTCTTTTTTATTCCTCTAAAATGATTTATGTTAGAATTTGAGAGTTACTCCAGTGCCTTTTATACATAATGCTAATACTTGTTAAAAATATTGTGGTATCATATACAGCTATTTCCCTGAGAATCATAGTAATAGCCAACTTTATTCTAGATTTTTAGCTGAGAATTAGAGTATTTCATTCTCACAAAATCCTAGTTTTTTAAGAAAAAAATTCTTAACAAAAATTAAAGGTTAGGAAACGGAGGCTTAGAGAAGTTCAATAACTTGCTTGTAGTCACATACCTAGTGGATGTCAGTAAGAATATGAACACAAATTTATCCAAATCAAAATGGCTACAGATAACTTGGAAAGTAGTTCCACATTGCCATTTATTTTTAAATGATCCCCAAACTACCCATGTTAAAAATGGAACCACATTGTAGAATATACACATGACTCTACTCAAAGTCCATTCTTCATAATTTACAATAAAAAAAACACATTTTAGTGAATAAGAGCTGAAAGCTTTAACTTGGTGCTCTTGATTCCTAGTTGAGTATAATTTTCTTACATCTAGGGCAAAGGTTAGTTTGGCCACAGTCTGTGGTGCTGTGGCATTCTTTTTTGGGCCGTGACCATGAAAACTACTCTAGGAATGGGATTGCAATTAGGCTCTGCACCATCACACTGTCCTCGCATACTGTTTTGACATGTAATGTGCTGTCTTTGTGCTTGGAACTAACGTGGACCTGTCAAATTACAAGCACAAGCAGCATTCAGCCTCCCTCCCGCCCGCCCTCCCCTTCTTCCAGGAAGGGCTTCCTCTTTCAAGTTCCCTAAGAACTAGAGCGTCCTCACTACTATATGCTCTGGAGGCCCAGAGCTATTTCTTCACAAGTTTAGGGCAGACTATAAAGTAACTGCAGATTTTTGTTGTTGTTGTTTGTAGTCACAACAATTTCATTCTTTAACATTTTGACACTGGCATTGTTTTCTCCAGAAGCCTTCCCTGATTTCCATTTGCTGGGTAATACACCCAATCTCTGTGGTGCTCCCAATATCATTACCCTTTCTACTCATAAAATGATTGTTTTTAAACCCGTCTCCTTCTCTAGGTTGTACCTGCAGACAAGAATCATGTCTTATTTAAGGGTGATACTAAGTACCAACATGGAGTTGTAGAAGGATCTATTATGACAGGTTGAGCATTTAGACATTTTAAAAAAGATTTTATTCATTTATTTTTAGACAGAAGGGAAGGGAAGGAGAGGGAGATAAACATCAATGTGTGGTTGCCTCTCGCACGCCCCCTAATGGGGACCTGGCTGGCAACCCAGGCATGTGCCCTGACTGGGGATCAAGCCAGGAACCTTCTGGTTCGCAGGCCTGTGCTCAATCCACTGAGCCACACCAGCCAGGGCTGCATTGAGACATTTTAATTGGTTGGTATAAGTGTAAACTGGTTTTTAAATACTCTTAATATCATGTGTGGCCTATACCAATACTCAGCATAATCACAGTATCTTGCATGTGACAAGTGCTCAGACAGTGCTTGTTGACTTAATGACCAGTTTCTTGACTCGATGCATAAACATTGCACATATCAGAATATGATTGACAACTAGATCTGTCAGTGATGGCATAAATGATCATGAGACTTTTTCTTTTTTTATTCCTCACCCAAGGACATTTTTTCATTGCTTCCAGAGAAAGGGGAAAGGAGAGATGAAGGGAGAGAGGGAAGTATTGACTGGGTGCCTCCTGTATGCACCTGGACTGAGAATCCAATCAGCAACCTAGACATGTGCCCTGACCAGGAATCAAACCCACAAACTTTCAGTTACAGGACAATGCTCCAACCAACTGAGCCACATCAGTCAGGGCAATCATGAAACATTCTTAAAATTCAAGATCCCTCAATCCCTACAGATTCCAGTGACACTAACATCTTAGAAAGAAATACTTGCTCATGCCTCCACGAGGCCTTCACATGGTTCCATCAGAAGCACTACTCTCTTGGAGGTCTTGATCCTGTCCCAGCACAAACATAATAGTAACCAAAGCATAATGACCAAGACTGATGGTCGCTGGGTACTCTGTGTTTGGAGTAGTAGAGCCCTTACCTGTCTGTGTTGTTGGGAAACTTGGTATCCCAGTCCTGTGACGGGCTGATTCTGCATTTTCTGAAGCAAGATCTTTTGCTGAAGTGGCAAGGGCGGCCTTAGCAAAGGCTGGTTTGACAGAGGTTGGGTGGGCGGGGGTGGTGGCTGCTGCTGCTGCTGTTGTTGCTGCTGCTGTTGTTGCTGCTGCTGCTGTTGTTGTCGTTGTTGTTGCTGCTGCTGCTGCTGTTGCTGCTGAGCTGAAATTGAGCTCTGTGGCTGCTGCTGCTGCTGCTGCTGAGTGTAGTGTAGGAGAGAAGGCTTGTTCTGAGAAGGCAAAACAGAAGGCATCTGTTGGTTTGCTTGATCTGAGTTAAAATGGAACAAAGGCTTGGTGTTGCCAAGACGGGGCTCTATGGCTGTGTGCGAGCTGTTAATAAAACTTCTACTGAGATCTTGAGGCTTCTGCTGCATGAGCACATCCAGGTGCCCTCCCTGGGCTGAGGGGCTCATCTTATACATGTAGTTAGCCATGACTTTCGGCTGGCTGCTGCTGCTGGCTACCCCAGGCATGGGGGAGCTCTGTGGGCTGAATGGCTGCTGACCAAAAGAAGGGCTGGGGATTTTCTCCTGCCCAAATGGACCTGGAGATGGCCCAGTGGGAGAGGGCAAGGCTGACCAGTTAGTAGGCTGGTGCTGCTGCATCCGGGCATGCTGCTGACGGTTGGCAGCTATCTGCTTGAGCTGTTGGGCGTGGGATACTTCCTGCCAGCTTGGCAGGGCCCGGCTCGCTCCTGAGGCTGTCTGAGGCTGAGCCTGGCTCTGAGGGACTGAAGGAACTGGGGATGAAGTGGACAGAGCTGAGCTGGCCATGGAGAATGCAGGGCCAGTTGATGGCGGCCTCAGCTGAGGAGAGCCTGATGGGCCCTGGGTCAGACCAGGGGAGTATTCACTTTTGATCACTGTCTTCTCCATAGGCAAGGAGGGCCTGGGAGTGCTCCTCTGGCTTTGCTGACCCAAGTCAATGTTAAATGGATCATCCTGCTTTATTGTAGCATTGATCATGTTCTCCAGCTCAAGGTCACTCATAGGAGGCACAGATATGTTGGTCAGTTCATTGAACAGTTCCTGCAGTTCAGGATCCATCAGTTGCTCTCCAGAGTCATCTCCGTACCTGTTAGGAAAAATATTCTCCTGGGTCATTTGGTTATCCATGTGCTTACTGCAAGACAGAGTCTCTCCTGGTTCCTTCTTCACTTCTTTTAAGCCCATGTTAAATATGCCATTGCCAGGAGAATGTGTATGGGGAGGCAGATTGTTAGTCTTTCTCAGGGTTACTTGGCTCATGGGCAAGGTTGCTGACATAATCTGACTTTGTCCATTATTTACTTGGAGGCCCCCTTGTCCTGCAGAGAGGTTCTCCCCAACACGGATTCTTTTGATATCAAGGAATGAGTTGTCGACAAAGCCATTGGGCCTCTTGCTGTTGACAGGAGACAGGTTAACTATCTGTTTTCTTTTCAAGGAACCCTGGAGCTGAAAGACAGAGGGGAAGTAAAAAAAAAAAAAAAAAAAAAAAAAAGAGCTGTTAATCCAGAGGTGCTTCTGATCAAAACTGGTGTATTTAAATGTTTCTTCCATTTACATATAAGGTGATTTTTTTTTAAAGCACAAATGAAGAAGAGTCAGAAATATAAGGGAGCTCACAGTGGCCCAAACAGAACAAAATAAAATGTTTTTGGAGGAGCAGATCAATGAGTGACTAGAAATCACTATGACTCCCATGGTCACTACACAGGCCAACGGATGAAGAACCCTTCATATGTCACCATGAGTTATTGACAATATCTACAATTAATCACCCAAGTGTTGTTGCTGCTTTCAGTTGCAGGCCAAAATACCCCACGTGCATGCACACTGACCCCACACAGCTACAGATGACTGGCGGAAGGTCAGCTTTGACCCAGATGGAAAACACTGAACAGTCCAAAGCTGGGGCACAATGTCCAGCTGTGTTTTTTTCTTCTTCACAGATTCAACCCTTTCATTACTATTTTCCTCTCAGTAAATACTTAGAATTATTGTTGTGTCCACAGAGATATGCTCTCTGGTATTCATCAATTTTTCCTCCTATAATTCTGTGGCTTTGCTTTCAGGCCCATGCAGCAACTCTGCGTGTGTGCACAGAAACCAAGGTTTTACTATTT
Organism: Anoura caudifer; assembly: GCA_004027475.1. Lineage (NCBI taxonomy): Eukaryota > Metazoa > Chordata > Mammalia > Chiroptera > Phyllostomidae > Anoura > Anoura caudifer. The sequence continues at coordinate 230,238 of PVKU01001745.1, forward strand.
ACCAAATGAGACACCGTGAGCACAGATTTTCCTGGGGATTCATTTCTTTGGATGCCTGTCTCTGAATCTTGTAGCCACAGCCAAGGTATAGAGAGGCAGTACTGTACAGTTCTAAAGAACGCAGGCTTTGGGAGCCGAGTAAGCTGAGTAAATTCCAATTTTGTCACTGAGTGCTAAGTGACCATGGCACTTGACTTAGCTGAGTCTCAATTTCTTATCCAGGAAATGGAGACAATAGCACTTAACTCATAGGAAGAAATGAGATAATGCATGTGAAAGTTCAGCACAGTGCTTGCTATAGTAAGAACTCAATAAACTATAATTTAAATAAAAATATGGCTCACTATATTCTCAAAGGGGAAGTTTCCTCTAAAGAACAACAGTAACAATGGAATGTTAAAGTATTTCTTTCACTAACTCAATCATTACATTGTACGATATGAACTTCAGAAATTCTAGAGGAAAACTGAAGTTACAACAAACACACAGTCACACCAAGAAATGAAAAAAGAAACACAATCGTTCATCATTGATCTTTAAATCCTTGTTGATTTGCCTCTAAAGTGAGAGACAACATCTAGCAATGTGTGGATTTTCTGGTCCAGCTGACCTACTTAGATATTTAATGTTCGCTCAGGATAAGTGTAAAATACCTGAGGCAAAAGGATACCACCCAGAAAGAAAGTCCTATCATTTCTCTTTTCCTTCATTTTCACTTACTACCACTCCACCACCCTCCTAAAGATTTCTAATTAACCTAATAAAGAAAGGTAATTGAGGGGTCATTACATGCCACATATTTTAAATATGGTTACTTTCCTTCGTCTTGACAACAGCCCCATCACGTGTGTATTATTTTATAGATGAGGACACCAGGGCTCAGAGTGGCCACATAACTTACCCAGTGTCACACAGTTAGGAAGTGTTCAGCCTGGGCCTTAATGTAAGGTCTGCATAGGTCCAAAGCCTGTGCCATTTCCACTATATTATGCTGCATTGGGCTTGTTTAGGGCTATGGTTTGCCCAGCGAGAAGGGGCAGGAGAAGTGAGTACAGAGACATCCTGGGTCTCTGGTAAAATGGTGAGGAATCTGGGGGTGGCCAGAATGCAGCACAGAGCCAAATAGAGCAATATGTTTCTTGTCATCAAGTCTGTTTCAATAGTGCTTTATCTGTGATTTTGCCCAATCGCAGGTGGTATACGGTTATGGTGATATGCCATGGTGGTATAACCAGTTTTTGCCATTTACCATTGCTAACTGGTCATCAGAGAAAGGAGCCTGACCCAAGCTCCTTTACCCAATCAGTTCCTTCCATGGTAATTCTGGAACTGGAGAAAAGGAAACCAGGCTCTCTTCAGGTGGCTGCACAGTGATTTACAAAACGTGTCATTTGTTTTTTCATTATGTCAAACAGAGACAGAAAGTAAGTCTGTAGAAAGAGAGAAGAATGAAGTATGGAGGAGAGACACAAGTTTTGATGGCATTTGAGGGCCTGATTCAATCTCAGGTCAGCTCTGCATCTCTCCTTATCTTCCTTGATATAATAGTCTGTAATCTTTTGAGTAAATTCTCTTCTTTGCTTAAGCTAATGTGAGTTGGGCTTCTGTTATTTTCAACCAAGACTCTCAACTAAGTCCCATATGACTTCACATTTGGTGATGAGCAATTTGCAGCAAGGGGTAGGGTATAACTTGTACCTGAGTGTGCAGCTCCCCACTCCCTTCTCTGAGTCTCTCTGTGTTTCTGGACTCCTAATCTTGTCAACTCACTGACGTGGGTGACATCTTCACAGAACACTGTCATCCATGGCCAAATTCAGGGTCTGTCCTCATAGGGTCAGTAAGAGCATAGAAAAAAGAGATCTGGCCGAGTTACCTCAACAGTGGCCACACTGATTTATTTCAGTGTAAGTTACATTTTGAAGGTTCTTTCCCAACTAATAAAGAACAAACAAAAGAATACATTCTTTTTGCTGGGTTTGAGTTATCACCTTTGAGTTATTTTCCATTGCTTTGAAAAAAACCTGTTCCACCAGATTCTCCCACTGCTCTGGCCCCTCCCTGAGCAGTGCAGTACATACTCTAGGAAGCGGTACCAGCACTTTCTCTCAGCCACCAGGAACAGGGAGGCAGTGATTACGCCTCTACAATTAGCAATGGTTGTAGCAGTACTGATAACAACAACAACAACAACAACAACAACAACAACAACACAGTCATTTATTGAGGGCTGTGTGCTAGGCATTGTGCAAATCTCTCTGCAGCAGTAATCTCATTTGATTCCCATGACTCTAAGAATCCTCACAACTCCATGAGATTGAGACTACAGTCACTTGTTGCTTAGCGACAGGGATACGTTCTGAGAAATGCATTAGATGATTTCATCATTGTGCAAACATCATAGAGTGTACTTTATATGAACCTAGATAGTCTAGCTTACTGTATCCCTTTAAAGCATGCTACTGTGCTGAATACTGCAGAAGATTGTGACACAATTATAAGTATTTGTGTATCTAAACATAGAAAGGTACAAAGAAATACGTAATACAAGATAAAGTGTGTGAAGAGGGAGGGGCAGGGGTGGGCTGTGGAGGGAGGGCACCACTGGTGGGAGGGAGGGTAGATGTCAGAAGGAGGGAGGAAGAAAGAGAGGAAAGGAAGAGAAGGGGAGAGCAGAGATCAAAAGAGACCCAGAGAGAGATAATGCTTGAGATGAGAAATAATAAAAGGGAGAAAGGGAGGAGTGAGATACAGAGATGGAGGTAGGGTGAGAGGAAGGGAAGGAGAGAGGAGGGAACTGAACTGGGAGGACAGAGAGCAGGCCCCTATGCTCCCTGTGCTCCCTCACCAACTCTAGCCCTGGCAGCAGGCAGGTGGATAGGACGCTGAGCTTCCTTGTCTGCTTAAACCACCCAGTGATAGCAGTAAATTCAAAATTGTAGCTGAGACCACCCTTTTCTTTCCACGTCACAAAATTTGCGTTTATAATTCACAATAATCTTGTGAGAGCACCATCATATGTGCGGTCTGTTGTTCATCAAAACATCGATATGCAGCGCATGACTGTATTTCTTACCTACACCCTCCCCTTTTTTACAGATGAGAAAACTGAGGTTTGGAGATTGAGTGAGTGATAGTTCAAGATCACACCAACAGTAAGCAATAAACCAGGAATCAAACCAGGCACCCCCACTGCGGAGCTTGTGCTGTGCAGTAAATGGCACCCACACCCATGTTTGGAGGAGGCCCGGGATCCAGTCCTGATTCTGGCATTAACTTGCTTTGCTATTCCAGACAAGTTCTTCTACCTCTACAGGCCATAGTTCCCTTCTTTATAAATAGGATTATCTCTGAGAACACTTTCCTGCCTGAACCCAGAAAGTAACAGGTACTGATGGAGTAAGAATTGTTTAGGCAAATGTTTGGTTGTGTAAAGTCAGACTTAAGGTGGAGAACAGAAGTCTCCTTAGTGATGTTGTGGAAGATAAATCATGAATAAAAGAGATTTCTCTAGAACTCCATTAGGTATGATAGTTTATCAAGAGAATTTTGGAGGTAGTCTGTGTCAGAGATGCAGATGAGAGAGGAAGAGGGAGGGAGAGAGAAAGAATCTGGACTAGAAGTTTCTCGCAGAAGCTTCTAATCAAAGTCACGTCACCAAGACCCACCAAATGCACAGATATAGTGGGCACCGGTGACTGGAACAATGCTATATAAATGATTTTCAATGTTCAGACTTTACTTTGGATACCTCCTTTGCTGAACTAAAAATTCATATCATATATGGCTTTGAATCATGGAATTCTGTGACTAAAAGCAACTATTCTACGAGGAGTAGAGGAGGGATAGAGATACTCATTAATACCTTAGTGAGAAGTAGTTCATGAGAAAATTCAATACCACCTTACCAGGCCAAGAATAGTCCTAAAGTAGTGCTAAGGGAATGAGACTCAATCAGGTAAATCATGGGGAATGAAGACATAGGTTTGCATTGAGAAGGATGAGGGCAGGACTTAGAGGGATATGGGAAACTGCCCAGTGCAGTGCTGAGAAAGATAACATAGAGGAAGGGAGACGGATAAGGGCAGTGTATATCCCGAGGGCCGAGGAGCCAACAGCTTCCGGAATGCACTGAATAACACTGGAAGGGCAGAAGGAAAAATCAGGGCTGGCTTGTCCATCAAGCATGGTCGGCACCGAGCCCAGAGCCCATGGTAATTTTAGGGGCCCTCAAAAATATTTTAATTTGTCCTGGCTGGTGTGGCTCAGTGGATTGAGTGCTGGCCTGCGAACCAAAGGTCACTGGTTCGATTCCCAGTCAGGGCACATGCCTGGTCGCAGGCCATGTCCCCAGTAGGGGATGTGTGAGAGGCAACTACACATTGACGTTTCTGTCCCTCTTTTTCTTCATTTCCCTCTGTCTAAAAATAAATAAATAAAATCTTTAAAAAATTAAAAAATATATTTTATTTTAAAACAGGAGAAAAAATGTTTAGGTCAAAGAAATGTTTTCATTTTTAATAGTAACATATTTATGTTTATGCCAACACAGTTAGAAAATATAATTTTAAAATTTTGTAAGGAAGAAGGGCCCTTAAAAAGCCAGAGTACCCAATGCTCACAGAAGGTTCTCACTTAATAACCACTGTATATTAAATACTCATTTTAAAACAGGTACTCTTAAAATAAAGACTGTGTAGAGTCTCATTTAATCTCCTCACAGCTCTCTGAACATGTATTATGATCCTCATTCTACAAGTGAGAACACTGTGGCTCCTGACAGTAAGACGGCACGGCGAATGATACAGAGGCAGGACGCCAACCCAGGTCCGTCTGGCTCCCAGGTCCTTGTCCTTAATCACTAACCACACAACCTGCTTTCCCTTTTGCCTTAAACTTACCATGTGTCAATACTATTCTGAGCACAGTGGACACAATCAAGACAAAAGGGTACTAAAACGAAGACGTACAGGGCAAAGGGGAGGCCATGCAGGACTCATGGGGAGGGTGGCAGGGAGAGAATGATGATGTCATTGGTTGGAGTATGAGGGTGAGAGCTCAGGACATCACCCTCGAGGCTCCAATATAAGAAAGGGAAGAGACAAAGGGTCATGTGGTCAGTCAAAAAGATTTACTGAGCAGAGAGAGAGAGAGAGGGAGAGTTTGGAGCCATACTCTATCAAATCATCCCTGGCATGAGAGAAAATATGCAGAGGATTAAGCTAGTGGCAGGAGGTAAAGGCTTCAAATGAACAGAGCATTTCAACGTTTATACGTTCTCATTACCTAGCTGGATGGAGAAGCATTTTTTGTTTGGTACCGTAAATTTGCACCCCCAAATTCTGACGTTTAATTTGTGAGATTATGCATATAGTGTCACCCTTTCACAAGCCATTCAAGGAAAGGGTTGCTTTGAGGAATGACTTCAACACAGCAAGTCTAGTCTGGTTTGCACACTACACAGGGCTCACTGTACTTTCCTTTGCTGAGATCCAGTGAACTGTTTCTTTTCACATGTGTCCCTGTTCTGATTCTTCTATTTGAACACCTCAATGCTGTTTGAGGCCTGCAGTCTCTGTGGGGGAAGGAGCAGGCTTGCCCAGGCCCTGGACCAGACACAGCAGCCTGTCTGCTCCAGGTGCTAGGGATGGAGGCACCCAGGTGCCCATGGACAAGGGAAATCCAGCACACAGTGGAATTGGGGCTGGGGTCCCTTGGTGAACCCTTCTTTTTAAACAGCTGTGCTTTATTCTTCCAAAAGACTTGAAACATAAACTTCCTGGAGGGATTTAAAACACCATTATTGCACAATCCTCTGGTTTCTGTTTCATCCCCTGCCCCCTATTCCTTTCCACAAAATAAATGCATTCTTTGTCTCTTGGCTTGCCCCAGAAACAGGGAATATGCCACACAAAGGTAACAATTCAGTCCATAGGTCACATATTTTTCTGTCTTTCTCAGCGAGGTTTAAACACAAGAACCAAAGTGACCACTGCCCTGCTACTCAGGGGACTATCTCCGTCCCATCATCTATAAACTTTCCTCAGGCCACTTTGCACATTGCTGTTCAAAAACAGGGCTGGGAATACATAACATTAGAACAAAACCAACCCCCCCCCTCAATAATTTATAATCTCAATTTGATTCTTGAGGTAAAAATGTTTGGGATTCTGGGACAGAAAATTCCAGCTCATCACCGTCCCGGGAGGTGAGAGCAGCTCCTCTCTGGCTCTCCTGCCCCCAAACAAGCTAAATGGGGTTTTAAGGCTTTTGCCGAAGATGTCAAAAACTCCCCCTTCTTATTTGGCCCTTGTAGAGTTCTGAGCTTCCCTGCATTGTATTTATGTACATTTAGTAATTAGGTTTGCTGAACTAGATTTAAGCTCTTTAAGGATGGGCCAAGTGTCTTATTCTTGACTGGGTTCCTTTCAGCACCTACCACAGTTCTGGACATTTTATAGGTGATCAAACAGTAGTTTGTTGGTTGATCTCAGTATTTGGGAAGCTGGATCCTTCAGACTACTGAGCAGTAAAACAATGGTAAGAAAAAGGCTGTGGCTGTGAGGAACATTTTTATATTTAATTCAAGAGCCGTTTAATGGCTACACTGGAGTGTTGCTTCAGTGATCGTTTTTGTCTGAATCCTGAAGTCAGAGGAATGTGAAGCCCTGAGAATTGGAACCACAAGAAAAGCTCATTGTCATCCATGTGAATCAAAAGTGAAGGAGTGCTCCAGCCAGTGTGGCTCAGTTGGTTGGAGCATCGTCCCATAAACTGGAAGGTTGCAGGTTTGATTCCAGTCAGGGCACATGCTGAGGATGCAGGTTCCCCCAGTTGGGGCACCTGCAAGAGGCAACCGATCCTTGTTTCTGTCTCACATTGCTCGCTAGCGCGCGCTCTCTCTCGCTCTCTCTCTCTCTCTCTCTCTCTCTCTTCCCCACTTCTCTTCTCTGAAATGAATAAGCATGTTCTCTATAGAGGATTTTAAAAAAGTGAAGGGGAGTGTGAAACTCTGTGTTGGATTCAAGGTGATGGGGAGCCTCTGGGCGAGATTCCAAGGTGGGACACAATGCCGAGTCCCATGTTGACCCCAGGCTCCACGTGAGTGAAGTATTGGAGCTGACAGGCGCCAAGGCACCGCTCCTCTATGATTTTCCATACCTTCTACTTGTATTCCTTCAAGAATAAGTGTGAGCTTTTTGTTTGGGTTCATTTTCTTTTTGGTGGAAAGCATGTTAGATCTATCTGGAAAATCTGTTCCATAGGTTTGGGCTCTGAAAAATGTGATTAATTTAGCCAACAAAATAGCTATTTTTTATGATAGACAATAAATTTTAATATGGATAAATTTTTATAGGGAAGCAAGAGCACTGCAAATTCAGGATCTTTGTAGAGAAAACATATCAACATACTGTCCTTCTAAAGACACTAAATGCCAAGATCTCCCATATTCAAGATTTCTTGATCAAGTCCCCACCCCCTTATATCTGCAATGGCTGGCTTGTCGAAGTAACTGGAAGGGCTGGAATTTGCCTCAGAAACACTCATCATTAGCATGCAGAGAAAGAGTATTTCATTACTGCATCTTCTCAGCTTGAACACTTCTATCTCCTCCCATTGGAGAATGTTCCAAGCTTATCATCAACTAACAAACCATTCACTGAGGGGAAAGGGAAGACAACTATTGCAACTCTGCCCCAGAGAAGTAGGCACCCTATTTTATCGAAGTAAATGGGAGGCTGTGGGATCTCGGAAGAGCGTGGAATTCATCTGCTAATAAGCCTGAGATCTAAATGCTGTTTTCCTCCTGTTTATTGTATAACCTTGGGCCAGTCACTTCACTTACCCACACCATGGTTTTTTTAGTGGGGATTAAGAACCATCTATGGCAGTGATTTTCAACCACTGTGCTGCAAGAATTTTTAAAACATATGATACCTGACTATTTAGTCAGGGGCACTGAGCTCTTTTCCTTTAGATTGTAAAAAAAAAAAATTACAACAGCCAACGTATCAATGGCCATAGGTGTCAATAAATCAGTAGTATAACTATTTTTTGTCATATTGGCAAAAAATATATTTTTGGTGTGCCACAGAATTTTTGTAATCAGTCTTTGTGTGCCATGAGATGAAAAAGGTTGAAAACCACTGATCTATGGGAAGTCCAGCCAGATTGTCATGTGCCAGGGAGGAGCAAGGTAAAAGCAAAATGAAGATAACAATATGGGCTTTTCCTCATTTATAAATTGGAATTTGTTTACTCATTCACTCAACAGATACCAGTATTTATAGCACCAAGTATATATTCTGTGAGAATATATATTCTATGCCATAGGGTTGTTGTGAGGACCAAGTGGTTAAAGCACATAAAGAGACTGGAAAATTGGTTGTAAAGCACAGTTCTCAATAAATGTTAGAATAAAAACAAACAAACTAAAAGGAGTTCACTAGTCTGTCTGGAAACAAAGCGGAAAGTAGCGATTTGACGGAATAGCTGCCCTGAAGAAGTGTGCGTGGGATTGTGATTGTACAGGGGAGAGGACTCTGCCTGGGAAATATGGGAAAGGGATCCCTGTCCTTTCCGATGAAATGCCCCCAAATATGCAAATGAAGGTGATGTTCTATAATAGTCTGATATACTGCTAGTGACAGTACAGACAAAACTTGTCTGGCAAGAGGGGATTGTTTAGATTAAATTAAAAAGTTCAAAGTGGAATTTTTTTTCATACTGTGTACTACCTTAAACAAAGTCATCCTGGATCCATTCGGTAGTTATCAGCGTGATTAACCTGCCAACTAGATTCTTAGTTATCCTGACTAGTAGCTGCAATTGTCTAATGCAAGGGCCTACAGGGACCATCTTTCAGAGAGGGATGCTGTTTAACAGCAAACTAAATAGACTATTCTATAAAAGCCTGAAAAACTCAGGCACTTTGTGCATGAAATACTTTAATCATGACTCACTTTTTGCCCAGAATATATTGAAGCAAATCCAAAGTAAATGCTATGTCTAAAATGTTGGCAATTCTCTTGAAATCTCTAAATGTCCTCCTCAGCAGAATGTACAATGTGTTATGTTTCATTAATCAAGTGGTTTCTCTCTCCCACTTTGCTGGAGGGCCCAGTTTGGAAGCTCTCATTCTAAGGGACCTAGCTCAAGTCCATCTCCTCCGTGAGGCCTTCCCCTCCTGCTTTCCCTCATAGTCTTTCTTGCTGCTTTAATGGTTTGAGCACTCTCTGTCTTATATTGTTTTTGGTAGTTGATTAAGGTTTGTGAGTTTTTCACTTCAATGGGATTCTAAGAAGTTAGTGGAAGAGAAAGTACTTTGTGGATCTCATCTAATTGCACAAGCCCAGTCCAGCACTTGCCCAGAGAAGCACTCACTGACTGCTGGTGATTTGACTTGTTGGGCAGTCAGTGGTGTGGGGACATTAGATGAGTCAGTTTAGGGAGTATCTATGGTTCCCTGAACCATACGCCTTTTACAAACCGCAGGGCTGTTTCTTTGCAGCTCTGTGCAATCTAGAGCTGCTGGGCACAGGGCAGAGCTGAGAGGTATTGCAGAGGCAGGGAAATCATGGATGTTTTAAGAAGTTGCTGTTCTTTACTTGTGCTGGTGGGAACTGCACTCATCCCAAAATGTTGGCCAGTCTGAGTATCAGGAAAACCTGGATAGCAGAGACAGCGCCGTCTAGGGTTCCATTCCAGGGTTATCTATGAATCATTTTGGGGGTTGAACACAGGTGCTAAAGAGCTCCCAACTTTTTTGTAAAATAATGTAAAATAGAGCCACCCATAATTCCATGCAGCATTCACCTTCATCTTCAGTGGCTTATCTGACTTAGATAGGTACCAAAGGTCCCTATCTCTGAGATTACATGCCTCATTGTTCTTGGGCCTCCTCTCCTTTAAACACAGTATGCTACCCAGTATCTTGTATTATATTCTGTGAATCTGACCCTACATTTTGTCTCTCCCCACTCCAGTCTGTTCTCTAATAGCAACAAAGGGGATCTCTTTCTCAAGCTCCAGCTATATTACAGTTGAACCTTGAACAACATGGGTTTGAACTATGTGGCCCACTTATACATGGATTTTTTTCAATTATATTTAAAAACTTCTTATTTCCTTACCACCATGAAGCAATTGCACCAATTGCATTAGGTTCCCATAAAGCAATCATATTGCTGCTGCTTTGTTATCAACGAATGAACCATTCTACCTGTAAATACATATGAATTTCTGCTCCACATTATCTTTTTATTTTTATGTCTAGTGGTAGTAATATGTATAATATCTACAGTGTTTTGTATCATGTAAGATGATACTGATGTAGGCACTGAAAGACGATTCATCTTGGAAATAGCATAAACTTATAATATGGGTACAGTAAATGTATACTTTTTCTTCCTTATGATTTTCTTAATATTTTATTTTCTCTAGTCGACTGTATCATAAGAATACAGTATATGATATATTAACACACAAAATATGTGGTATTTGACTGTCTATTTTATTGGTAAGGATTCCAGTCAACAATAAGCTATTAGTAGTTAAGTTCTGGGGAAGTTAAAAGTTTCACTCAGATTTTTGAGCACCAAACCCCTGAATTGTTCAGGAGTCAACTGTACTGTTTTGTTTTTGTCTTTGTTTTTTAACTCCTAAAACACAAAAGCTGATTTCATCTTCAGGTCTGTTGCATGAACCATTGCCTCCAACAGGAATACTCTCCGCTTCCTCTTTTCACCTTTATCATAGCAGGTTCCTCCTTTTCCTGTAAGTCTCACTTTAATGCAAGCCTAGCAGAGATTTCCCACACCTATCTAAAATACGTTTTCATTGTTTCTTTCCCATCTCAACCTCTTGATTGTTTCCTTTATAGTACTTAGTACAATCTCCAAATATTTTTATTAATTTGCTTCCAATTTTTAAGTTGGTTTCCATGTTGTAAAATGAGCCCTAGAGTGGGAGGCTTGAGTGAGCCCTGTCTGCCTTGTTGACCACTTTATCTCACTCTTTGTGTAACCCAGACAAATACGAGATTAAAAAAAGATTATTTACAGTAAATAAAAATGTCTAGAAGGAAATAAATACTTCAAGATGCTGAAGTGACTTGCCCCAGCAGACTGGATCAAGGCAGACATTTGAATGAAGTTGAATCAACTACATATTTTTCTAGTAATCAGGAATGGAAGCAAGACCCTCTCAGTGTCTCTGTGCACTTGAAATGAGAGATATGTAGGGCTGCCTGCACTGGACTCATTCTCAGCCACATACAGTGAGAGAGGGAAAGTAAGTCTACAGAGATAGAATGAAACTGATGCACAGGGAAAAGCTGGAATGAGAAGCCATCTTGACAGAAAGAGAGGAAGGAAAGGAGGGAAGGAGGGAGAGTGGGAGGGATAGCGGGAGGAAGAAGAGGAGAGAAAGAAAGAGAAAGGAAAGAGAATCCTGAAGCTTTCCAATTCCTTGTTCCAGCGCTCTGGGAGACTCTAATATAGTTTCTGTGATTGAGACACTCAGTGACTTTCCAATAATTCTCCTTCCCCCAGCCCACCCCAGCCCACTTCTTGCTTGTTTACTTGCAATATTTTAAGGGGCTTCTGTTACTTGCAACAAATAATTTCCAACTAAAACAAAGATGTGATGAGGCCAATGACAACGCTGAAATTAAAGTTTTCATAAGGTAGGTGTATATTTTTCCTGATTGATTAAAACTGAAAAGCTGAGTGGAGGCTAAATGCACACATCTATTTTGCTTTCTCTTTCAACTTTCCACATGTGGCCATTACCCAGCTCTTCCACAGCCTTTCTGAGAGAAGAGCGTTATGAATTAAGAATGAGGGCTGCTGTTCCATGACAGCAGCATCCTAACAGGGTTTCCATTGTCTTCACATATCTTTACGAGGCATACCCAGGGGAGGTCCAGAGATCCTATCTTCCCCAATTCTTTCCTCAATTCCCAAGAGCTTTCTGAAAGTAAACCTGCCATCTGAATCAAGTTTAGACAGCCCAGGTCTACACCATGTTAACTGGTTTGGGTGCAATCACCTGGAGACAGAGGCAGGACGATCAGACCTTTTAAGAGGTCCTTGCAATTTTAGGCTCATCTTTAACTCCATTACAAAGGAATGTTAAGCAGCATTTAGAAGGTAGTTTGGCAAAGTACCTGAGAGCACCAAACAGTTCCTTTGATGTTCTTGGCATTGATGTCATCATTCTTTTGTAACTTTTGAAGAAATGTATCTCTTATAGCAACTGTATCTAGGTTCAATATAGAGTGTTGATGTGTGTTTTCTCTGGTCGAATGTCAGCCAGAGTAACTATGAACCGTATAGACAGATGCTCTCTTAGAAGGTACCTCAGCTTTCACTCCAGTCTGTTTATTTTCACATCAAAGACACATCTAAGGGGAAACTGCTTAACTAGCTCTATGAAACATGAAGAGGTTTACAGAGATATTTGGTTATAATTGAAAAAAACAAAACCAAAACCTACACTCGAGGCAATTTAAGTCTTTCATGCTGGGAAATGAGAATTTATTGTGGCAGATAGAAAGGTTCCTTTGCTTTCCATGAAGGTCTGAATACTGACTTTTTAAGTTGGCATTAAAATCCCATTATTTGCCATACATTTATGGGAAATGATTCTCGATGATTTAAATGACGTTAAATGGGGGACAATAAAGCCTTTATATTGTTTGCAGTTTAACTGCTCTTTGAAGCAATGTCCTATAGCGATACAATGCCCTCACTTTGATCTAACTTGCTCAGCCCAGTAATTATATGACTGAGATGAATTCTCCACCTGACAGATTCCAATTCTTCATGTGTGGCCATATTCTTTGAAGAAGGAAAAAATCCACCTATGTTAGAAAATAAAACTTTAAACAGCACGAAATTGTGAATCAAGGGCAATTCTCTGTCAAAGCAGTAGGCTGGGCAGAAGGCCTTTTCCTGGACTGTCTGATGAGAACCACTATTGCCCGGTACGTGCTTACATTATTCTTGAAACTTATCTTTAAAGAGGTATATGTTACAGTTGCTCTCTGTGAATTCATTTCATGATAAATCAACATCCATCATCTTAAAAAAATGAGAGCAGACCGCCCTAACCTGGGCCTTGGGTTAACTACTAAGTGACTGCTCCCTGATAAGAAAGAACTGCTCAGCCTGCCATGAAAGGCCATGGGATAATAAGACAAGTAAACGGGCTCATTTTGCGCCGTTATGCAAAGAAAGCTGTTTACTGTGTTGCTTGAGTCTGCTTAAAATATTAAAAGCACAATCTTAACTCAGGAAGCTCCTAATCCTTAAAAATATCACTGCTATTTATTTCATTTGCCTTTTAGACACAACGCAGGACAGATTTAAACTGAGAAAGCTCGCCAACTGCAACCTTGTAAATTGCTTTTAATCCAGTGTGTCAGCAGGATTGATACCACTGGAACTTTACCCCACCCCCTACCCCCCTACCCTGAGACATACATTTCTTCACGGAACCTGGCTCGCCATTAATATCTTATATTCACCAGTCAGATTTCTAGAGGATAAAATACTTCTTTAATCGTGACCCATGATCTGCGTGTATATGTCTTCATAGAAGTCATTCTGATCTCAAAGAGGGTCTTTTTCTTTGACCAGTGTCTTTTCTTTACTATCTTCAAATCCCAGCTCAACTCATTCTCAGAGCCCACTTCTGTTATTTTGTGCCCTATTAAGCCATTCTATCCATGGTTTGCTTTCCTTGTGTATTTGATGCTTTTGGCTTATAATTGGTATTATACCTTTTACAACCTTGCCCCCAGCAAGATTGTAAATATTGTTTTGTGTCTTTTAATGTCTTAGGAGGCAATATATTGTAGTGGTCAAGAGCCTGAGGTTTGGCATCAGAGACTTGGATTTAAGTCCAGGCTGTGTCCTCTATGAGGTAGGAGGCTTTGGGTAGTTAACTCCTCTGAGCCTCAGTCTCCTTCTAGGTATAATGGAGATAATAGTTCCAACTCAGTAGCTGTAGTGAATGTCAAATGAGACAATGTCTACAGAATCTTTACTCAGAATTGTATGATGGCTCTAGTAGCTCTTAGTTGTCTTTACCTTCATTTGAAACAATTTAGTTAGATTGTATTGTGACAGCTGTCATATCACCATGCATTTAAAAAAACTTATCAAAATTGGGAAATTTTTGTGTAGTCCTTTTAATATTGCAAATGGAAGAAAATATGCAATATTTTTAGCATATTATGCTTTATTATTTCAAGAATGGTAAAAACACAACTGAAACACACACAAAAATTGTGCAGTGTATGGAGAAGGTGCTGTGACTGATAGGATGTGTCCTATCAGTGGTTTGTGAAGTTTTGTACTGGAGATTTCTCATTGGACGATGCTCCATGGTTAGGTAGACCAGTTGAAGTTGATAGTGATCAAATTGAGACATTAATTGAGAACAATCAATGTCATACCACACTGGAGATAGCTGATATACTCAAAATATCCAAATCAATAAAGTTATTGGTGAAAGTGAAAAACGTGTCTTTTATTTTACAGAAAAAAAACATACAGACTTTTTGGCCAACCCAATAATATTAGCCAAATAAATACCAGCTATTTTTAAATTTAGTCTTCTGGCCCTCTCATAAGACCCAAATGAGTGTTTTGCATATGGCAGGAAAGAGACGCAAACAGCATTCATTGAGTGACTACTTAGTAGAAAGTACTTCCCACATATTATCTCATCAAATCCAAGCTTCTGTACTTACTAGCACTGTGATTATGGGCAAGTTACCTCACTTCTACATCTTGATCTTTCTCATCTATAAAATACAGGGCCTGGAACAAATAACACCCCTTTTTTATTACAAAAATCTTTTATTTCAAAATCATAAGCATGTAATTCTATAACATAACAATAGCAAACTCAAGCACACCATACTATATTTTAGGTGAAATATTCAAATTAAAACTATAAATTATTACACCCATATCATCACCCTACCACCTACACTCAAGCAGGTGTTACTTCTGCTGGATTCTGTACATTTAATAATTATACTTATATCACAAAGTTGGTGCAAGATTAAATGACTACATGTAGAGTGCTTAAAATAGTGCCTGACACAAAGAAAGTGCCTAATAATACCACTTATTGTTATTTTATTATTATTATTATTACTATTAAGTCCTTACAACAATCTTGAGAGTGGATATAAGGAATTTCATTTTGTTGATGAGAAAAATGAAGCTACAAAAGTTTAAGCAACTTGACCAAGGTTGCCCAGCTAGTAATTGAGTCAGATTTGCCTGACTATAAAGACCCGTGCTTTTTATGAAATGTATTCACTGGAGGAAACTTCCATTTTGTGCTAGGGGATTATTTCAGGGAAGCACTATACTGACAGCTAGATCCTCGGGGCACCATACATCACAGGCAAGGCTGAAAGTGAAGGCCTTGGAGCAGCAGGTAGGGGTGAGGTTCAGGACAATGCAGTACAATACGGCCTCTTTACCTTCAACACCAACCAGAGGAACGTGGACTTAACTATGAATCCATGGGCAGGCATCAAAGGATTTTAAGCAGGTGAGTAACCATGATTTATAATGTAAAAAACACTCTAACAATCAAATATTTGCTGATTCAGTAGGGACAGGATGTCTTAAACCAGAAGATCAATGAGAATATCTCAGCACTCAGAGACAGTGAGTACCGGACTTGAGCTAAGGTGGTGGCAGTGGAAACGCAGATGATAGGAAAGAACTTAGGAATCAGAAACCAAGTGAACCCTGTGATCAAGTCCATGTGAAAAATGTGTGTGTGTGTGTGCGCGTGCGCGCGCCCATGAGAGAGAGAGAGAGAGAGAGAGAGAGAGAGAGAGAGAGAGAGAGAGAGAGAGAGAGAGAGATATTAAGGCCAAATCCACCTTTCTAGATTAGTGATAGTAGATAATGGAATCATTTGCTGGAGAAAAAGAATGTAGGGAGAGGAACATGTTTCCTGATGAGCAAATAATGGATTCAAGTTTGGATATCTTGAATGTGAGATGTTGCGGGGCATGTCAGTAGAGGTGTCCCCTTGCTATCTAGATATCCAGACTTACAGATCAGGAGAGAGCTTTCAGCTGTCCATACAAGTTTGGTAGAAATGCACATAAGCATTTGTTGAATGAAATGTGGTTGTGAGAGTCCAAATGAGAGTGAGGAATGAGAAGAGGGATTGGAATGGAACTCTGGGGAACATCAAAATTTAGGGAGGAAAGGACTAAAGTGGAGGAGATGAACAGCAGAAACTAAGAAGAGAACTTTAGGGAGGGAATGAGCAACATCATGAAGTGGTGCAACCTTGGTTTGAGGTCGCCTAGAATGAAAGCAGAGCTACCTCTCTCACACTGGTGTTAGACGGTGGTTAGGGAAAAATGTCAAACTGCAATGTGCTGAGGACCGAATGGGAGGAGCAAATGGAAAACAAGGTAGGTAGATTATTTTTCCTAAACGCTCAGGAGAGGTGGGAGAGCAGCTATAGGGAATCACAGCAGTGATTGTCCACCTTTTTACTCTCGTGGCACATATGAACTAATTATGAAAATTCCATGGTACACCAAAAAATACACTTTTTGCCAATGTGACAAAAAATAGGTATAATTTTGACTCATTTACACTGGACAAATATTGTACTGGCTTTTGTCATTTTTTAAATTTGACAATCTAAAGGAAAAGAGGTCAGTGCCTCTGACTAAACAGTTAGGTATTACATATCTTAAAAATTCTTGTGGCACATTGAAAATTACTGAATCACAGCATAGTAGCCTGCCTTATTATTTTCATATCCTTCATAGCAGATGGTATAATCTTTTGTATTTTGTAGGTACACAGTTAAACCCTTTTGAATAAATTATTCTGCCTTCTTGCCTAATTCTTTCACTTTATCTTCTTTGGTTTCTTTCATATTTTCTCCTTCTCTCCATCCCATTAAGAATTGCTGTGAGGCTGAAATTCCTTGATCAAATACTAGATGGAAAGCATAGAGTTTTCCTGTTTTTTCTGGAGTAGTTAAGTAGATTGTATGGAATAGGAACTTCAGTATGTGTTTGAAGTCAGCCAAGATGAGGGAAGGCAGGCCACAAGAAACATTAAGTATCATTGAGAAAGCAGAGGTGTTACACCCAGGGACTCTTTGAGTTGGGTTTCATGTTGAAATAAATAAAGGTAAATGGGAAAATCCTGTTAGGGGAATAAAAAACTACCCACAAAAAAGGCTTTAAAAGGGGATGGATGGCGTTGGGTGGCTTCAGTGAACATTTCAGTAGCATGGATTTTCAGGATATCTAAGGACACTAAAAGCCTATTTAAAATGGTATCCTACTTGATCTTGATAACCAAAGATAGTTCAAAGCATCAGGATTGGGTCTAATCTTGTGTCAAATTAAGGTCACGTATGGGAATTGCCTTTGACCAGACAGTTTCATGCTACTGAATGAGAAGGATTGAATGAAGTTTGATCTTTGGGTGCCTATCATCATGTATTATCAAGCCTATCATTTTCCCCATCAAAGAAAATATGGTTAGAAAATAGAGGGAAAGAGGAGGGAGAGAACAATCCACTAACCCTTGATCCATCTATGCATCAGTTGAGGCCATTCTGCATTATCTGTGTTCTCCTAGCAGGCACACATCATTTCATTTCTTGCTTTTGCTTCTCATGGTATTTTTAAAGTTTCAATATCATTTAGGACCATTCTTTTCCCCTCCATGATATCTAGGTTGCAGGTGCCTTTTTCTCTTTCTTTATTACTTTTGGCAGTAGAAAGACCTTTTTTCCTCTTCCACTGACCTTTACCTATCCCTAGCAAATTCATGGCTTGATGACAAGAGCGAACACAGTCATACGCAGATGCAACTCATCAGCGCACGTGGTGGGTCTGTGCACGTGTGTCTGCGCGTGTGCTTCTCTTCTATTGTTTGACTCCTTTTAACTCCACTCACATCTCTCTAATCACAGTTTGGAATTCACCTGAAATTCCCTACTGTGAGGGCTGAAAAAGCGAACATCAAGTTGCTGAGACTGTAGCTCTGAAAAGAAAATAGCACATCTTTATTGGTGGGACACATTAAAAGATATGAATGTGAGGTTTTTAAGTAAGATGCTGCATACGCATAACCTCTGGGTGCTTGATAGTGACACTGTCCCACATGTTGGCCATCTCCTTCATAATTAAAGGAAGACTTTGAAAGAGAATAGAACTGTTTGATTTTTCACAGAGAAACATTATTCTAGGAATGCAGAGCCCACAGCTTGCCATGCCCAATGCAGAGCATGAAAAATTGTTCATACAAATCTTTTCACGAGTCTGAGAGAGCCTTTGGCATTCTAGCTTCATTTTTCTCTGAGGGAGAAAATTTAATTTCTTATGATTTGTTAGTGTCCATTCTCAAGGTTATTTTTTTCCTTAAAAAAGTTGCCATAGCAACAACCCGGTATCACAGGGCATTTCCTTGAGTACTGATAATGCTGCTTATGAACAAGTGGATTCCTATGCCACATGGAAGACCAGAGAGAAACATCAATATACCTGTTGGAAAAGATTAACTAAATGGTGAAAATAAGCAGTTTTTTGAAATGGAAGCATCAGTGGATGTTTCCCTCAGACGGGGCACTGTGCACACATCACAGTGGTTTCTCCAAACAAAGCCAAGCAAGCAGTTGCATGGTGAACAACTTGACAGGCCCTTGGGTGAGGTGACAATGAGGAGATGGCACTTGGGACACTCCCAACAAGCCTGAAACTCTAGTTTCTGCTCAGAACTCTGTGGCCGTGTTGTGCAGTGTACCCCAGGGCCTGAAGCAGGTGTCCATCTCAAGCGAGTGGCCTTGGGTCTGCCACTCTGCGGCCCTGGAGTGACACAGAGTTCTGCCCCCAAATCTGTGTGTGTCCCCGCCCCTCTCCTGGGGGGCTGCGGGACTAAAAATCTCGAGCCATTGGGTGTAACCCTTGACCCACCTGAAATGTCACCAGCAGTGTTGGTGCTGACCTCAGTGCTGTCTGGGGAGTACTAAAAGGACACAGAGGCCACCGCAGAACCAGAGGGAGACTGTTCTCACACTCTTCTCCCCTCTGTGATTTTACTTCCTAAGCAGGTGACAAGGGCTCTGATCCATTCTTGCCCCAACTTGCCCTCTGCCATTATGCATTTGATATTTATGCACTAACCATTCCTTCCTCTTGCAATTTTATTAGTTTGGTAATACATTCCCAAGGCTTGATTTACTCATCGCTTTTTGTGGAACAAGAAACATACCTAGCCTAATGGCAAGTGTCCTCTGAAAGAACTGGTAAAGAGGAAGCCAAGAGAGAAAGTGTAAAAGCCACTGGGTCGGTCGCTGAGAAGAGCTGTGACTTCCTTCTGTGGGTCTGTCAGCGAAGGACCTGCCCTCTGCACCGTGGGCTCACTCTGTGTTTGAGTCATGGAAAATCAGAGAGCAATAGGCAAGAATGCAGAAAAATGTTTGGCTTCATCTTTTATGAACAATCTGAATTCAGTCTGCATTTCACAGAGCAAAACAAGCAGTTTTTCTAGAAGATAAATGAAGAGGAGAAGGAAGAGGAAGAAAATGGAACACAATAGAAAAGTCTTTAAGAGAATAAGAAATGCTTTGTAGTTCTTTCCTTCTTAATGACAAGCAAGGAATACTTACATTTAATCATGCTGTTCAAAAGGAAATACATTATGCCAAAATTTATATGAGAATTTCACTGTTCTGCATTGTTTTATTTCAGACTGCTAGTTACTTTGAGTGTGTATTTTCAAATTCTTTCTTCAAATATCTATGCCCTGAGGCAGACATATTAACTTATTTTATGAGAGTCTCATTACATCAAGTAAAAATCCTAAGCCTGATAAAATGATTTACCCCCTCAATTTAACTTTTCTTTTAGTCTCCCAACAGCTTCCCTGAAGTGGGTTTGCTGCCAAGCTATAATACTGGTTTAGACTGAGTCATCCAGGCACACTGAGCAGCTTTTACTCTGCTCCTAATGTTTCCCGTCCCTGTTGTTTGAATAAAGAGAATGTGTTCTTCCATGGGTTTGCATTTGCAATGGTTACCAGTGATGGAAAAAAGAAAAAAGTGGAGGCTTAGATCCAGAGTGTTTGGCCCCCAGGGAACACAGACGCCCTTTCTTCCCCACGTCTACGGCTCCCTAAGGGGGGATATAGTGCTCCATGCCTTTCAGCTCTGCTGACGCCTTTAAACCGCTGAAAGCATTCGGAGGCAGTTGCAAGGCTAAGTACACAATACTTCATTTATTCATGCGGTGAAAGTATTTGGAGTCATTCAAAAAGGGTGTGGTTAGAGACACCTCCTGCAAAAATTAAAAATAAAAATAAAACATTAGGGGAAGTCCTGCTCTAGGAAATTGGCAGGCCATCACCAGAGTTGTACGATTTTGAAAAAAAATAATGAAGAAATCATACCTTCTGAGGGAAATCCTGAACAGTCCTTGATTGCACAGACTCTGCCACAGGCCAAAAGAGATTCCAGACAGAGACAGACCACAGTTCTAGTGTGGAATTTGGGTAGAGGTACCTGATTTTAACTTCTGTCACTTAGAGTCATTATTTTATCCTAATCTGCTCAACTTCTGTTCCCTCTCACTCCTTCCTTGCTCTCCACTCAGAACTTCAGTTTCAAGTGAATTCATGCAAGTTGCCCCCAGGTAGCTCTGGTTTTACAAGTCCCACTTCTCAGTGCTCTGGCTTCTGAATCACATGATCTCACAGCCACAGCCTCCCTGGACTCCTGTTGCTTTCTATCGTTGGCTGTGTGTGTGGGAAACCCTGAAATATTTTGGAAATAAAGAAGGAGCATCTAAAGTTTCACCAAACAGAGAGGCTATCACCATG
The DNA here is from genome assembly GCA_004027475.1 of Anoura caudifer. Lineage (NCBI taxonomy): Eukaryota > Metazoa > Chordata > Mammalia > Chiroptera > Phyllostomidae > Anoura > Anoura caudifer. The sequence continues at coordinate 251,135 of PVKU01001745.1, forward strand.
AAACGGGACTGTGAACACTGCCCAGTGTGACTGTGGCCCTCCTTGTTGAACTCCCTGAGAAATGGTTAAGTCATAGATTTGAGGGCCCCACGTAGGTGTCCTTGTCAGCTGAAGGGGCTCAGGCCTGCCTGCTGAGAATCCACGGCTAGGATTAAGTGTACCTGGAATGTGGAACACAGCCAATGATGCCAATCCCAACAGATAAAGCAGCAGGCAGGAGTGGGGAGGGCAGCGGTGGGAGAGGTGAGCAGGCTGGGATCTCCAGGGAAGTGAGGGAGCGAATGTGGACCATCACTAGAAACCCAGGTCATCAGAGCTGCGATTCTGTTGAGGTTCTGAATCAGGAAAACCAGAGGCAGGAGAGGACATGCAGGTTCATGTGCTGGCATAGGCCACAACTAAGAATTTCAGAGAGAGAGGAGGTGGCAAGGCAGATGGGGGCATAGGCAAAGTTTGGTGGTGTGAGCTGATTTTTTTTAACCTCCCTCATCTTCCAAATAATCTTGGCTCACAAATTAAGTTAATTAAGTTGGCCAATAGACACCTCATCTGTTACCTCCTACAGGATCTGATCAGTGCAGTCCTTCAACAAACACTGAGTACTTATCTGTCAGACTCTGTCCTACACATGCAGATTTTGGTTGTAATAAGTGGGCAACATAGTCTCTACCCTCAAGTACTCACTGGAGTTGAATGAGAGAGACTGACAATGTGCGAGCAAACACAAAAGGTCAGGAAGTGACACATTCTCTGAAGAAATATAAAGCAGAGTAAGGGAAGAGGGTGTGATATGTTAAACAGGATGGTCAGGAAAGAACGCCCTGAGGCCCAGACTCCAGAGCAGAGGCCTGAATGAGAGAAGAGTACTTCCAACCATCCCAAGTCCCAAGGTCTCAAATTGGGCCATTGAGAGGTGAAAGGAAGCAAGTGTCAGACCCTGAATCTCAGCGAATATTGGGGCAACATTTTCAGAGGCCCTGTAGAAAGTGGATTTGAGGAACCCACAGAGCCACCTCAGCACAGCTGGGCAGGTCAGACCCTGGAAGGAGGGTTTGGCCCCCTGATGGCTGGTAACCTGACAAGTCTGAGGCCAGGAACCCACAGCAATTCTGATGTTGCAAGACAAGCAGCAAAGAGGCACCCAGCTCCTGTAAATAACATATGCTTTCTCTTCGTCTCCTTTTATACTCCTGTAAGAGTGAATGAAGTACTTCTGCCTGACATTCTACCTGCTCTTAATTCCTAGTCAGACCCACTGTTCTCAAATTTGTACATGAACCTTCCCACTGGATGGGTTCATAAAAGGGACTCAAGAAGATGACAGACAGACCAGAGATGACAAAGACACTACTCAGATATTCTAACCCAAACCACAGAAGGGCCATACTGTGACACAGGATTTGGATTTAGTGGCTCCTCTGTATCACAGTGGATCCTGAACAGAGGCAGCCTGTAGCGCAGTGTACCTTTTCTGTGTTCGTGTTCTACCTTCATCTGACGACATGGAAAGTAGGAGGTCCTGGCTTGTGTGTGCAATTGAGAAACAGGTTTTGTGTTCAGCTGCTAAGCTGTCTGGTGTTCAGCCACTAGAACATATGGATCTGAGCTCTGAGAATCTCTGTAGGACTGGAGGAAGAAGGTGAAAAAATGAAATAGGTTCCCAAATTGCTTTAGCCAAACAAATGATTCCTCTAGCTTGAATGTGCTCCCCTAAGTGGAATACAGTGCTGATTCATATGTGTGGCAAAAGAATGAGGATTTCAATTTTTGATTCATCAAGGTATCACTCAATAGTGTACATATTGAGTACCTACTAAGTGCAAGGTACTATGGCAGCCATAAGAAAGATACAGAGAAATAAAATATAAAGTACATTAAAAATGACAAAAAACAAGAGCTAAGTTGCATTTTCTAAGAGAAGAAAGGCAAAAAATGTCAGTAAGCCATTAAATAAATAGTAATAAGAAATGGTAAGTTGGACTGATGGTCACAAGTTCAGTTATCTGAATTCACTGGATTGGCCCAGAAGGTTAAAGCCCAACCTCTTTTTATGGTACTAAACAGAGGCAATTGAAGATGACTGGAATTTAGAGAGGTGGAGATGAGAGGAAGACATTCAAGGGAAGTGACTCTGATGAGCAAAAGTGTGGGGAAGGGAAAACATATGAAAGTTGATAAGGCATGCGCACGGAGTAGTGTTGCAAATTTCCATCATTGGATTGCCTTCTGAAAGTGACTTGGCCTTGCCTCCTTGATGTTCTACATACCTGTCACGCTCCAGGAGCATTCTCTGCCAGCTTCTGCACAGAGAGGGAGCTGTCACAAACGTCTACCCCATCACTACCCTGATGATTCATCATCCTCTACTTAGATTAGACTAGCTGAATTTTAGAACAAAGATGGTCTGTAATCTGCTGAAAGCCCAATGAGTAAATACTTAAAAATTGTATTTGATCAACAGTGAATAAACTCATGCCACCAAGGAACAATAGCAGGTATAATAATAAGTCTGGAAAGGACCTAAGAAATAATTTGGTCTGGGGCCCTACTTTTTAGCAGGTGACTTTAAATCATTCCAGAAAGACATCTATTCTCTTCTTAAACATATACAGACCAAAGACTTCTGTGACCTGTTATTCTGGCAAGAAATAATTTTGATGGCTAAGGATCTGTCCTCTATTTAATTCAACCAACATCTGTTAAACCTGTAAGTGTAAGTCACTGGGCCTGTGCCACAGCAGATGCAAAGCTAGGTTACCCATAGTTCCTGTGTTCAGGTAGAGGAGGCAAGCATGCACACCTAACTCTGGGCAGTGGACAATAAGGACTTCAGGAGAGTAGGCTAAGTCATAAGCTCCTTGAGGGCAAAGACTGTCTTTTGCCTTTAAATTCTCAGAGTCCAGCAGAATTGTAGTATATAGTAATTTCTCAATAAATGTTTGTTAAACTGAGAAAGCCATGCAAAAGGCTAAAAGAAGACAACATAGAATGATGGATTCACAATGATAGAGTTGGAGCAATCTTCTGGGTCTGACTTCAGTCCTGAAAGGTGGGAAGGAACGAAATGAGTGAAGCAGTGATGTGGGAACATCTCTCTCTTGCCTGCTCGTTAGTGGAATGAATGTTTCTTATTACCATCTTCGTCATAATATTTCTATATAATCAAAGACAACAAAAATGTTACCTCTGATTTATTTCTTCCAAGGTAAATACACTTTTCTTTAATTTTTCTTTTCAGTACCTTTCTCCTATTGTTTCATTTCATGCTTTTGCTTTTTCTATGAACCCTTCCACAGTTGTTCCATATTAAAATGATTATGGCACTCCTTATAACTTTATTGACTCTTACAACTTGTAAAATCACTTTTACGCCCATTAGCATATTGATTCTCACAGTAACTCCATGAAGTGAATCAAGAAAGTAATAGCATTTTCATTATAAAAAGGAAGAAAGGCAGGTGTGGCATTGTGACGGGCAGAACAATAACCTCCAAAGATGTCCACATCCTAAGTCCTAGGACCTCAGAATATGTTTCCTTACATGGTAAAAGGGTCTTTGAAGTTTTGATTTATTAAGGATCTTGAAATGAGGAGGTTATCCTGGATTATCCAGGTAGACTGCATATAATCACAAGGGTCCTTAAAAGTAAAAGTGGGAGGCAGGAGATTCAGAGTAAGATGTGAAGAGGCCACACCTCTGGCTTTGAAGATGGATGGGAACCACGAACTGAGAAATGCTGGCAACCTATAGAAGCTGGACAGACCAGGGAACACATTTTCCCCTACAGCCTCAGAGAGAATGCAGCCTTGCCAGCACATTGAATGTAGGTCAGGGAGACCTGTTTTAGACTTCTGACCCCTAGAACTGCACTAAGCCAAGTTTGTGGTCATTTGTTATGGCAGCAATAGGAAAGCGATACAGACATGGTTTTATGACTTGCTCAAACTCTCACACTGCCCGTAGTTATGAGAGCTGGGCTTAGAACCCAGGTGTCCTCTTCTAAGCCAAGCTCCATTTACCACCTGGCTGTGTCTTTCTTGGAGCCAGTATATTTCCTCTAATTACTCTTTTCTTTCCCACAAATCCTCTTCTCTGTCACAGCACCTTGTTTATTTCCTCCATAACACTTACTCTAATTTGTAATGACTTTATCTGAGTAGCAACTGTCTCTCCTTCCATCGGGATGCAAGCTCCATGAGAGGACATGGACCCTATGTTTGTTCACTATGGAGTCCCATGTGCTTACAAAACTGCCTGGAAAATAGAAGTGCTCAATGAGGATTTGTTGGAAAAATCAACACCATAATGTTTTCTCATTTCATCTATGAAGATGCAACAGCTGGGTGGCACTGAAGAGGCTGAGATGGTGGCCCAATGTCTATCACAAACCTAAAGGGTCAGGTGTGATCTGTACAGGCCTGCTTCTTTTGGGACTTGAGAGGAACCAGTTGCTGTCCCTAAGGCCCTCTCCATGTGCTCAGGTGTGCAGTCGGAAGCTTGGGTTTGGACAGATCACTCACTGGTCACAATTTACTACTTCACTCTCCTCTTCAATAAGACTGTCTCCCAGCCCCTTAAGCACTTTGTTTCTACTCTCCATCTAATTGTTTTTGGATAATTATACCATTAACTCTTTGAAATGAATAATAAAAAATAAATCATGTTTGTGTAGGGCTGCAGAGCAAGATGCCCAGGGTGAGCAATTTCTAGCTATTATACTTATGTCTTTTCCCTCCTCTTCCTTGTCTTTGCCCTCATTCCTCTCCTCTCCCTGGCCTTCTGAATTAGAATCTCAGCCAAGTGGGGCCCAAAAGTCTGTATTTTTAAAGGGGTCCCTGGGTGATTATGATGAACAGTGAGGTTTGGAAACCACTGACCTAGAGGATCGGGATCCTCAGAGACTGAAGAAGAAACTAAAGAATGAAGTTAAACAAATTACAAAGATCCCATGTTCACTTAGTTCTTTGTTCCAAATTGCTCAAGGGGTAGTGCCATGCTTTCCTCAATAGTTCTAGGGCAGGTGCTGTGATTCTTCATCTACAAAATGGGAAAATGGTGCAAGCAGAGGTCCTCAGGTGGGCAGCCAGATCCATCACTAATGAATAAGTAGTCATCTGAAGAACCCAGAGTCAGGAGGGAGTGGAGGGTAATTTGGATGCTAATCCAGGTCTCATAATCTTTTCTGGAAGGAGAGAGAGCAAGAAATGTTTCTGAAGCTACCTACTTCAAGCTGGACCCAAGAGAGCCCTTCTACAGCAGCCTTGAGGGAATTCAAATGCTCTCTTTGGCCTGGGACAGCCCGACTTCTCAGGGGGCTCCCAGATCAGGAGAGAATGACACCACTGAAAATGGAAGTGAGTCTTGGTGTTCTCATAGATCTTAGAAATAAGCAGACTTCCAGGGAAATCAGAACCAGTCATTAGAGTGTGTTCCCACTGAAATGTAGGAGATGGCCAATACTTGTTCAGTAATGCATTGAACTGCCTGCCATGGAGGAGGCCATTAACACATGTGGACATGATTTCTTGTCACCAAAAAGGAAAGACTTGTATTTGTCTCATGTGCAACATTAGCTGATGGCAAAAAGCATTTAACAGACATGTACTTTGGTGCAGTCTGCATAAACCCTCAATAAACATGTTCTGAATAAGCATTGCATTTTTCACCTTATTTCAAATCTCAACTTCAGCTTCTCAAACATTTCCTTGCTAATCATAGTAAACTCATTTAGTATTAACATATAATTGTTGTGATGAAGGGGTTAGTGTCCTGGTAGCCTTCATATCAACACAGCAAGGCATTGTTTCTGGTACATAAAGAAAGAGGAGAAAAGACTGGGAAGTGGGAGATGATAAACCAACGAACCCTTAATTTACACCCATTCAATATTCCTTTCTGCAATGACTTTAATTGCCCCGGGGGCTATAGCACAGATGAAGCAGCCATTTCTTCAGACATGTTTGACCATGCTTGACCTCCTGACTTGCAGAAGATCTCTCTGAATTTCTAAGACACAAGTTCCTACTAAAGGGATACAAAACCTTTCCCTCCTCCCACTGTAGGGAGTTGTTCAAAACTCTTCTGCCTTACCCCATGTTGTAGAAAGCCCTTAAGTCTGTGTAAGCGTCCTGCTGCATATGAGTCTGTGGGAGTGGCCATGAAGGGAGGAAATAAAATCAGACAGAAGAGAGAACTGCATAAGAAATGCAGGTAGGATGAAGGCAAATATTTCAGGCTGGTGTGTGTGTGTGTGATTTTTTCCCCCTGAAAAAATATAAGCCAATTTATCATAAGAAATTCTATCTCCACAGCTGCAGTAAACCTTCACACCTGTAGGCTTTATTTTGCACAGAGGACCCTGTAAAATCCAAGGCAGCAAATCAGAATTCTGTGTGGTTTAGAGGGAATGCAGCCGCAGATTCCAGCCAGGAGGGAAAAGATCAATTATCCCATTCTTTACACGCCCGATCTTGCACTCAGAAAGCCCCATGTAAGTGAAATGTGAGCCGTGATCATGGCCCGGGCAGAGGAAACAGAAGCTGCAAACCTGCATTATGCATGGTGAAGGCCCTTTCTGGTGCTGGTGCTAGAACAGCAGGTCTACTACCCACTTGCTTGCTGGACATGATGAACAAGAATCTCTGAATGATGTCCTTCCATTTCAAGCACTTGAGCTGCTCCACAGACTGGCTGAATCTATCTGTTCAAAACCATTCAGTGCCAGGTTCTAGGCTCCTACTCTTGGACACTCTGTGTGAAGGGCCATCAAGGAAGAGTGAGGGCCAAGGTGGTGAGCTGCTCACCTCTGTCTCTCTCATGTTCTATTGCCGCCCACACTGTCCCTCAGCTCCTTGAAGGCAAGAAGCACCACATTTCCAAAAGGTGTCACTAAAATTTACCTGAGTGAAGTGTGCCTGAGCAACATTGAAAGGTTTTTTTCCTGGAAATCACACATCTGCCCATTTCTACACTTGGCTGAGTCCAGGTCAGGGAGCTTGTCTGGTCATTCACTGTTTCCCCAGTCCTTCAGGCAGTGTCTGGCACCTGGTAGTAGGAGCTCAATAACACTTGTTGAATGAAGAGGCTGGCAATTCACCATTTTCCCTGGGCAGGTTTAATAGTTGACATGCATCTGGTTTTGTGGTTACATGCAGTGTCCTCAGATATGCTGAGGGACTTTTGTCCTGTAAGGGGAGACTGAATTCAGATATGTGACATTTTTAGAGCCAGCTCTAAAATAAGGCTTATAACAGTCACTCAGGTTCTCCAGAATCCAGGTGCTGGAGGGGGTAATAAATAAAAGCAGCACCATTACTGTAGCAGTTTTGAACGAGAGGACTCTTTAAGCTGCAAACTGTGTGCAAAGATGGGGAGGGAGGAAGAATGATACAAGCTTTACAGGCAGGATTATAAGTGGCTACAGGAGGCAACAGGACTCAGAAATGACTGTCCCAATTCTGTGGGCCACCAACAGACTCCCTCCCTGTCAGCATGAGGTTCTGCCTCTGCCAGGGCTCAGGAGAGCACTGATCTCCTTCTGCACCCGCCTTCCACACGTAGCATTCGTCTGGGTTAGGCACTATGCTAGGAACTGGAAGACAGGCATGAATGAGACCTGCCCCTGCCCTTGAGCACTCGCAGCCAGGTTGGCAAGAGCAGTGTTGTAAGCCAGCGATTCTGGTGCATTCTGCTCTGTGGTTTGACTCCAGAGGGGTAAGGAAGGAGAACCTCCTGAGGAGGATGGAAAAAGAATCTTAGTCCTGGCTTTATTGTTATCTTTTAGCAAACCAATCCCAGTTTTCTCACCTGTAAAGTGTCAATCATATCACCTACTTCACCTAACTTGAATGGTTGCTTTAAAGATTTACTGAGATAATATATGGGAAAGCACACTTAAAAAGTTAAAATTCTATACATGCTAGGTCTTAGCATTATCATCATGAGTTGGTCTATTTAAAGGCAAACAAGTGTGTATGTGAGAGAGGGATGGGGGCGGGGAGAGAGAGAGAGAGAGCGCGAGCATGCACATGCATATATATTTAGTGAAAGGACATGAGGGAGAAAGAAGGAGGGTCACAGATCACAGAAATACTTAGAGCAGTAAACGTGGAACCAGAAAACAAATGCTAAACCTTCCTACAGTTTGCTATAAGAAGCTTTTTGTGTGTGAAGCACAGATGTAACTTTCTCAAGATGTTCTCAGTCCTGGACTTCTGTTTCTTACGTCACCTGTTGGTAAAAATGGGTGATGGCCACAGTGACTGGCTCTTAGCTCCTAATTTGGACCCTTCATTATATATCACACAAGCCCCCTTTTATTATTACCTCTTGATAAAGCATTATCTGCTTGTAGCCATTAAGCCGCCACTTAGCAAGAAATGAAATTGCTGGCTTTTCCTAAGGGGGTTAATGAGGTGCCCCTGCATGACCTAAAAAGTTCATTATTTATACAGATTCTTGGGGAAGGGGGAGAAGGCCAGGAAGCAAACAGAGAAGAGAGAGACACTGAACAGAGAAGGTTTCTGGTCCTTCACACGGAAGCACTTTGCCTTGTGCGGGATGACCTCTAGGCTAGGAGGCCCCTGAGCCGTGATGCAGAGATGGTGATGAAATACTTCACCTCTAACATGATGACGGGTGACTGCTGCTGGGAACAGGTTCCAATCCCAACTGGACCAACACTCATTTTACAAAACAAGGCACTCCCATCTGTGTCCCTCCATCTCTCCAAGGTCTGGGGTGCAGATTGCGAGGTGAAAGGCAGCTTCCACCCTGTGTATGCTGGGTTGGCACACATTATGAAATTCTAAATGAATCCATACTATCTGCCTGTTCTCTGTGTCATGGGCAGTTTGTGTTATTTATGACCCTTAGCAGCCCTTGACATGTTACTAATGGTGAAGTGAAAGGCAATGAGTAAAAGTCCTCTAGCAAGAGAAGCATAAAATGAGGTCCTTAATCATCTCTTCTTCCCTTGCCTTGTCATACTCCAGGATGCCTTTTTTTTTGGTACCATGTTAGGCCAGACAAGAATGTGAGTCTAAAGAAGAAAGTAAGGGAATAAAGTATTCTTTAAAAGATGCTTACCTGCCGAGAATCAAAGGGCACAGGTTCTAGCTGTAACCAAACCTGTGGGCAGTGTTAGAAGCGAAAGAGGCCCAAGTCACCTCTGGCCTACAGAGACTTCTAATTTACCTGCAGAAAAGGAACTCAGACTTCAGGTAGAGTTTTTCACGGAGCATCAGGAAAAAGCCTTCCTTCCGATAGTAATACTTTTGCTAGTCTACTGACTCATGGGCAACAACTATCAATGAGTAAGCATCTATGATATGCAAGGTGTTATTCTGGGGGGTTTGAGGGGTGTAGGACATCATTCTTAGTCACCAGGAACTTACAGTCTAGTTGAAAAGGGAAGCCAAATAGAACTAGAAAGGTAAACTTTTGTGAGAGAAAATGCCAGCAGCTAAAGGAATGGGAGAGAAAGCAACTGCTGTATCAGGGTTTGGCCGGTGAAATTTTAGACTCTGAAAACTAGAGAAGGTGTCTGGCTGTATGTTGTGCTTGAGTTGGACCCTGGAGATTGGGAAGCACTTTGAAAGTGAAGAGGAAAGTATTCATTTCAGATTGGCTGGGATACATTATAAACCTAATTTACATATTCATTCATTCATTCAACAAATACTTATTGAGAACTTCTCATGTGCTGGGCCCTGTGTGAGGCCCTGAGGATGTAGCTGTGACCAACACAGCAGAGGCATGGTCCCTTATCCTGACTCCTCACTGCAACAGGAGTCAGCTTAGCGTCAATGCTGCAGGAGAGGCGAAAAGTTCCTGTAGTACTGGGGAAGCACCTGCTTCCGATTACGATGATTAAGAAGAACTTCCCAGGAGAGACCTCATTTGAGCTGAGCCAGAAGGATTCCAATATGGGAAATTAAGTAATTAAGAGCAGTTCAGGGTGAAGGATGGGCACAAGCAAGGTCAAAGAGGAACAAAAGTGCAGGGCAAATTTGAGGATCAATGAAATCTGGTGTTGGGGGTGTGGCCCCTATACATGGGATGAGGCGGGCAGAGGGCAGACCATATCTTAATGCCATGTGGACACTGTAATAGGAGCAGTGAGGAGCCAATGAGTGTCTCTGATCTGGCAACTAAGCTTGATGGCAGATGCGAGTAAAAACATAGGGAAGCAATGGTGGATAAGACAAAAAGGCTGGGGCAGCATGGTCAATACGGTTATTCCAGGCACAGTTCCTATAGTCTCCTAATCGTTTGCTGACTCAGTGTTTCCATCTGCAAATTAGGGAAATGACACCTACTCTTTCTTGGAAGAAGTTCAGCCTGACAGAAACAGTATGTGTGAGCAAAATTACCTGAGCAGTTATATGTGGTTTTGCTTCATCTGTTTAAAGTGGATGGGCGATTTGTTGAACAACACTCAGAGAATTCATGCTAATGGGTGGGCCAATGTGTTAAGACCATAGCTCTCCCAGCTTCATGCCATTTCAACTATTGCTCAGTTAAGAGAAAGCCTTTTCTCTGGATTCAATGGTCCACTATTATTGGATTACTTATTAAAGAGGACTGATAGGCTGAAGCTGTTTTCACTTAGGGTTTGTATGACATGTTCATAACTGAAATAGAGAGTTGCCATAGTTACCCATGTGAGCTGTTAAACAGAACACAATCTCTGCTAAAATCTCTCTACCAAGGTCAACTAGACATTTCAATCAGTACTAAATAATCTGCTGCCTAATGGAAGTTAATAAAATTATTAAAACAGAAGAAATTTAAATAATGTTAATATGGATGTATTTTATATTTAAATGTACTTCAGTGACCAGCCATTTCTGTGGGGTTCTTACCAGCTGGAAATTCTGCCATATAACTGGACATCTGGAGGGAAGTTTAGAGTAAAAACACATTTGGATTTTGGCACAGATTACTGCCTTCGAGTCCAGCCCATCATTAACAGCTTCTGTACAGTATTGTTCTTCCTCTAGGGGCTATAAAAATGAACCAAACCTTTGTTCAACCTAAACTTCCTTTCTTGGTCAGCTATTCCTGCTGACTTCCATCCTAGTGACCCTATTGTTTCCATTGGAAACGTCAGAATGAGAGAAGTACAGGCTGCTTGCTTTAGAAGTAGGATGTTCCACTCCAGTAGAACAAAAAGGAGGAAAATTGACATCACTAACATGAAATAATCTTTAACTCAGAGCTTCTCAAACCTCATATGGATAAGTCACCTGGAGGTCTCGTTGACCACAGACTGATTCAGTAGGTGTGGGGAGGCGACTGAGACTCGGTGTTTTCCTAAAGGGCTGCCAGGACCAGTTCTGCTGGTCCACAGACCATATTTTGAGCAGCAAGACCCTACCTAGCATGCTTCATCATCTGCTTACTGGAATCACCATACACATCAATGCTCAGGTGCTGCCATACCATCTTCTTGCTTGACATTATGTGATCTGTCCCACCCACATAACTGTTGGAGTTTGCTTACGTTAAGATGCTATCTAGATCCCATTCATCAGGCCCCCAGGGCCTGGTGCTCCTAGGACTCTCCAGAACCTTTTGTAAAATTGTCCCTTCAATTTACACTTACCACATAGCATCTAGCCAGAAGACAAATAATAAACAAGTGAATACCTCAACCGAGGAGTTAATGAAATATTTTCATTCTAGGGCAAAATAATATTTGCTTGATCTTTACTCTATAATAATGAATGAAGAACAATTGAAAAATAAATCAATCAGTTCAAGATCAACAGGAATTCCACTGACACAGGCCACTGACTAAAAATGCAGAGTAGGTGTGAAGACCAAAATTGCTTTTTAATTTAAACATGGAGCACCCTTCTAGTTTGGCACAGGCTAACATTTTACATCATAGCCTACTTTGGACTTTTGGGGGCTTTTTTTTTTGGTGGGGTGATATGTTATTCAGATTAACCATCTACATGGTACAAATACACTAGAGAGCATTTAATTCAAGAGTTATCAATCATCATACTTAGGAAAAGGATGTATAGGGCAACTTCTATGTTGAAACTAGAGATTTATATCATTCTATACTAGCTTGAAAAATGAACGCCCCACCGCCCATGCACACACACAGTGGACTGGTTAAATTCCCACTTACCTTTTTCAAAGAACACTCATAATATGAGAGGTCTCTTCATTCTAGACCTGTGGCTCTCAAACCTTAGACTACAACAAAAATTACTTGCAAGGCTTTTTAAAACAGAGTGCTGGGCTCCACCTCCCAGAGTTTCTGATTTAGTATGTCTGTGGAGGGGCCTGGTAATTTGCTTTCCTAATGAGTTTTGGATGGTGCTGATACTGCTGGTCCGTCTGTACTTTGAAAACCACTGTTCTACATTATTACTTCTCCTCCTTGGTTGAATACTAGAGTGATCTGGGGAAAGTTTTGACAATCCTAACACTTGTGTTACAATCCAGGCAAACTAAATCAATATCTCTGGAGTCTGTAACCCAGCTATCAGCAATTTTTACAGCTTTCCAGATGGCTCTAATATTTAGCCAAGGCTAAGAACTACTAGATATAATGGAAAAGTTTCATTCTTGCAGCTGAGGAGTACAAAATGATTATCTCAAATTCATATTATCCCATACAGATTATAATGATCCCAAGAGCATAACTAAGGAAAATAAGGGGCAGATAAAATATCCTGTGGTTATAGAAGATATAAGCCTGTGAAAATTTTCAGATATATCACCTGATTTGAAGATTATTTTTTCAGCATTTATTCTGTGTGTGTTCTTGGTATTTTGATTCCAAATACGAGGAAGTTAGCTGCCACTTCCCCCAGGAGGGCTTCTTGTGTAGAAGGCTAAACCAGAGGATCCACTGCGCTGCAGAACATTCTTTCAAGTAGACTTCCAAAAGAGTGGCATTTTCTAGTGAAATCGTAACAGTTCAGAAGCCCAAAAAGGGTATGTGACACTTTACTCTCTTTTTTCACTCAACAGCTTACTCTACCTTACATCTCATCACAATTTTCCACTTGGGCAGAAGTTAGAAAAGCAAAAGTAAGAAGAATCCAAAATGCTCTAAGTTTGCCAAGCCATGATATGTAGCATGGTTTGCTGTTTTAGTCTCAGAGAAACAGCCCAACACAGGACACAAAAGATGAAGATCTAGAACTTGGATTTTCATTGCATTTAAGAATAATTTGGTGTAGTTAGAATATCTGCCACCTCCACATTCAAGGATTGAGATTTCTCTACAGGGGATAAAAATTTTAAGACTCTTTAACTCTATAAAGAAATATTCTCTATTCCCTACAAATAATCATTCAGTCTTTGCTATAACTACAAGAAGCAAAATAGTCTACCTGTTCAAACTGTTTCTTCTGACTTGAAGTCTTTTTAAATTAGTAAAATTTTTCTTAAAAAAAAAAAAAACCCATGGACCCAAAATACACTTTCTCATAATTTCTGCCCATTATTTCTTTAAAATCTATTATTTATTTATTTATTTAGAGAAGGGAAGGAAGGGAGAAAGAGAGGGAGTGAAACATCGATGTGTGGTTGCCTCTTGTGCACCCCCTATTGGGGACCTGGCCCACAACCCAGGCAAATACTCTCATTGGGAATTGAACCAGTGACCCTTTGGTTCACAGGCTAGAACTCAATCCACTGAGCCACACCAGCCAAGGCCCTCTACCATTATTTTATAACAATCATCTAGGATCACCCAAACTAAGGTTATCTTTTTTATGTTAGAAAGATTTATTGAATTCCTACCATACAAAGCATTTTGGGTTACAGAGACGAAATGATCTCTTTAATTAGGAGACAAAGACAAAAATGCAAATTTCATAAAAGAAATGAAGATATATAAAAGCAGGAGTGAGAACAACTAGAAGAAAGACTGAGAACTGCTTCAGGAAAGGCAACATGGAAGATGTGTCTTGAACAATGGGTAAAATTTCAGCAGAGTAGAGACAAAAAGATATTCTTGACATTTCTTGGAAAGGAAGAAGTGTCAATAAAGGTGAAGAATGATAAAAAGCTAAATCTCTTTAGAAGACACAAAACTTATAAACATATGCGCACCTAAAAACAGCTTCAAAATATACAAAAGACATGATAGGCAGGAAAAATGGACAACTAAACAGCAATAATCTGAGACTTTGATACCCCACATTCAATAATGAATAGAATACATAGTTCAGTAAGAGAATAGAAGACTCAAACAGCACTGTAAACCAACTAAACCTAACTGATTATATATACAGGGTCCAGCACAAACAATGCCCCTTTTTATTACAAAATCTTTTATTAAAAATCATAAGAATGTAATTCCATAACATAACAATATCACATTCAAGCACACCATATGACGTTTTGGGTGAAATATTCAAATCAAAACTATAACTTATTATACCCAAATTATTACCCAAGCAACCACACTCAAGTAGGCATTACTTCTGCCAGACTCTGTATGTAATCAGTTATATATACACATATAAAACACTCATGCGATAAGAGTAGAACATCATCTTCTCAAGTGCGCATGGAACATTCTCCAAGGTAGGCTACATATTTATGATTCCATTTATATGAAATGTCCAGAATAGGCAAATTAATAGACACAAAAATAGATTAGTGGTTGCAAGAATTCAGAGAAAGGAGGCAATGGGGAATGTCTGCTAATGGGCATGAGGTTTCTTTACAGGGTAATTAAAATATCCTGGAATTAGGCACTGGTGATGATTGCACAATTTAAAAAATATGCTAAAAACCCATGGATTGCACACTTGCAGGTTAAAGTTTCCTGGTAGGCAAGGATCACATGTCTGGCAAAAAATAAGAATACTTAATTAATGATGTGCACATGTACATATTTTGTTCTTGCCCATATCACTTACAGAAGAGGTTTCCCCAAAAAGTTAGCCTCTGAGCAGAAAATCAGGGAAAAAGTTAATATACAGAATGAGGTCAGGCATTTGTAATGTAGCTTATTCATTTATTCTACAAATATTTATGAGGACTTACTGTGTGGCAGGCCTTCTGCAAGGAGCTAAGTTCTCAGAGGTAAGTAAGACAATAGTTAGCCTGAGTCTTTGCTCTAGTGGGTCTACTACAGGATCAGCCACATTTCAATGACAAGAGATCACACAAGCAGGAGCATGTAGTTATTTTTGTGAAGCTACAGCATAATCAGTTCATTACACCCGCTTTGAAGAATCCATATGTGAATGATAATGAATGGTCAGCATGAAAACAACAAAAAGGGAATCTCAAAGAATAGGAACACATTACTGTGTTTCAGTATTATCCATAGATAGCGATACCAGCTATTCTGCAAACATAAGTCTATACAGCGCAGGTGGATATGGCTTGCTCTTAGCTTTCTGAGCATAGCTATGGCAATGTTCCTACTAAATACAATGGCTCTGAGTCTGTATCTGACAAGCAATTTACAGTATAATCTGTGTCCCTTACAGATAGGAAGGGATGAATTCATCACTCGATTTGGGTGTTCTGGTCTGCCACATGTTACAGTGTTCATTGTCAAGGTACAAACTGGTATTTGGGTTTAGACATTAGGCTCTTCTGTGTTTGGTAGTGTGAGCTATTTCTGAAAGCCTGATAAAGTTTATATTAAATCCTAAACATGATGATCACACTTAAGATATTGCTACTCTGAGTCTTAGGAAGAAATATTAGAGTAAAAATTGAAATATGACCACTTAAGTGCTCAATATCATTCAGCAATATATGGCGAGCACCTTCTACATGCATGATACTTCTCTAGGAGGTGTGTGAGATATAAAATATGGAAGACAAAAGAACCTCAAGTGGGCTCTCCAGGATAAAGATATTTCTTGATACCTTTTATCTGCTGTACTTAAAGCATTTCACAGACATTAATTAAGTTCTGAGATTATACTTACAATTTTAAATGAAAAAGAGTCAGGATATGAATTTATTTTACATTAATGGGATGTTTTCTATCAGATTAAAATACTTTTAATTTCAACATTGTGTGTATAAGAAAATTACAAGAAAACCATTACAAAGAATGGCTCTATTAATTGGAAATGAATGTTTCAGTTTTCTATAGGTCTATATTCTGATTTCAATGTTTGTTGAATGCCAAAAAGTAGCTAACTATACTTGAAAAGTAAAACATTTTTTTATTTTTACTTGTCATTACTATTTTCTTATTGATTTTGAAGTTTCATAAGCACACAGGCCTGTTATTTCTGAAGCACGTGCATGTTTCCATGCCCATGAGAAGCGGCCGTGCAGTCGTCACATTCCTCGATTCTTTTCCCCATGTGAATACTCAGGCTGCTCTAGGTCGGCCCACTTGGCAGAAAATCAGTTTAAAATAGTGAAAGTATTAAAATATAGAATATAAAATAAAATGTGTTGTATGTTTTTTTAGAAACATACTGTACTCTGGAAATGAGGAATATGAATGTTTAATAGAAGTCTTTAAAGGTTGCTTATATTATCAAGTAAGAATAATTGCTGACAATTATTCTTTGTATTTGTTTAGTGTTTTATAGTTCATAAAGCTTTTGTACTGGATCTCAAAGATGCCTTGAAATTCTATTATTCTGTGGATCTTAGTCAAGGTCATACAGCTTGTAAGTGGTGGGACACAGAGCTCTGCTTATTTCCTTTACAGTTCTTGTTATCAACTGCAGATACTTTATTATCTTTCTCCCCTACCAGGTTAAAGGTTCCTAGCACTTTAAGGTTCTAGAATTATTTATTTGCATAGAGTATCATGATTATATATTTAAAATCAGCCAAACTCTTGTCCAAATATTATTTAAAAAAAATAAGTCAACAAAGTTTTGCTATATGTAAATTGGTCTATCCTTTCCTGCAAATTTCCATTTGACATCTCCAACTGCTTGATACATAGAAATTTTATGATATTCCTAATTCTTACCACATTGTGGTAAAAAGTGAATGGCATGTTCCAACTAATTCAGCCATTACTGCCTTTATTTCTTTCCTCCAGCAAAGAGGGGTAAATAGAAATGGTTTCCATAGTAAGTCACAAATACCACTGATTGTTATTTCCTCATTTGCCACTATATCATGTATTAGAATAAACAGCAAAGGTTTCTTCTGAGTTTCAGGCATGTATAGGGCATTCCATCCATGACTTCTGTAGCCCATCAGGTGGCCCAGTGATGGCAGAAGTAGGGACAATAATAACAGGTGGCATTTACTGGAACTTAATTAACCCAATACCAGGTATTGCACCAAAAATTTATATACATGATCTCATATCATCCTCACATCCAGCCTGTCAGATAGATCTTATTATAACTACACCTTTACAGGAGAGGAAACTGATACACAGAGATGTTAAATAGTTTTCTCAAGTACCCTCAGCTAGTAGGTGGCAGAAGTGAGGTTGTAACCCAGGGTTGTTGTCTTTAAAATTTTTTTGAGATATAGTAATGATTTTATAGTATTTTTGTATTAGAGTTAGAAAAGTCAGTGAATACTTAAAGTAGAGGTCAACTTTTCTTACAGTTTATAGCTTTATTCCCTAAATGAGAGTTGGCATGTTCTTTTCTACATCTAGAGGAACAAGTCTTCTAGTTCACTGCTTAGGGTGCTCTTAATTCCTCATAGTGATGGGCATCTCTGAATCAGAGCACCCATCCCTTCAGCAACATGATTCTCTTTCTGTGGTGTCCAGGGCCGGAATTTGGGAAAGAAGAAATGAAGGATGCGAGCCTTGTAACCCAAATGTTGCTAATCCTAACACTTGAATGTTCAACCCTGGGGGAAGCATTTTCCTGGCCTTCCTTTGCCACAGGACCTTACAGAATCACCTGCCTCTGGTCTCTTGGTCAAATTAACCTGACCATGCTGACCTGATCTCAGGATGTAAGGGATGGACTGTGTAAGGAAGAGATCTTGTATTGCATTTTACCTTGTTGTTATTACTTTAGGCATCAGACCAGGAGATCATTTTAACAACAACAACAACAACAACAAAAATAGCTTATAGATTATATCGAAATGAACTGTGGACCCCCTGCGCCTAGCTAAGGGCCCAGGACACAGTAGGTTCTTGGTAGATATTTGTTGAACTATATTACTACTGAACTGAACTTTGATAACAAACCCATTAGGTGAGGATCCAACTTGGAACCAAGTAGTCTCGCACTAAGGTGCCAATGAACTCGCTATACATGACCATCTAAACACACCTAGAAATCACTTTTCTACTTCACAAATAGGCCTAGAGTAGGATGAAGTCTAAGATATAAGTAGATATATCATTTGAGGAAGTCCAAGCTATACCTAAATATAAATCTACCATATAAACTTACCACACACAGTTACAATTCTCTTTATTTTCCTTTTCCTCACCTTCGGTTTTCTCCTCTTCCTCTTTTTCCCCTGCAGAATGAGCCCCGTAATTGCTTCAGTTTGCCACTTCCCTCTGTCAGATCTAGTTGTATGCACACATGTAATAATGCACACTTACGTGAGCATAAGTTGAAGTCAATTTCTATAACAACCGACAAAAATTATATATTTAAAGATGTCAATTATGGCATTATCACCAATGTCTAGTTAGTATCCCATATTGAAAAAAAAAAAACACCTAACCATGATTATCTCATCTTGGGAGTCTTACATAGCTCCCCCCAGACAACAACTACTACATGTATATTCACTGTGAACCTTAATTCACACTTGTTTATTTCCTATTTTTACATCCAAAGTTGGGGAAAAGACTTTGGTGTATTTCCAGTTTTAGAGTTAATAGCATACCTCACATATGGTAGGTATTTATTTAACTTTTATATAAGAAGGTAGGCATCTGTTTTTCTTTGACTGATGATACAGTTCATTTTCTCCTAAATAATAGAGACATTTCAGAATGAATGAAAGCCCACTTTCTGCTTTATTTCTTGTAAATAACTTTATACTTACTTCAAAGCTGACCTTTTACTTAGATCGAAATTCATGTTACTAAAAACTTGCAGAGAAGAGAACTGAATCAATAGGGTGAACATTAAAATAATTGAATCTTGCATTATTTACTGTGCTCTGGATACCTTTGAGCATTTAAAATTTCTGGGGATACCCTGAGCAGCTTGAGTGAGGAGTCTGCCAAAAATCACATCTGATTAGTGCCCTGTTATTTTTTCCACTGTTGTTTTTAAAAAGTGCCATCAGGGAAGCTTAACTGCAACCATTCTCTTTTAGTGTTGTCAATTTTCCATGAATTCAGGCAGGCCACAGTACAGATCTCAGATACACAGAATATTGTAAGTGGAAACCAGCTTAAAAGGAAATGTTGTAGGTACTTAAAATCGGAGAAATCAGGTTAAAAAGTTGGACCACTGAACTGTACAGTGAAATCAAGTTAACTACATTCACTGAAAAAAGAATTCAAATGACCTCGCACTTGGTTACTGGAGAGGAATGAGGAGGCTTTAAAAATAGACACCACTGTTTTTGGCTTTTGTTTAAAATAGTAATTCCCAAGACTAAATTTCTCTTTCTGTCTTTTAATACGCCTGAATCAAAAGAAACAAATCCAACTGGTTTGAGAAAATCTTTAGGGAAAACTTAATTCCTTTGTTTTCTCAGCAAAGACTTTGGATAAGAGTTTAAGTTTACTTTAAACTGTGCATTTTGAGAACTGGACGACACATTTACAGAAAGAGTTCCCTCACATGATCTAAGCTGTGGAATTCCTTTGTTTCTTGCCTCTCAGAAGAAGAATAACAAGTATTGTACAGTCCACAAACACACTGGCCATTCAATCTCTATTTTAATATACTACATGCACAATGTGTGTGTGTGTGTGTGTGTGTGTGTGTCTGAGTTCTGAAAGAGAGGGAGAGAGGGAGGGAGGGAGAGAGAGAGAGGAGACTGTATGGATGTTCATGGTTAATATTCATCAGCTGGCTAAAGTGTGTTATTATGAGAAATTTGGGATTGGGTTAAACCTGAAAATTACTAAATATATTGGCCTTTAATACTTAGCTCCTTAATTTTTTTAACTATCTTTTCTACGTGTAATCATATCAAAAGGCAATCTATTTGTATGCAAGAACTCCCCTACCACAATTTTCTCCACAGCATTCCTGTATTCAGCAAGGCAGTATCTACAGAACTGCTCTTTGGCCTCTGTCATTTCTATTTTGAATGGAATAATTAGGAAATGGCTGTGGTAAATGTTACCAACTTGGAGGTGCTAGGTTAAAAAGAAGTTCTTAATATATCTAGTCTAATAAAAACACAGCATTCTTCTTTTTGTATGACTTAAGATCCTTCTATTGTCATCAAAGGGGAACACCAAAAAATGGTGAAGTGAAGCAAAATGGAATACGGAAGTATGAAGACAAATGCACATTACTGTGTGCCATGCTGATACCCATACTGGTTCACTTTATCCCTGAAACCTACTCCTTAGTCATCCTCTTCAAGTGCTAATTTCCAGGCAGCCACCTGGGCTCATGTTACTGTCCCTGGACTTGGGAGATCTTTATTCCGTTTCTAGCTCTAAAGCTGTGTGGCCAAAGGAAGTTATTTATGCCATCTGTAAAAGACAGAGCAAAATAACTGCTCTTTATCTTCTGTTCCACAAGGCTACTCAGGAAATTTATGAAAAATCTATTTCAGTGGCTGCTGAGCTATGAATGTTGAGCTCCTAATGGCTGCTAATGGGAGATCTTATTTCAGTCTTCCTGTTTTCCTTACCCCCAAGAGGTCAGCCAGTGTTCAAGAGAGGGTGAGAAAGATGGGGGAGTTGGTGAATAATGTTCCCGGGTGAACCACCAGGGGGTTAGGTTTGATCGTGAATCTTCACTTGGAAGTGCTTGAGCTAGAAGAACCTCTGAACCAAGGTACAGGAAAGCCCCAAGAAGGTTTCTATGAGGGGTCAGTGGGTTTCTCTGGCCCCCAGAACTTGTGAATCTTCTTGAAAACTTTCCATTGTTCTAGCTTACTTGATTTCTATGGCTGAGTTCCCTCTCTACCTTTCTCAAACACTTGTGGCTTTTTCCGAACATTTGGAGAAGATTCCCATGCTCTGCCATAAAATGGTGATGAGAAGAATTCAGAATCCATTCTACAACTTAAATGTGTTTTTTGCAGTCTTCTAAGAAAGTGAAAAGTAGTTGGATACACTTTTTTTCATATAGTAACTTCCAACACTCTTGAAAATAATTATTCTTCAGCGACTTCCAGCCAAGATTGAGGTGTAGGTAGACACATTGTACCTCCTCACACAGCCAAAATAAGGACAACAACAATTTAGAAACAAAAAAACAACAGTACTGACAGAAAATTGAACTGTATGGAAGTCTGACAACCAAGGAGTTAAAGTAGACACATTCATCCAGACCAGTAGGAGGGACAGAGTCAGGTGGCTAGGTGGAGGGGGGTTGCGGCAAAGTGGTGGCTGGTGGACCCGGAGCACACAAGGCAGCAGCTGGTGAACCCAGTAACGCAGTGGATTTTGGAGGGGCACAGCACACAAGGTGGCTGGCGGACCGGGCGGTCCCACATTCATGCGCAGATAAAACAGGCAAAACCGGAGAGTGAGACAGACCATGCAACCCAGAGTCTCAGCCTGGGGAAATGAAGCCTCAAAACACCATTTGAAAACACCTGTGGGGGTTGAGGTGCTGGGAGAAACTCCCAGCCTCACAGGAGAGTTTGTTGGAGAGATCCACAGGATCCTAGAATATACACAAACCCACCTACAAGGAAATCAGCACCAGAAAGGCCCAATTCACTTGTGGGAAGCAGGGGAAGTGGTTGAAATCCGGCAGAGAGCAGAGCAAGCGCCATTGTTCACTCTCAGACCCCTCCCCCACATACAGCGTCACAACACAACCACTGGGTTGCCTTGCCCTGGTGAACACCTAAGGCTCCACCCCTCACTATGTAACAGGTGCACTGAAAACAAACAAACAAACAAACAAACAAACAAATGGCCCAAATGGAAGAACAGATCAAAGCTCCAGAACAAATACAATTAAGTGGCAAAGAGATAGCCAACCTATCAGATGCACAGTTCAAAACACTGGTGATCAGGTTGCTCACAGAACTGGTTGAATTTGGTTGCTAATTAGATGAACAAATGAAGATTATGCCAAGTGAAATAAAGGAAAATGTACAGGGAACCAATAGTGATGGGAAGAAAACTGGGACTCAAATCAATGGAGTGGACCAGATGGAAGAAAGATACATCCAATCAGAAAAAAATGAAGAATCAAGAATTCAAAAAAAATGAGGAGAGTCTTAGGAACCTCTAGAACATCTTTAAACATTCCAACATCTGAATTATAGAGATACCAGAAGGATAAGAGGAGAGCAACAAGTGGAAAACATATTTGAATAAATAATATAGGAGAATTTCCCCCTTCCGGCAAAGGAAATAGACTTCCAGGAAGTCCAGAAAGCTCAGAGAGTCCCAAAGAAGTTGGATCCAAGCAGGAACACACCAAGGCACATCATAATTACATTCACCAAGGTTAAAATGAAGGAGAGAATCCTAGAAGCACCAAGAGATAAGGGGACAGTCACCTACAAAGGAGTTCCCATCAGACTGTCAGCTGATTTCTCCAAAGAGACCTTTCAGGCAAGAAGGGGCTGGAAAGAAGTATTCCAAGTCATGAAAGGCAAGGACCTGCATCCAAGATTGCTCTATCCAGCGAAGCTGTCATTTAGAATGGAAGGGCAGATAAAGTGCTTCTCAGATAAGGTCAAGTTAAAGGAGCTCATCATTACCAAGCCCTTATTATATGAAATGTTAAAGGAACTTATCTAAGAAAAAGAAGACAAAAGGCATGTACAGTAAAATGACAGCAAACTCACAATTATTAACAACCACACCTAAAACAAAAACAAAAACAAAAACAAAAACAAACTAAGCAAACAGGTAGAACAGGAACAGAACCACAGAAATGGAGATCACAT
This sequence comes from Anoura caudifer, assembly GCA_004027475.1. NCBI lineage: Eukaryota > Metazoa > Chordata > Mammalia > Chiroptera > Phyllostomidae > Anoura > Anoura caudifer. Next base: position 274,098 of record PVKU01001745.1, read on the forward strand.
GGAGGGTCAGCAACAGGGCAATCAGAAGAGGAGAG
>PVKU01001746.1:0-94594 GCA_004027475.1 Anoura caudifer
TGTGCAGCCCCCAGCCACCCCCTTAACCACCACCCGGGTTGCTACAACCACCCTCATCCCCCTGCACAGGATTTCTGAGCTCTCCCCCGTCCCTGCTGTCATCCCATGCCTGGTACCACTCCCCCCACCACTGTCTGCACGTCACCACCATCAGTGAATGAACATTTATTGAGCACCAACAAACCCCAGACCCTCTACAGAATGCACAGAAGGGGTGGCCCACCCCGAGGTCCGGCCCTCAGCAAGGCCACCCAGCAGCAGCACATGGTGCTGGGCGCAGGGTGGGGCTGGGGGCTTGGCCGGCACTGCACCTGGACCAGGCTCCTGGGGCCACTGCCAGGTTCCATTGGGGGCGGGGGCCATGTTGCTTTCCTGAGCAGAGCAAATAAATAATGGAGAGGCAGCAGGAGCCCCTGTGGGTAGAAAGTCCCTGGCTTTGGCTCCTGTGACTCCATGGGAGTGAGACAGGCAGCCAGGAGCCCCATGCCAGGTGGGGAGGCAGAGCTGGGGGCGGGATCCTGGCGACCAGAGGGTCCTAGGGCCAGCTCGGCATCTCCGCCTGGCCCTTACCTCTGGGGGTCCACAGAGCAGACCGAGAGGCTGAAATGCAGGTGGACCAGAAACGGGCGGGTGGAGGGAAGGGGCTGGGCTGTAGGCAGGAGACTGCACCCCTGCCTGCAGCCCCTAGAGGGGGGCATCATCAGTCCTCCATTTGGGGGGGTAGCTCTGCTTGCGGCCATCACAGCTGGGGTTCCCCATGTTGTCCAGAGGCACCACCACCTCATCTGGGTTTGAGTTTTTGTTCAGTTCCACCACGCGTGGCACCACGGAGGACCAGCGATCTGTAGAGAGCATGGCCGAAGTGAGGGGTGGCGGGGAGGGCACGTGCATACATGAAGCGCCTACTGGGTTCCAGGTGCTCCACAGTGATCTAAGGGGGGAGGCTGTAGTATCCCCATTGTACAGAGGTGGAAACTGGGGCTCAGAGAGGTCCAGGTGCTTGCCCAGGAGCACACAGGAGTAAATGGGACAATCAGAATTCGAGCCAGGTCCCAGTGCCCAAGCACCCGTGTCCTCCCCGCCTTGTCTCTGGCCCTCAGTGCTGTGGAAGTGAGGTGCCCTTGGCATTCACAAGGAACGCTCAGCGGGCAGTTCATTCAACCCTCCCATGCCGCAGACGGGAACACTGAGTCTCAGGCAGGGACAGGGCTGCTCGGAGCCAATCTGTGATGAGAAGCCCAGGGCTCCCACTCTGCACCCTTAAGTCTGCCCCACTCACACCCCCAGTCCTTCCACTCACCCCTGCGAAGGCGGCCCATGGTGTGCGAGAAACCGTAATACTGGTAGCTCTCATTCTTGCCCGGGTCCTCGTTAATGATGCCCAAATTCTGGTTCCAGTGAGACCAGTTCACCTCGTCCACCCTGGCAGGGCCACAGCAGAGGAAGGTCAGGGGAGCCCCCGCCGAGGGGGAGCCCCCGCCGAGGTGGCGCCCCTTCCACAGCCCCAGGCAGCCTCCCTGCACACCCTCCTCCTCAGCACACCCACCTCCTTATTTTCATTCCGGCAAAACATACATAACAGTTGACATTTTGACCATTTTTAAGTATGCAATTCAGCACCGTAAATGCATTCCCAATGTTGTGCAACCATCACCACTCTCTAATTCCAAAACTTGTTTATCACCCCAAACGGAAATACTGTAGCCAGCTGCCCCCTCTGCCAGCCCCTGGTTACCTCTACTCTACTTTGCTCTCTGTGAAGTCCCCTATTCTGGACATTCCACGTAAGTGGAATCCCAGAGTGTGCGGCCTTTCGGTGCTGGCTGCGTTCACCTAGCAGATGACTCAGGTCAGTCCGCATCGTGGCGTGTGCCACACGGCCTTAGGGTCACCCACTCATCTGCACCCTCTTACCTCTTATTTTTGGGACACCCTCGGAAAGTCAGGTTACAGCCCCTTAAGCCCAAACTGGCTCGACATCATTTTTCCTTTTTAAAATGATGCTTGTTATTTTCATTCAACTTCCATTTCTTGAGCAATCACTATGTGTCTGGACTCAGCGAAGAAGACACCTTTGCTGTTCCCAGTTGACAGGTGAGGATACAGAGGCTTATTAAACTGCCCAAGGTCCCGAAGCTGGTCGGTTAGCCAGGATTTAAACTTGAGGTTCAAGGAAACCAGGATCAACCAGCCGGCCTGTGAGCTGCAGGCTACACTATCGCCCCCACTTGTCAGGTGAGGGAACTGCGTTTGCCTGACTCCAGGCACGACCGAGGGCTGCGCAGACCTCCACTGTGCAAAGGACCATTTGGCTTTCGAGAAAAGACTGGCCTAGGAGCTCCCTAGGAAGCTGGCATTCCCTCTGCATCTGGGGAACATCCTGGCCCTCAGGATGGAAGCAGCTGATCCCTCCCTTTCTCCCTTTCAGCCACATGCAGCCCGCCCCTTCGTTTCATCAGTAGAGCTTGATGCCCTGAGATGAACCCTCCTCCCAGTCTCTGCTTCCACAGCGAGGGACAGAGGAGCAGTCACACCCGTGTCCTGTGGGTGTCCTGCTGAGGTGCACTGGGAGCTGTCTCAAGCCCTAACCCGTCCAATCTGCACAGTGGGCCTGGGAGTGGTGTGATCGCAGCCCCCATTTCACAGGGAAGAAACCGAGGCTGAGAAGTGAACAACCAGCCCGAGATCAGCCAGTAGAACAGAACCTCGGTCAGTCCTGGTCAGGACCATCGGGGCCCCAGTGGCTGGAGAAGCTGCTGTGGGAGGAAAGGCCCCATCTGGTGGGAACATCCTGCCCCACCTGCCTGCCTCACCTGAAGCACCACCTGCGGTCCGGGGTGCCATCCGAGCTCTTGCCCACTGTCACCATTTCACCAGAGCGGAAGGCCTTCCTCAGGAACACGGGGAAGGAGCGCTCGATGTCCAGGATGGTGGTGGCCCACTGCGGGGGGTGGGGAGCAGGGCAGGCCTGGGGTGAGCCTTCCCCAGCCTGTGCCTACTGCCCTAGTGGCAGAAAGGATGCAACAGGCGTGGGGCGGGGGGGGGGGTGCGCGGGGTGGGGGGGGCAGAAAAATAGGCTTCCTAGCTCCTACTGACCCAGGAAACAGTTACAAACGCCAACACCCACCCAGGGTCCCCACAGAATGAGCAAGCGAAGCAGGATCAGGTGGGAAAGGCTGAAGCCCAAGCCCCGTGACTCAGCACAGCAGCCCACTCAGTGTCTGTGGCACTGGGGAGGGGCGGGGACTGGGCCAACCAGGGAGCATGGGCCCCGGACAGCAGGCAGCCACCTGCCATCCACCTGAGCAAGGCCAGGCCGGAGTGTGGGCCCACCTTGCCAGGCTTCCAACTTTTCTTTTTTTTGTTTTTCTCTTTTTTCTTTTTTTCCATTTTCCCCCACCACCCAACTTTTCAAGAAAGGCCAGAAACCTAGATTTTTATAGGAACTCTCTTAATTTTAAAATGTTGCATTCAATTTTTTAAAATACAGTGATACAGGAAAAAAATCAATCTTTGCTGGTCAAACCCAGTCCACAGGCTGCCCAAGTGCATCTTAGGGGTCACACCCAGCGGGGGAGCTGAGGCTGGGGAAGCGAGCGAAATGGATGGAGTTTCAGACTGCTCTCCCGGAGGCCAGACTGGGGAAGATGGCCTGGGGTTTCTTTCTCTCACTGCGCCATTTCCTTGAAATGCACCAAGACGAGGTAAAAGTGGGCACCACATGCCTGGGCCTTGGAAAGTCCCTCTTTATGGTAGAAATCCAGCTTCCTGAACTGTGTGAAGCCCAGGCAGGCAGGGCCTCTGCTCCCTAGGATTGCACAGAAACCTTTGGGCAGGATTGAGCGCGGGCCTGCGAACCAAAAGATTGAGGTTCGATTCCCAGTCAGGGCACATGCCTGGGTTGCAGGCCAGTTCCCAGCAGGGGACACACGAGAGGCAACCACACATTGATGTTTCTCTCCCTCTCTCCTTCCCTTCCCCTCTAAAAAAAAGATAAAATAAATTAGAAAAAATCTTTTAAAAAAACACCCTGTAAATTAAAAAAAAAAAAAAAAACTTTGGGCAGGTGAGCAGCAGCCCTGCTCCTACTCCCATGCCAATGAGGCCGCGTCCATGTTGTCTTCTGCATGACTGAGTGTGCCCGGGGCTCAGCATGGACCCCTGCTGGCACACAGGCACCCTCTGCACATTCCCTGTGCCCACAGAGGTCACTCCATGGTGACAGGGGAAGTCAACTATCTTGAGAACTGGGCCACAAGGCAGATCTAAGACCACTGTTGGAGCGCAGGCAAGAAGCCACACTGGAAATGCAGTAGGTGGCTCCGGGAAGCAGGCAGCTGCCTTGGATGCCCATTTTATGGACAGGGAAGTGGAAGCAGGAGATGGTATGGCTTGCCCAGGACAGAAGGCTGAGGAGGTGCGGTGGGTCAGAGCTCCCCGTCGTGCACGGAGCAGAGTGACTGGCGGGGTAGGGACAGGCATCCTGGGCCTCACCTGCAGCTTCCAGATGTGCTTGCTCTCTTTGGAGACCTGGCCCACCGTCTCCCCCATCAGGGCGATGAGCATGTTGAGCAACAGCACGAAGGTGAGGATGATGTAGGTGACCAGCAGGATGATGAACACCACGGGGTACTTGGTGCTGCTCAGCATCTCCAGGTCGCCCATGCCGATGGTCAGCTTGAAGAGGTCCAGCAGGAAGGTGCTGAAGGTGTCGCTGTCACGGCAGGAGGGGTACGTGGGCACTGTGCAGTTGGTGTGGTCTTCATTGCACACCTTCATGTTGGCGCACGGGTTCAGCAGGGACACCAGGGCTGTGGGAGGGGTGGGGTGGCATTCACTGAGTGTGAGACACAAGCTAAGAGGTGGGGAGAATCACCCCCATTTGATGGAGGGGAGAGCTGAGGCTCAGGGCCAGGAGAGCATCATGCTGGTCCCAGGTTACCCAGCACATAAGCCAAGCCAAGGGTTGAACCTGGGTCTTCTTCCTGAATCCAAAGCATTGCTCTTTCCCACAAACCTTTGCTAACAAGGAAAAGGTTCCCAGGACCTAATCAGATGGTTCTCAATCTGGGCCAATTTTTCCTCCGGGGGACGCCTGACAATGTCGTGAGACACGTTTAGTTGTCACAACCGGAGGGAAGCACTGCCAGCAGCCATTCGGCAGATGCCACTACACACCCCACCACACACAGGACAGCCCCCAATGTGCACAGTGCCGAGGCTTAGAAGCTCTGAGCTAGCTACCATTCCTAGAGGTCTTGGGAGCCTGGAACGCCAGCCTTCCTGGGGCAAACTCCCTCTCCTGGTGCTGTTTTCTGGCCCACACCAACTCCCACAGGAAGAGTAGAAACCAGGGCCCAGTCCCGACTGGCCCAGAAGCCGTGCGCACTGAGGCCCTTACCCCCTCCAGATCTCTCCACTGATTGTGGTGCTCGTCCCTCCCCACTGAGCCCAGACAGAGCTTTGGAGTCCTTTTCAACACAGTTTAGTGGCAGCACCTGCCCCTACATTGTCCAGGGCAGAGAACATGAGGAGACCGAGCCCCTTCAGTCAGTGGGACACAGAAGGTCAGAGCACCTTCAACCTGGGGTTACAGTAATAAGGTTTCTACTCAAATGCTAACGCTATTCAGTTGTGTAATGGCTGCTGAAATGCGTGTTGATTTAAAGGATTCTGAGACCTTGTCTGGACTCATCAGAAAAACAGTTCTGTGATCCATTAGGAATGTCTGCCATGGGCACAAAATATGCAGAACCAGAGTGCGTGTCATGTTTGTGTTAGGTCAATCTCAGACTAGGGACCTAGTGTTCTGCAGCAGGAAAAGGCCTGGGACCAAGCTGCCTGTGAAGGTGCTGCTTTAGCCTGCAAGCCTCTGACTCAGTTTCTAGAATGAGGACTGCAGTGAGGCTGGACTGGACCTGAATCCCACACCATGTGGCTACGCTGTCTAGATTTTCCAAGTCCTATCACTGGGAGGGGGCAGCTGTGCCCTGCTGTCCCTCTCTCCCCAGCTAAAGCAACAGTGCTTGTTCCCCAGAATAACCCAGGCAGAGCCTTGGTCCCATCTGGGCTAAAATCTCACTATCATCAGACTCCTAGACTCCTGCTTCAGCGCTGGTCCCTGGACCGACCTCCTCAGATGCGAACGTGGCCAGGGGAAGCCCAAGGTGGCCACTCCCTTTTGGATGCTGGGCACTGAATGGTAGATCGCCTACCCACTAGAGACCAGCCCAGGGGCTTGGTCAGTTTCCCCATCCTGGTCCTTCCCACATAGCCTGTGACCCTGATGTCCCTTGGCATTGTGACACCACAGAGAAAGCATGTTGGAGGGAGCCAGTATTGAGCTTTAAAAAAAGACCTGGGGGCCCTGGCTGGTGTAGCTCAGTGGATTGAGTGCAGGCCTGCAAACCAAAAGGTTACAGGTTTGATTCCCAGTCAGGCCTGGATTTTGGGCCAGGTCCCCAGTGGGAAGCTCATGAGAGGCAACCATGCATTGATGTTTCTCTCCCTCTCTTTCTGCTTCCCTTCCCCTCTCTCTAAAAAATAAATAATTTTAAAAAAATAAAAATAAAAAAAGACCTGGGCTGATAAATAAATTATTAAAATGCACTCTCCCCTGTATCCGCACCCCTTCAATGTGGCTTTGCAGCTCCTTCGATCAAGAAGTCTAGTCTACTTCCCCATCCACTGAACAAGGCTGGCCTTGAGACTTGCTCTGGACAGCAGAGTGAGGCAGAAGTGATGCCATGCCAGGAAGTGACCTTGAACACATTCTCAGACCCCTCAGACTACCATGTGACCATGTCCAAACTGGCTGGCTGGAGGATGAGGGACCACGGGGAAGAGAGCAAGGTCCTCCCAGCTGTGGCCATCCTACCCAGACCAGTGAGCCGGCCGCCAACCCACACCCCGGAAAACAGACACCAGCACCTGTGGGGGTCAGCCAGACCTGCTCCGGGACAGCACACAACCCACATGACCGTGGACTTGTGAGCAGTAAATGAACGGTGGTTGTTTTAAGCCACTAGGTTCAGACAGCTTCTTCTGCAACAATAGCTAACAATGCCAGTTTTAGCATTTCCTAGCTTTTGAACTTGGGCAAGATATTTAAGCCTGTTTCCTTCCCTGCGAAAGGACATAATAAAGGCACTCAACTTACAAGCTCGTTGGGAGTATTAAATGCGGCAGGGATGGGAAAAGGACTTCACCCAGTGCCTGGCACGCAGTGAGAGCTCAGCAAACTCAGCTCCTCCATATGGTGCAGCTGCTGTTCCAGTCTGCACCCCGCCCACCAGCCCCACCCCCACCCTGGGCCCCCAGAGCTCACCTGAGGCGTAGCCGATCATGAAGAGCAAGTAGACCAGCAGGAAGCGGAACAGGTCCTTGAAGAGGATCTAAAGACCCCCGTGGGGTGACGGAGGAAAAGACCGATCACGTGGCTTGTCGATTTCCCAGTGCCTCTACCCCAAACCCTCTTTCCACTGCACCCTTGTCCCCCCACCGCCCCGATGCCCAGGCCCTGCCTGCTGCCCCCACGTGCCCCACGTCCTCAGGCCCACGGCACGGTCTGCACATGGAGGACGTGTACAGGGCGTGTGTGGCTCCCTCTGGGCACACAGTCCGCCGGGCCCCCACGCCATACCTTCTGGATCATGATGCTGTAAGTCCCTGTTAGTTTCAGCCCGCGCGTGAAGTAAAGCGCGTTCATCCAGCCCAGGACCAAGGCAAAGACCATGACGGCCAGGTAAGCCTCCACCCCAGCCAGGTAGAGGGCAGCCGCAATGATCACCAGCACGGAGTAGATGAAGCTGTAGGCAGCGGAGGCCATGAGTGGGGCCAGAGGGGAGAAGGGACAATGAAGGCCCGAAGGGGGAGACACGCCCGGAGCCCTCCAGATGCCAAGACATCCCGATTCCCTCGGAAACCCAGAAGATAAACAAAGTGGGTTCCCTGGGCTCCCCAGCATTCTGTTAACCAGACTACTTGACAATGACTGTGTGCAATAACCCTAAGGCCCTGCCAGATCCCACAGTGATGCCCTTCGGAGCTGCCAGAGAAAGATTCAGTGGTGTTTGGGGCAGATTTCGTGGCTAAGGGGACTGCGTTGCTCCCTAACTCTAAGGGAAGGGAAAAAATGTCGCGCATGAGTATTAACTGCTCCTGGGCCCTAGGCAGGCATCATTCATCAATCACTCTGCCCCACTAAACACAGACTCGACCTTAAGATTCTTCGCAATGTGGCACTCTGGGCATACATTAGCAATCAATCACCACCACCAGAGGTTAAGTTATTTCTCTCCATGGTGTACGTGGTAACTCTCTAGAAACCAGAATCTTGCTTTAATCAGAAGACCCTCTTGCTTAACATTGATTGGCCTTGTCCTGACTCTGGGCTCCAGATGTCCGGCTGTGTAAACTCACTCTTAATAGGGTCACACCCCCAACCCCCATCTGGATGACGTCCCAGCCCAACCCCATCTTTCTGGCCCCAGGGCTGCCAGCCCATGGCCACTACTCACTAGAGTAGCTGGAAGGAGCCATCGACGAAGAGCGAGTTCACTCCAGGGCATTTCTTCATGAACAAGTCTTTGATCTGGAGGCGGGGAGGCGGCAGGTGAACAGGGTGGGGCTGCAGGAGTGCAGGGGAGCGGGGTGGGGAGGGAGGGAGAGAACAGCGAGGCGAATATGGTACAAAGAAAAGCTGATGGACTCGTTTCTGTTGGGAGAGGAGGAAAGAGCAGAGGAGTGTAAAGGGTTGGAGAAAGAGGCAAAAAGAAGAGAAGGGGGAAGATGAAAGGGGGAAGGGGGGAGTGGAGGAGAAGGAAGAGAGAGGAGAGCAGAGTCACAAGATGTAGGGGAAGGGGAGGAGACGGGCAGATAGGTTTGGGGGCCAAGCACTCACGTTGGTGAAAAAGAACAGGACCCCAGTGAAGAGCGTGATGATCTCCCCGGCCAGCCTCAGGTAGTCCACCGTGGTGTGATAAGGGTAGGGCGGCTAGGGGGCGGGGACACGCAAGCAGTCACCCAGCCCCTCCAACTTCTGGCCCCAGATCCAGATGTTCCCCCAACATCCCCCACATCTGGGACCCAGGAGCCTCCTTCCTCCTCTTCTCCCTCCCGGCCCCTGCCCAGCTCAAGGTCACTCACAGCGCCCTCCAGTGGCTGGTGGTAGGCGGTCAGGGTGAAGATGACCATGGCGCACAGGTAGGAGACCACGTTGATGTAGAAGGAGACAGCCCCAAACTTGCGCCACTTGTCGCGCAGCAGCTCGTTGATGGGCTCCACGGCCAGCATCTCATGACGGTTCTGGGGGGTGGGGGGCGGGGCGGTCAAGGGGCCCCCTCTGCAGGACAGGCTGACTCCAGCCTCTGCCCCGAGAAAGCTTGCTCCTCCTAACCCACTCTTCTGCAGTACTCAAGGGGGAGGGGGCGGGGCCAGAATCAGCCCCCACCTCCTGGGCTCAGCAATCAAGGCTCTGCCCAGTTCTGCCCTAACCTACCTTTCCAGCCTCTTCTAGATCCTTAGCACCCAGCGCTGGAAAGTATTCTCATGGCCCCCAAACTCTAATCTGGGGGTGGTACCAAGATGGTGGCAGGAAAATCACCCATGGAGCTTGCCCAAAGTAAAAATCCCTGGGCTTCAACCTCAGAAAGTCCAATTCAGGAAGCAAGACTGAGAAATGTAGCCCAAGGATGACAAATAAATACTTGACTAACCACAATTTTCCAATGATGAACCAGGGCAGACATCAACAATTGAGTCCTGCACAATAGTTCTCTACACAGTTCCCTGGGCAGAAACTGCCAATTGGTCAGCCTGCGCCGGAAACGCTCACCCTCCCGCCACCCTTGCTCGACGTCCAGTCCGTCACTAACTTCCCAATGAGGGAAGGAGCTCCAACAACAGGAGGCTTCTGTCCGAGCTGGGCAGAGCCAGGGCTGCGCCCAGGCCCCTCATTCTCCACCCATTCGTGCAGCACCGCGCCCCACCAATGATGTCAGTTTCTTCACAACCACACGGCTGTGCGACCCTGAAGCCACAAAGACAGGTCGTGTATATCCCTGACAGTTCAAGGCAGAAACAACCCCAAACGACCAAGGAGAGAGGGGTGGCTCGTTAGAATGTGGTACATGTGCACACAGCAAGGAGAGTCCAGAATATTTAATGGTGAGGAAGGATGTTCACAAAACACTGCTAAGCAGAAAAAGAAAAAGAGCTTTCGAAACGTCAAGTAACAACTACTCATGATAACAGCCGACACTCAACGTTTACTCTGTGCCGGGCTGTTCTAAAGTCAGCTCAGTTGGCCCTCCCAGCAGCCCTGTGGGACATGCACTACCCTTACCCTCAACCTCAGAGAGGCTGAGCCGCTTGTTCCAAGTCACACAGCATGTGAGTCGCAGAGCCGGAACCCTGCCCCAGTCCAGCCTGACCCTGAAGCCCCGCCCTGGAATCCTCTCATTTCCCTGACCAGGGCCTGACGTCTCTCTCTGAGTGTTCTGTTGGCACCTTCTTTCCCACTTGGCCCACAGACCCACCGATCTGGGCCCAGGGTCACCTCCCCTGTGCTCAGCCACACACCTCCTCCCCGGGCCCAGGCCCCGCCCACCTCGATCTTGCTGTTGTAGACCAGGATCTCCAGCACAGAGGCCTCTTCCCCACACGTGTCCAGGGAGGAGAGGTCATAGAGCGAGGAATACACAGGGCCGTAGGCCCAGTCCTTGAACTTGCGGGACAGGTGCCTGGTGTCCTCATCTGTCACCTCCCGACGGATGATGTGCTGAAAGACCTGCGCAGGAGAAAGAAGGGGCGGGGGTCCTGAGGAGCATTATTGGGAGGACCTGGAGGGCTGGGCGCGGCCCATCAAATGCTACATCCCCAGAGAGTAGGAGAGGGGGAAGGAAAATATTTACTGAGCATGCATCGTGTGCCAGACCCTTTCCTCACATCATCTTGGCTGATCCCCATCCTTGCTGTCTGGCTTTACAGAGGAGCGAACGAAGGCTCAGAGAAAAGAAGGGTGTTTCCTGGGGCTGCACACACACAGCTGAAGGCAGACTGAACCCAGGCCAGCCTCAACAATGTGACTTGCAATGCGTATCATCTTCATGTAACTAAAACTGCCATCAATCACGCTTGCTACTGCGTTAATTCCTCTAATAACTCCCACACCAGCCCCTCCTGTTGCCACTCCTACTCTCACGGGCTTACACACAGGGACACTGAGGAACACAGAGGGATGGGAGTTGCCCAAGGCCATGCAGTTTGGTAGGACAGAGCCAGGATTTAAACCTGGCCTTTTCCACTGCCTCAAGACCAGTATAAATTGCAATGGAAGTAATTTTTGCTACATTTTTAATAGAGTAATAATGACTTCTACCTTTTTTTTTACTGAGCACTTGCTACCCATCCCAGGCTCTGTACTAAGAGTTGTAAGCCAGTCACATCATCTAGTGCACAAAACAACACTATACCTCAAGGCACTGTTAGTGTTCCCATTTTACAGATGAGGAAACTAAGGCACAGAGAGAAGAGGTGAGATGCCTGAGGCCGCACGCTGGGAAGCGGCAGAGCCAGGCCTTGAACCCAGGGACTTCCAACTCCACAGCGCTCCAGGCTCAGAACTCCGTCAGGGCGATCATGGCCCCCCCGCATACAGTCTGGCAACGTGTGGAGACATTTCTGGTTGTCACAGTGGTGGAGAGGCTGCTACTGGCACCTAGTAGGTTAAGGCCAGGGATGCTGCTCAATACCTCACAACGTGCAGGGCAGCCACACGCCCTAGAACCATCAGCCCCAGAAGTCTGTAGTGCCGAGGCTCAGACCTCCTGCTCGGGGCCCTGTGCTGTGAGGCCCAGAGAGGGGAAGGAAATGACCATGCAGTGGCCCAGCTGTGGAATCCTGCAGGCCTGGGACTCAGGTTTCGACCTGTGGCTTGTCCCCACTGCGGGGAGTGGGGGGTGGCAAGCCTCCAGCAGGGTGAGATAAGAAGAGGGGCTCTGGGACGGAGTTGAGTAGTTCAGCAGAATAGGGAGCCACAGCAGACTCTGGAGCCGGGACACCTGCACACTGGGGCTGGCCTGATGAGCAGGGGCTGCATGTGTTTACATCGACGCATGCCGGCAGCGGCCCCTCCTCTGTGTGAGCAACAAGCCTGAGCGGCTGGCAGCGCCCCCCGGCAGGCACTCACCCCGATCTTGCCTGCCTTGGCAGCCATCATGAGGGGCGAGAGGCCGTCATTGTTGAGCACGGCCTCCAGGTTGCTGTCGGGGAAGAGGCGGGCACACTTGAGCAGCAGCAGGTCGTACATCTTGGTGACGAACTTGGTGTTCTCGCGGGTGTTGTCCGCGATGGCCACCAGAGCATGCAGCACGGTGTTGCCACGGGAGTCCTGCCGCCGCATGTCCGCCTTCTTGTGCGGGTTTTCCGTCAGATAGTTGACGATGTGGGGCTGGTTGGTACAGGCAGCCAGTGACAGGGGCAGCTCCCCTGTGGACCAAGGTGGGTAAGGGGGCGTGGTCAGTGAAGGGGGCCCAGGGTGGGACTTTGCCTGCAGATTTTCAGGGGACAGACACAAATGGTCAGTGGGATTGTGTCCTGCAGTGGCTTCACATTTCTGTGGGTGATGCTGGGAAGACAGGGTGTGGCTATTTGGGGGGCGTGGTCATGCAATTTGGAGGCTATGAGAGACTTTGTCCCTGAACCCCACATAACACATGCCTTTAAGCAGAGGTGCCTTTCCTTGATCCACTGGGACATGGTGCTGATGACATTCGGGCCCTGCTCTCTAACCGTTGGTCCCAGTGTGCACCGGACCAAAGGATGCACTTGAAAAGGCATGGGGTGCTGACACCCCCTAATGACCCCATTGTACAGATGGGGAAGCTGAGGCTTGGCAAAGTGAGGTGATGCTCTACCTCTCAAAGGCAAGACCTCAATGACCAAGACCAACACGTGGCCTGTGTACAGGGCGCCCTCTGAGCCCTGGAAACTTGGGGAGGGGTCAGGGCTGTGGAGACTCCCACGTACCTACCCCCTAGCCCCCACCAGGCCTCCTCACCAAAGTAGAAGTAGCCCCCCTCATCCTTAGGCTGGAAGAAGCGGCCCCGGGCCTGAGCATGGACGTCGGCTCCCTGGGCCACGAGGAGCTCTACGTAGTGTTTGCAGCGGCGCTCGATGGCAATGTGCAGGGCAGTCTGACCTGGAGAGGGGGTGGGGGCAGTCACCCAGGGCTCTGGCAAAGTAGAGACCAGGCCTGTCTTGAAGGAGGGTGGGGTGCAGAGTGTGGAACTCAAGGGGCGGGGGAGCTGCAGGCCAGAGCCTTCGCTGGTTGCACCTGAGGACAGCAATAGACCTTCAGACAGACGGTCCCCGGATGTGGCATCTCTGCTGCGCAAAAGCCCTAGATCCCCCCTGTAATATGCAAGCAGCAGCTTAGGTTCAGAGGGCCCCCGGCTTGCAGGATCCCAGACCGGGGAAACTTTCAGACTCATGAGAGGCTTCAGGGGAAACAACAGCCTTGTGGTCTCACAGGATTGTGGGCTCAGTTTATAAGATTCATGGAATTGGAATCTTCACACCCAGGAATCTGAAAGGTCAGGCTTGATTCACAAACTCTCAGAATTTAGACCCAGGAGCTGGGACTCGTGACACCTTTGCTTCTTAGCCCCGTTGGCCCACGGAACTATAATCACAGAGCTTTAGCGTGTCCGGACCCAGGGCATCTTAGGTCTGGAATTCCAAGTTCAAGGACCGCTAGGCTCAGTGCATCTCAGAATCCTGGCACCTTTGATTCTGAGTGCAGAATATCGGAGTCCATTCATTCATTCATTCATTCAACAATTGGTTTCTAGGCACATGCTGGTCCTTGAGGCCCAGTCTGAAGCTCTCAGAAGTCAGACAAGGAGGATGATGCCCCCACACTGCCCAGGGCCCCACCTCGGTAGTAGATGTCCCGGAAGGGCAAGTTAATGAACTCGCGGGTGTTGCCGGTGCGCTCCGCGATGTCCAGGAGCAAGGGGATGGTGTCATTCCGCCCGTTGCTCAAGTTCAGCAGGGCCTTGGGCAAGCAGGTCTTCCCTGTGGACGGCTCTGGGGAGGAAGAGTGCAGGGTGAGGGGTGTGGCCTGGAACTCCTGGGCAGCAGGGGGCAGGGCACTTGCCAGGGGACCAGAGTTGCTGACTCTGTCATGCCTCCTCTCTGAAACTGTTCCCTATCGGCCCCACATGGAGCTGAGGGGGTCAAATAAACTTGGGGGCTGAAGCTCTTTACAACGTGGGAAGCCGCAGCCTGTAAAAAGTTTGGTGTGTGCCAAAGCAGAGTTGGAAGAAATTTTAAAACTCAAACAGATAGGGGAAATGCTGGATGACACGAAGTCAACCACATTCCTTTCCTACAGGTGCTTCTCCTGGCCTTTAGTGTGCCAATGAGGGCGGTGAACCTCTGAAGGCCAGACACAGCGAGGCCTTGGCCCTCCGCTGTGAACTTAGATTTTCTTCCCACGAATCGTTGACAACAGCGCCCCTAGAGGGGAGCAGAGGAGGTGCACGTTTCCCCAAAGCGAGGACTGCTTGCCATGGCGGACATGAATTACCTTAGGAGGGAAGGGAGGGGACTCTGCGAGTTCCACAGATGCAGCGGTAATAACACCATAAGCAACGTTTCACCCTCTGTCCAATCTCTCTCATGAAGTCAGCCTCTGATACTAATGGGTCTGTAACACCCGCCACTAACACTTGCTAATGTCCCTTTGCAATTTTCTTTCCCCTGTATTAACTTTTATGGTTATGAGTTGATTTATGCCTTAGAAGAATGAGCCAAGGAGAAGAGAACTCTCCTGTGGATCAGGCACGTGGCAACACTGAGCCAATGCTCAGGACCAGCCAACGCAGGAATGGAATCGGGGGTGGGAGGTGCGGGGGTGGAGCCAGGCACCTTGGGGTTCACACCTGGTTTTGCTCCCTCAGTTTCCTTCCTAGCTAAGTTGATGCCACACAGGAAGATTGATGAGCTACAGACGTTTGTGGGTGAGCCCTGCACCAGGCAGGGAGAAGTGCTCCACAAGTACTACCGCTGCAGTTACTATTCCACGGAGGCAGCTCAGGAGCCACGCCCGGGGTTGCCAGGATCGGTGGGCAGAGCGTGGACTGGACGACTGGTAGAGGCCTCGGTGCAGTCCAGGTGTCCCCAGGAGTGAGGCTATCGAACCAGCCTCACTCCTGGCTGCCTCCTCTGCGCCCTGGTGCCCAGCCCAGAGTCAACCCCAGGTGACAGTGTCTTGAATAAGGGACTCCAGTTCCCCGTCTGCCTAAGCGGGAAGGGGGCTGCCCCAGTGATAATTCTAACCTCCAGGCAGCCACCATGCATTCTCTAATTGTGTCCTCATTGTCGGGCAGTTCATGACTCTCTAGGCTGACCTCATCACCTTTCCCTCCCCAAAGCCCCTCCCAGACTCCCAGGCTGCATGCGACCCCTCCTCAGAGGACAGTGTCCCCAGCCACACAAAAACCCTTGCGTCTTTCTTGTCCTTGTCCTCCCTTCTTCCCTACATCTACCCCCAGCGTGTTTTCCTGATTCTACCTGTAACTCCAGTCCCTCCATTGCTCTCCATCTCTGCTGCCACCACCCAGGCCCAAGCACCATCTTCCCCGCTGCCCAAGGCACCTTCCTGGTCTCTACAAGCCCCTCTGATATCCTTTACCCCACATTCCACCTAGCGGGGCAGTGGTCATGCCAAGGATAATTTTGATCACAGTGGGCCACAGGGCCTTTGCACATGCTATCTCTTCACCCCCACCTAGTCCCTCCTGTTTTCACCTGCTTAACTGCAACTCATTCATACTCAGTTCAAGTGTCCCCTCCTCCAGGAAGCTCTCTAGATTTTCCCAACTAGGTCAAATCCTCTAATACAGTCTCCTTTTGACACACGCTACTGTTTGTAACTGTGTGTTTATTTCTGTGACTGCTTGATCAGCGCTGGTCTCACTTAGGAAGACTGTGTGCAACTTGAGGACAGGGTCACATCTGCTTCACTCACCAATGTTCACCCTATGCTGAACGCAGCACCTAACACACGGTAGGAGACCAGTAAGTTAATACACATTCAATGACAGGTGAGCTGGGCATCACAGGTAATGTCAAACCACAGGCAACCCAGAATGTAGGGCACGGAACTAGACCCTGGGTTTGGGCTTCCAGACCTAGGCTATAGTGGGGTTGGGGCTGCCAGCCTGGGGCCTGGGATGAGATGCCAAATACAGTGCCTTCCCAGAAATGGGAGGGACATGCAGTTCCAGGATACGACCACCAGGTGGCAGAGTAGCTCTGCCCACAGGGAAGGGTGGGGCTGCTTAAGCAGGGCCCTGTGTTGGAGGAGGTTGACAAACTTTGGTGGTGGGGGTGGGGGGGTCAAAGATGAGCTCATGAGCCTCTGGCTGGAAAAACATGCAGGGGCAGATCCAGGTGTTGTGGGGGCCGAGGCTTACACAACGTGGAGGTCTTATTTACGAAAACGAACACACAAGTACAAACTCAAAATTCGGTCCAGAGCCTTAGAAGGGGTGGGAGCAAGGGAGGGGGAGGGGCCCTTCAGCTTCATTAACAGGCTTCGTGGTCAGTCCCCCTCTACCCGCGCACCTCTACAATTTTAGGGACCCTCCCCAGCCTCGAGTCCGCCACCCATGCTCAAGCACAGACACTGGCCTGGGGGTTCCCCGCCTGGGCTAAGGGTCCCCCACTCAGGAGAAGCCAGCAAGAAGCCTTGGCAAGCCCTCCGTGGTGCGGCCAAAGGCATCGGCCCCATGGTGCCGTGTTACAGGGGTTCGCTCTGTCCCAAGGCTCCCCACTTCTGCCTAACGAACTTAGGAAGGCAGGGGGTCATTTGGCCAGAGCTTCTGTGTGGGCAACCTCCAGTGAGATGATTGCACTCTATCACTGAGACCCTCCGAGTACAGAGGAGACCCCCATTCTCCCACAGCTCGAAGTGTGTGCCCCAGACAAGGCAACACCACCTGGCCTGAACCAGGAACAATAGTTTCTTATAAATATGGTAACTTAAAAATCTTAAATTTTTACATTTCTGACCAACACAAGGACACTGCATTGATCATTTTGGTGTTCAGAGAATTGGGGTGAAAAAGGAAAACAATATACCACAGATTGGTCACCCTGCTTCGGCACTTAGTCTACTTAAAGTTCCCAAAGTCTCAAAACGGCCCTGCTGACCTCCCTGACGCTTTGACGGCCCCAAGCTGTAGACCCTGGCCCGCCTTCCTGGGACAGACCCTCCTCTGTAGCAGGTAACACAATTCCCGACATTTTATGTTGACTTGTGGGGCCCCTGGCCAGTGTGTTAGGGCTTACCTGGTGTCAGGCCCAGAGCAGGGGGCTGACGGGTGGAGGGGCTGGCAAGCCACCTTCCGGGATTTACAGGGAAGGCCTAGGGTGGTGGAGGGAGCTGGTGCCCAGAGGTGTCTGCACCCTGGGCAAGGCCAGAGGGCGGGCACTCTGGGCTGGGGGGGTCCTGGGCCATGGTGATTAGGCCTTCAGACCAGGGCGGGAAGCCAGAAAGCTGGGCAGGGATGGGGCTGAGACTGGGAGCAGAAGTGGAATTCGGCCCAATGCCCCAAACTACCCCGAGCTCCCCTGAGAGGAAGCAGGGGCTCCCCAGAACCCCAGGTGCCCTGTGCTCAGCACTATGTAATTCTCCCTGCTTGGAGGCAGGACTGTGCTATGATCATTCCCCAGGTTGCCAAGGCTCAGAGAGGCCACACAGCCCTTAAATGGTGGAGAGGGGATGTGAACCCTGGTAGGTGAACTCTGCTTACCTACTACACTGACACGTTCTTAAATAAAGGCTGAATAAATGAATGAATAAAGATAGCAAAGGCCCAGAGAGGTTAAGTAATATAGTGAAGACACACAGGACCAGACTCCCTGTCCAGTGCTCTTGCTGGCCAGTGCAGCCCACTGACCCAGGGGAAGATGCTAAGGGAAAAGGGGACCCCTGTGCCAGGCCCCCTCTCATCACTGGCTGCCCTGCCCACTGTCCCTGCCTGGGCGGCTCACCCCGGAACTCCTCGTCAGTCAGGCGCTTCTTGTGGGTTAGCAAGTAGGCGAGCAGCCCATCCAGGTCAGCGGTGGAGCCCCGGGACACGATGTCGAAGAGGATGGGCCGGTTGAAGACTTTGAGGATGGGGGGCGGCTGGGGTGCAGGAGCTTTGGGGCTCTGTGGCTGCTTCCTGGAGTGGGGAGGGCAGGGTGATGGGAGGGCTTGTCCCCTGCCCACCCCATTATCCCTTGGGGCTGGTGGGGGGAGGGGGGGAGGTGGCGAAGCCAGAGCCTAGGGACAGACTGAGAGGAGAGAAACAAAAGAATTTTTATCCAACACACTCTACCTAGTACCGACTGACTGTGTTTTAGGTGGAGAAAGACAGAAACACACAAGCCTGCCTATCCCTCTATCCATCCGCCCTTCCATTTGTCATTTGTTGAATACTTGCTAAGGCAGAGAGAGACTGAAGGAGACAAAGATACTGGGAAAATAAAAGGGGAACACCAGACTAAAAGGTAAAGCAACTCACTCATTTATTCAACCATTCATTTACTCACTAACTTATTCATTCAACAAACACTTGAGGAAAATGAGGCCATGCACACGGGTGCCTCGTTCGAGGCCCCACACACAGTAAATGTTTGCTGACACCACTATCTGACGCCTGCTGTGTACCTGGCACAGACAGAGGGGCAGTAAGAACAACAGCCAGACCTGGAGGGAGAAGAGAAGAGGGGAGCAGAGAGAGGAGGAAGACCAGGGGAGGGGGGGTGGAGGGGGAGACCAAGGCCAGGGCAGACTGTGGGGCAGGGGCGGGGGAGAGGTCGTAGGGGCAGAGAGAGCCCCCACCAGAGAGCCCCCTCCAGTGGCAGCAGCCAGGGAAGGAAAAGGAGGCGCTGTCCTGATAATGGGAACACAGAGGCTTGTGTGGTCCCTCATGGCACCTGAGAAGCCCCCATTTTATCTGCTCCTGAACTTGGACCTTTGAGCCAAAATATAAAATGAAAGAACACCCTCATCCCCAGCTATCTGCTGGGGTGTGTGCCAGAAGGAGAAGGTGGCTGGCTGGCTGGCTGGCTGGCTGGATGGATGGATGGATGGAAAAATGAATGAAAATACAAGTGAGTCAGTGATTGAGCAAATGAATGAGTGAATAAACAAATGGATGGACAAATAGCTGGGTGAATGAATGGGTAAAAAGAAGGAAGAAAGGATGGAGGGAGGGAGGGAAGAGAAATTAGGAAAATATTAGGAATGAATGAATGAATGATGAATAGTTTGACAGATAACTGACTGGTTGGCTGAACAGGAACAGTGAGTAGATGAGCAGATGGAAGGATGGGTGGATGGGTGGATGGAAGGACCGTATGAGTAAGGGGCTGGATAAACAGATGACAGATAAACAGATAGGTACAAGAGGTATTTGAATGGTGATAGACAGACAAATGGATTGGACAAGTGGATGGACAGGTAAAAAGACAGGTAGCTGGATGAATGGATGAACAGACAAGTATATGGAAAGATGGACAGGTGGGTGGTTGTATGAATGGATGGATGGATGAACAGGCAAGTACGAGATGGAAGGATGGACAGGTGGGTGGGTGGGTGGATGGATGGATGGATGGATGGGTAGATGGACTCAATAGAGAGGAGGAGACCACTGACCAGGTACCCAGCAGTACTCACTCCATGACCTTCCGCCTCCACCGCTTGTTGTCACTGGGGTGGTGACGATAGGTGCCGTAGTCGAAGAGAGAATCCATGGGTGCCTTCTTGGGCCCGGGCACCACAGAGGACTCGTACAGGGTGGACTCCAGCAGGTCGATGGGATTGGGCACCCCCTTGCGGAAGGCACCCTGGAACTTCATGCGCAGGTTCGGACGCCCGTCACTTGCGCCAGTGGGGCGGCCAGCATCCAGTGAGGGCCCGGGGGAGCCATCCTCCCCCTCGAACAGGTTGGCCAGTGAAGAGAGGGGGAAGGCCTCCCCACCAGAAGTGCCACTCTCATCTCCCAGGGGCTCAGCCACCTCTGTGGGTCCTGTGCGAGGGCTTTCACTGGGCTCCGCCATGCCGACCCCAGACCTGTGTGCACTGCTGGGCCTGCAAGGGAACAGGAGGAGAGTCAGCGGAGCCAGGCCAGTGTGGGGGGAGCTCCAGGAAGCCCCTTCCCACGTGGGCAAACAGCCCTGCTGCCAGCTGCTTCAAAGCCACCCTTGTAATGACAGGGGAGCAGGGTGGCCACTCCCAGATGTGGTTGGCCGCCAGCCCTGGGCAGCAGCAGCAACAGGAGCCTCTTTCAGGGACCTGGAAACACCACTCGGCCTCGGGTCCGGCTACCCTGGGCGTGAGCTGGAGGAGGAAGGGCCGGAATCAGCCCCGGGACCCCACAGCTGGAGCTGAGGCGGACTCCTGACCAGCCCAACCCGCTTCGGAGCCCCACAGCACAGGGCGCAGAGCCAGGCCCCAAGGTTAGCAGCTGCGTGACGGTGGGCAGGTGGACATTTCGCAGCCTTGGCCTCTGCACCTGTAAAACGGGGGTTCAAGGGCCATGCCTGACTCACGGCACCCACAGCAGACAACCCCAAGCCCGGACACAGCAGGTACTCAGGAAATCCGTGCGAACCCACTGTGCCCGCGGCAGCGAACCCCGTAGTCCTCAGTTTCCTCATCCAGCATCATCATTCTGAGCCCGATTTTCCAGGACAGGAAAGCAAGTTTCCAAGGCTGTAGTTGACTCCCCCTCCATTCCCACCCCTGCACAAACGCCACCCCCAGTGCCCAAGGCTATCCGTCCCCCACTCTCTTTGCCTGACTACCTCCCACCCATCTGTGTTTCCAGTTCAACGGCCCCTTCCTCTGGGAAGCCCTCCCTTACCATTTGTTTATGGGATCAGTCCATTCCCAGGCTGCACCTGCCTGGCTCACTCCTGCATCCCCGACACCTAGGAGAGTGCCACACGGACGAACGACCTTGTGACGAGGGCATTACTCGTTCCCATTTCTCAGATGAGGAAACTGGAGTTTCCAGAGGGACAGCCACACTCACAGACACATTTTGACACGGATGCCAGAGGCCGGCGGGGAGGGGGTGTTGGGGGAATGGGTGGAAAAGTAAAGGGATGGAGAAGTACAGTTGGCGGTCACAGAACAGTCACGGGTGTGACATGTGGCCCAGGAACGCAGTCAGCATTCCCTGTGGTGCTGTGATCACACGACAACACGACACAAATGACCGAGTGTTAACAACTGTGCGCACGCACACGGGCTCTGGTTCTGCTGGGGTGGCCACTTCGCCCATTCTGTAAATGTCTGGTCGCTGGGCTGTGCACCCGAAACTAATATATCATCCGTTGACTGTAACTAAGAAGTGAAAAATTATTTTAAAAATAAAAGTAAAGAATGAAAGAAAAGAGGGGTGGTCGCAGCTTGGAGGGAGACGAGTGCACAGGAACCCAGGCCTCTCTGGCTCCAGGCCCCGCCGGCTGGCAGTCCCCGCCCGCTGCAGCACGCACTCCGCCGGCAGGCAGGCAGGCCTGGGAACCTGGGGCTGGTTTCCTGGAACGCTCACCATCCCACCCAGGCAGCAGGGAGATGTCTGAAAAGTCCTCTTTCTATCTCCCCTCCCGCCCAACACATCAGCAGAGGAGTGAATAAAGCCGGGTTCCCACCTTGCTTGCTCTGCGGCTGCAAGGAGGGAAGGCCTGGACCAGAGAGGTGGGGGGTGCAGCGGGGCACACAGATGTCAGAGCCCCTGCCCAGGACTGGCCCCCTCTGGGCAGCGGTGCGGAGGGACAGCCCACTTCGAATGATCATTCGGGCCTGGACTGCAGTCGCTTTTCATAGGTTTGCAGGAAAAATTAAATGACTCCAGGCACACCCAGCACCGACCCTGGGATTCAGTTGGGGGCTGTCAACAATTATAACCAAAGGAGGAAGGAAGAGACAGGAGCACAGGTCCTGGCCTTGCTAACTAGCAGCGGGGTGATCTCAGGCAAATCACTTCCTCTCTCCGGCCCGGTTTTCCCCACCTGTAAAACTGGCAACCACGCCTCCTCCTAGAGTTCCTGGGAGATGCTAGTGACCTCAGCTATTTGAAGCACCCACTAGGTGCTGGCACCTAGTAGGACCTCAGGAGGCAGCAGTTCCTGTGCACCAGCCAGGTGGGAGACAGAGACCTGGATCTTTGTCTGCTAGCGGCAGCCTCAGCCTCTTAACTCTAGGCTTTGTCCTGTAGGAATGAGGGGGCATGTTGAGGCAGGAAGGGGTATCAGTTAGGGGTAAGGGGATTGAGGGGGAAAATTAGACTTCCCCAGTAACAGTCCGATCTGCCTCACTAGGGACCCCAAGGTCGGTGGGTGGAGGAGGCATTGGGTACATGCCTTCACTGTCAACAACCTCCCCCTTCCCGAGGCACCCCTTCCCCCACTGGGGCAGGGCCTCGTAGACACCCCCACCTCAGGGAGCTCCAAGGCCTGAGGAGGCCAGGAAGGTCCTTCCAGACCCCCCACCACACCTGCACCCCGTCCCCTGAACCTCAACCCAGACAGCATCCAAGATTTCTGGGGGCTGCACAACTGCAAACCTGAAGTCGGCCAGTCCGGCCAGTCCCGAGTTCAAATCCCCTCCCAGCCACTCACTGGCTGCTCGTAGCCTTGGGCAGAGCACACAGTGATCATTATTAGCATCTTAATTATGATGAAATCATAATCATGAGATAAACCTCCATCATTATCAGGATGCTGGGGCTTTCCCTCTGTGCCAGGCAGCGGCCTACAAGCATGTTCACCCAACCTTCATTCAGCCCTAGATCAGCAGCTCCCGGCAGGGGCCTGCTCCCCACAGTCACTTGGCAAAGTCTGGGGACTCTGTCAAAATGTGCAGGGAGGAGAGGGCTACTGGCACCTAGTGGGTCAAGGCCAGGGACGTTGTTAAACGTCTTACAAAGCAAGGACAGTCCCCACCACCAAGAATGGTGCAGACCACAGGGCCACCAGTACTACAATTGCAGAAGCATGCCTTGCAGGTGGGCGCTGCTGAAATCCCCATTTCACAGAGGAGGAAACTGAGGCTCAGAGAGGTTGACTGCCTGAAGCCCCAGAGCCAGTTGGCAACAGAGTCAGGATTCCAAGCTGGGCAGCAAGCTGCAGTGCCTGGGCTGCCCTGAGCCCTCAGCTAACGGCACAGTGTGGGAGCCAGGCACCACTCCGAGCATCACGGTACCTTGTTCAGGCTGCACAGTAGCCCTGGGAGGGAAGGATTATTGCTACCAGCTCAGACTAATCTCTCTGGGCCTCAGTTTCCCACCTGTCAAATGAGAATTGCAGTAATGGCATCTATCCACCCTGGCCAGTGTGGCTCAGTTGGTTGGAGCATCCCATAAACCAAGAGGTTGCAGGTTTGATTCCCGGTCAGGGCACTTGCCTGGGTAGCAGGTTCAGTCCCTGGTCATGGCATGTTTTTCTCCCTCTCTTTCTTCTTCCCTCCCCCTCTCTCTAAGATCAATAAGCATGCCCGTAGGTGAGGATAAAAAACAAACAATAACAGCGTCTGCCCCATAGGGCTGCTGTGACAGAAGGCAGGCTAGGTGTCTCTTGGGTACCTATGAAGCATTTGAAAAATGCTTTAATCACCATCATCATCACTACTGCGATACAGTCCCAGCTGACCTGTCCTCTTCACCCTGCCCGCCCCCCCCCCCCCATTCAGGTACAGAGCAGCACTCACAGCCCTTGTTAAACCCACCAACACCCTCCAGGCTGCGCCCTGAGTCAGGCCCCCAGGGCCTGGCCAGCAAAGCTGGGCTAATGCTCCCATTTCAGAGCTGAGGAAGCTGAGGCCCTGAGAGGACACCCAGGGCACGGACACCTCTGGATCCTAACCCTGGACTCCTGCCAGAGCACACCGCCCAGGTCTGTGTGCACACCAGCGCACGCATACACTGGCGTGTGCGCACACACGTGTGCACACACACAGCCTGCTCTGCTGCTCTGTGGCAGTTCCCTCCCCAACACTCCCCGGTTCTCTGCGGTCGGGAAGGAGTTCACTCCCTGTTCTAATTTGCCCCGTGGGCTGTAATTACACATTCCAACCCTGTGCCAGACTCAGGAGGGGGGAGGGGAGAAGGGGTGCAGGCAGCAGGCAGTGGCTGCGAGTCCCCGTGTGCATGTGATCAGCCTGCGTGCTTACTCGTGGCACCAGGCGAGCGTCAGTGGCTCCTCCAAGGACACTGACGCATGAGTGTGGACATCCCCGCACTGTCCACGTAAAGCCGCCGTTTTCAAATGTTTTTGTTTTAAACGTCCACATGCTTTGTTTGTATGTAGACACTGGATTGCTGTCCACACACAGATGACAGTTGTACCAGGATGGACAGAAGGGCAGTGTCTGAATCTCTGGGCCCATGGAGCAGGGTCAGAAGCCACTTACCTGTTCATCCATTCAACAAATATTTATTTTTTAATCCTCACCTGAGGATACATTTTATTCATTTTAGAGAAAGAGGAAGGGAGAGAGGGAGAGAGAGAGACATCAATCAGTTGCCTCCTATATATGCCCCAACTAGGGATTGAACCCGCAACCTAGGTAGATGCCCTGACCGGGAATTGAACCTGAAACTTTATGGTGTATGGGATGATGCTCCAACCAACTGAGCCACCGGGCCAGGGCCATTCAATAAATATTTACTGAGCACCTACTATGTGCCAGGTCCTGGAGACACAGACCTGAGCAAGACCAAGAGAAATCCCTGCCCTCCTGGCTGACGACCTTTTGGGGGCAAACAGGGGAAATGGCCAAAGGAGAAAGCAGAGTGTGCCTGGTGGTGTCGAGCACTGTGCAGACCAGGAGAGCTCAGGCCTGGCCGAGTTCAGAGGGGTGCAGGGGTCCTGGGCAGGGCAAGGAGGCTGAGCCAGGGTCCCCATGCCATCCTCTCTGCTCTGATGGCCCCCGAGGACTCACCTGGGGCAACCAAACCCACTTCTTACCCAGTGGGAGCCCTGGGGCCTGAGGAGAGCGTGCATTCTGACGTCAGACAGATGGGAGGTAGATCGCAGGCACCTCCCTTCAGCTGGGTGAGCTGAGCAAGTTCCTGGGCCTCCCTGAGCCTCACTGTCCTCACCTGCCCATGGGGTCTTCACTGGGTCCTTGTGAGAAATACAGGAATGGAGTCCAGCCACCGGCCCAGAGAAAGCCCTCAATAAACAGCAAAGTGCCATCTCTCTGAGGATCTTGGGTTCAAGGGGCGGGGCGGGGGGTGCTGGGAGAGGTCTCTCGCTCCATCCCCCCCTCCCCTCCCTCTGCACACATAGAGGTTAGAAGAGGGGGCCCATCCTCACCTCACCCATCCCCCATGGCTTTGCCTGACCTCACGGAAACCCTGGCAAATATTTGTCAAATCCCATCGTCCTGATTACGTGATCAAGGAAAGCTGATTAAATCTGGAGGCAAGTTTGGGCGTGTGGAGCCCACTCCAGGGGGTGGGGGGATTCAGGGAGGCGGTTCTTCCTGGTTCCTGCCCTCTGGGATCGGTTCACTCCAAAAGGCATCTTTTGAGTGCCACCCACACGCAGGGCACGGTCGGCAGGGTGTGGGGTGCAGGGGGGATGGGAGAAGCACCCAACAGTGGAACCTCATAAAAGAACCTGGAAGGGAAGGCAGGTGGCTTTGCCCGGCTGCTCCCTGTGCCCAGGCCGCCCCCATGGCCCTCGGCTCCCGCGCTGGCTGCCTGCCTCCCTCTCTCCAGGTCTCTGCAAAGCCTTGCTCTCAGAGAGACATGCCCTCCCTTTATAGCACTTTTCATGATTAAACTTCTATATGCACATGTATTATCCTTTCTTTCACCTCCTGTCTTCTCTTCTAGCTTTCCTTTCTCGATTCGAGGTAGGGACTATTTTGTCTCTGCTGCCCCCCCCCCCCCCGCCAGGCAGATAGAAACATTCATAAACGGTTGCTTTCTTATAAAACAAGGGGCCTCTGATGTTGGGGGAGGGTGCAGGCAGGGGAAGAGGGTGATGGGGACATGGAGAGGCTGTGAGGAGGAGGGGTCTTTGGACTGAGGCTTAACAAGGTGGAAGTGACCCGGACAAAAAGGCAGAGGAGACAGCAAGGTCAAGGGTGGAGGAATGGTGCGGCCTGAGGCACTAGGAGGTGAAAGGTCGGAAGGAAGAGGAGTGGGTGGGTGGGTAGGAGGCAGGCAGACCAGGGGAAGGTGTGGGGCTCCCAGAGAGACCCAGGGCACTTGCTCCTGCCCCAGCCTGGGGCTCCTGCCCAACCTCTGGGGCCCCACCTCCTGCAGTACTGGGAGCACCTGTCACTCTGGGTGGCTTTGGAGGGTGGTGTGATGGGGAAGGGAGTAGGACAGGATGCCAGCGGGGTCCAAACCCCCAACTTCTGGACAAAGAAACGGAGGCTCAGAGGGGTGCAGTCACTCATCCAGGGTGGCCCAGCTCCTGAGTGGGGTAAGCAGGATTAAAACCCATGCAGCCCCAGGACCTGTGCCTTCAACAGATACTTGACAAGGACAGGGGACTGGTGAAGGGAAGTGTGAGTGGAAGGAGGGGGCAGAGGAAGTGGTGCAGGGTGGGCGGTGGGGACCACACCCGGGAGGGAGTCTGCCTGCTGACTCACCAGCTGTGTGACCCTGGGCAGGTCACCTGGCCTTCCTGTGCCTCGGTTTCCTCACCTGTAAATGGTGATGATCCCAGTACCCACCCCAGTGGGCTGCTGGGAGGCTTACACGCTGAGCCCAGTGCCTGGCAGAGCACGCACACTCGGTAAAGGATGGGCTGTTGGTAACGTCGGTGTCACTATAATATTATTAGAGGACGGATGGACAATCCGACTGAGGACTGGGGATGTGTGACTGCCAGGCAGGGCAGAGTGGCTGGGCCCAGAGCCCGGGATCCGGCAGCCACCTCAGAGCAGCCGCCGCTGGGACCTCAGCTCCTGGGCCAAATGAAACCTCCTGCCTGCCAGGCTCCCTGGCCCGCAGCAGCGGCGGGGGGCATCACGCCACGCTGGGCACCTTCCCCGGCCCGCCTGTGTTTACCTAGTGGGGCCCAGCCCGCTTCCTGTTTGCTGCACAGGGGCCGCCTGTCCAGGGTAGACAGAGCCCCAGTGTCCTGGCAGCCCCCCCCCACCTGGAAGGGTGCCCCCCTCAGGCTCACACCACCTAGGCGGGGCAGGGCCGGGGTGACTCACTGGACCCACAGAGGGCAAGGTCAGTGTGGCCACAGCAAAGACCTGGTCATTCTGCAGACCCCTGGCTGGGGAGGTTCCAACAGTGTGCACAAATACCACCCCTCCCCCCAAGCTTTGATGGGCACCCGTGCACATCCGAGGGTCCCCAGCCCAGGGTGGGAGCCACTGGGAGGCAGTGTGGCTCCATTTTAAGGGCAGGCACAGTGCGACACCCAGGCCACATATGATAGGGTTCCATTTACATGAAATGTCCAGCATAGGCAAATCCACGGAGACAGAAAGCAGATTTGTGGTCTCCAGGGGCTGGGATGGGCAGGGAACAGTGACTGCTAATGGGTATGGGGAGCCTTTTGGGGGCGACGAAAAGTTCTAAAACTAAATAGTGGGGAATGTCTACATAACTCTCAACCCGTTAAAAAACCAGTGAATTGTATACTTTCAAAAAATAAGTTGTATGTGTGTGAATTACATCTCAATAACCCTTCTTGGTCCAGGGCTCTTGGACAAATGGCTTCCCCTCCCTGAGCCTCAGTTTCTTTGGGGACACACGGGGGCCTGGCACATAGCAGGGGCCGGAGGACATGCTATCCCTTCCTCAGCAGGGGCCCTCCCCCTCCCCTGCATTGGCCCCCTGCAGTCAGCACGCAGCCCCGGGAGCCCGTCCTCCCGGGCTCAGTCCGGCTAGAGCACAATGCTGTCCACTCCAGTCCAGGTGGAGGGCGGTCTCCGGCCCTCTGGAGCCCCTTCTCCCTGGCCCAGTCCCTCTCCTGGAAGATAGTCACATCACAGAGACCCCCCCGAGAGGTCTGGGGAACCCCCAGAACTGCATAACAACCTGTTCTGTTCCCCATCTGCCACTCACTGGCTGGGTGGCCTTGAGCAAGTCACCTCTCCTCCCTGGGCCTCGGTTTCCTTATCTGTAAAGTGGGGGAATCCTGCCACCCAGGAGGGCTAAGCAGTGTTTGCTTTGTAATTGCTTGTTGGACTGCACAGATGTGCTTTAAATTAAAAGATAAAACGATAGCTCCGATTTACCCCAAAGGGATGCTGTGAGGATTCAATGTGATAAATCAAGAGTTTAGGACAGAGCCTAGTATATAGCAAGCGCTCAATATAGCAGTTGCTTTTTTATGGTTGTTAACATTCCCTCAATTTATAGCTGGGGGGACAAGGCCCAGAGAAGGCAAGGCAGAGCGGGTGCTGGGACCCAGACTTTCACTCGGCTGGGAGAAAGGGTTTTCTTGATTCTCACTTCCACCTCTCGCCACCTCTGGGAAGCGATCAGGACAGATACTGGCTCATTTCCCACCTGGGAGACTGAGGCCAGAGAGGATAGGACACCCACCCATCCATACACACACCCCTCCACCTCATTCACATCTGAAAAAACCCCAGAGGAGAGAGCAGACAGGCGGAATGAATGGGTTGGGTGCAAGCCTGGGAAGGGAGCCTGAGGCAACAGAAAGGCGGTGTGAGGTCGTCCCTCTGCCCTGGCGCCTCACCACCAGCCTATGCCAACAGCAGGCTGGTTATCTGCCTAGAGCAGGGTTGAGGCCAGTGCCTGAAATCCCACCATCAGCAGAGCCGGCTCACCCCGCACCTTCTACCTGTTTCAACCCAATAATAACGCTAGAGATTAGTACTGTCTTCATTCCCAGATGAATGAACCGAGTCCCGGAGGAATGGAGGTTGGGGCTGACATTTACCCAACACCTACCACGCTCTGAGCACTTTCATGTTCACCTCCCACCTGAGGTAGGCATTACTGTTACCCCGATTCACAGAGGAGCAAACTGAGGCTCACAGAGACCAAGAGACCCAACAGAGGTCACGACTCAGCAGGAAGGGAAAGCGGCCAGGATTCCGACCACCTGGTCTTAAAAACCCAATTGAGTTCACCCCTTCGGGGTCTATGAAGCCCTCTCTCTGGGGCCACCCTGCTAACTGCCACAGCCCTCAGAGCTCACAGGACAGCTGGCACCGTGGGGAGGGGCTGAGATGCCACAGGCAGACAGGCTTGGAGTTCGAATCTTGGCTTTGCCACTTAGTAACTGTGTGACCCCAGGAAGATCGCTCCACCTTTCTGAGCTTGTTTCCTTGTTTCTAAAAGGGAGTGAACTGAAGCACGCGCCTCTGGGTTTCTTGGTCACTGTGGACGTCAGCCCCAAAGGACTGCGTGCGGAACGATGGGAACCCGGACGCGAGCTTCTCCGGTCACCCCCGAGTTCCCGTACCTAGAACAAGGCCTGGCACACAGCGACTGCTCAAGGCATACATGCCGACTGACCAAATCAGTGACTGGATGAGTGAGCAAAGGGACTCATGGATACAAATCAAACAAGTCAAAGACAAGCTTAGTCATTCTCACCAGGGCAGACAGACCGCCAAAGCCAAACCTCTACCCTAGCTAACTGGCTAACTTCCCCCCTCCCACCCTCTCACAGGTGATTTATTGAGCACCTACTATGAAAGCCAACACCCCGCCCCCACCCCCTGCAAAGAGAACAACGCCTATCATGAGTCCATTTCTGCAGATGAGGAAACTGAGGCTCAGAGAGGCCAGGACACTTGCCCAAGTTCATTCAGTCATGGAGCCAGGGCCTGAATACAAGCAGGTGGTTTTTCTGACACCCCTGCCTGGTGATCTGTCTGTTCAACCTCTCCTTCCTTCCTCCCTCCCTTCCTTCCTTCTCTCCTTCCTCTCTTCCTTCCTTTCCTCCTTCCTTCCTCCCTTCCTTCCTTCCTCCCTCCCTCCCTTCCTTCCTTCCCTTCTTCCTTCCTCCCTTCCTTCCTCCCCCATGTCTGTGTGTTTCCCAGACTCTCCTCCGTGCCAAGGGAAGGCACATGACCCAGGCCAAAGGTCCTGCCTGAGGTCAGTTGGCCCCTTACCCACCGGGGTCTCCCCCAAGTCCGTGGGCCCCATCTGGCGTGTACACTGGAAGTGCCCCCTCCACACACACGCATACACACAAGGAGCTTCCCAGAAGGTGGCCAGCCCTCCTGGTCAGTTGGGTGTAACCCAGGCCACTCCACCCTCAGGAAAAACAGATGCCTAGTGAGACTGAGCAGCCCTTTGTGTGGGGGCTGGCAGGGTGGGGGGTGGGCAGGGCGGCCGTTACTCACCCCCCGAAGAAAAAGGAAAGTATTCCCATTTGGTCAACGGCCTGCCTGTCATCACCGCCCTCCAGCCCCACCTCCTTCTGTGGCCTTTCCTGCCCACTGATCTCATCTGGAGCAGCCCGTGTGAGCATTTATGGCGGGAGGGGGGGGGGGGGGTTCCTATGCCCCTGCCATGGTCTTTGTGACCCACCCTCACCAATGAGGAAATCTGCTCCTTGGGGTCACATGGCCAGCAGTGACCCGGGCTTGGGGCAGAAAGGAGAAGGCAATGGTGGGAAAGGGCTCCCAGGCAGGAAGTCGGAACCACAATGAAAGTAAGGGCCTGGCCTCCCTTCACTGTTCCTGCCAGTCAGGGTGTCAGCTCATGGGACCCGAGGGCACCCAAGGCAAGGGGTACCCTGGCCAGGGCAGGAGTGGCAGCTGGAATACCCCAAATCCCCCTCACTCTGGCAAAGCTCCGACTTCCAGCAAACCCCGGTGGCAGTCCCAGAAACAGAGAAGTTAAGCCCCTTCCTGAGGTCGCACAGCAGTGAGTGGCAGAACCAAGATGTGAACCGAGGTGGGACAGACTCCAAGAGGGGTGCATCCAAGGTGGCTTTCCAGGAAGGATGCTAAGCCAGTCACTGGGCTTTTCAGGGACCCGAGGGGGCCAGAGCCACTCGGATCTGGCTTCCCGTCCAGCTCTGCCATAAGCATGCCTGGGCAAGCTGCTTTTCTCTGAGTCTGTTTTCTCAGATGTAAATGGGAGTCCACCTCCCTGCCCCTGCCCACCTCCAGGGGAGGCAAGGCTACAACACCATCTCAGTGAACATCGGCACTGGACATTGGTAATAAATTAACAGTCAACTGCGCTGAAGACAGTCCACAACCACCCCACAAGGCAGGCACCATCATCGTCCCAGTTTTACAGATGAGGAAACCGAGGTCCCAGGGGAGAGGGAACTGGCAGGGAGCCAGGCCCCAGACTTAGTTCTTCAGCATTCAATCAGGAAAGCAGGAAACGCTGACGGCTCCTGGCACTTAGCTAACGCCCGTAAATATTGCATGGCCGAACAGGCATCAGCCTTTTTCTGAACACAAGCCTAGCTTTGCCCCTGCCACCTTCTGCACACCCGCCTGGCACGGAGGGGCTCTCAGGGGACACCCTAGGGACGAGCTGGAGGCAAACATGCCCTGGAACAGGTCCGAAGACAGGATGGGGAGGAAGATGGTGCTCTGGAGGCCCCTCCTCGGCTGTCCTTGCAAAGCGAGAACTGAGAGCCCATGTGACGGATTGAGAAACTGAGGCTCCAAGAGGCCAGGTCACTTGCCTGAGCCCCCCTGGCGAGGGCGGAGCAGGCCCAGGGGTTGAGCCCATGTCCGAACAGTTCAGGTTCTTATCTCTGTGCTGCAGCTCTGCAGTGCAGCTCTTCCACTTCACTGCGGACCCAGACAAACCAGGACAGGTCGCCTCGGAAGTAAAGGGCATAAATTTTGAAATGGAGCTCCGATCCCAGCTCTGCCCCTTCCCAGCTAAAAGACCCTGGGCAAGCAACTTCCGAGACTGCTCAGACCTCAGTTCCTGCCTCTCAGAAATGGGTACAATTATAGTTTGTATCCAAATGCGCTAAGGGTGTTTGGCTCAGTGCCTGGCACATAGCACATGCTCAATAAATAAATGCTCACTACCGTCGTCATGACCACCAACGCCGCCCCCGCTTGGTGAAAGCCAGACAGAACCTTGTGCCCAGAGTTCAGAGCAGCAACTGCGGGACCCAGGACTGTAGGTAGCTCAAGAGATCTGGGTTAATCTTTAACAGGTGAATTCCTCTCCAAATTAGCGACACGGTGCATTCCAGAGGGCCAGCTGGCATGAAGTGTTCTCCCGGCTCCCCTGACCCTGTGTATAACAGAACATGGCACTGTTCCCTGGGTCCCTAGGACTTGGAGAAGAACCTGGAGTGCCTTTCCCAGAGTCACATGGGGGAAACTGAGGCAGGCAGCAGGTCAGGGGCCTGTGAGGGGAAGAGGTGACCATTCCAGGTGGGACCCCCTCTCCAGGAACAGACAATAGAGCTCAAAGGACTCCCCTCTCTCACAACAATATGTTCAGTCACTCAGCTGGGCCGTAAGTGTTTACTGAGCACCTGCTATGTGCCAGGCACAGCGAGGCCGACCTTGTGCATCTCTATCCCTCTTACATCTCCTTCCAGTGGCCCCTCTCCAGTCCCCACCCGGGGCCTCACATCTCTCACCTGGACATCTTCCCCAGCCTTGGACCGGCCTCCCTGCCTGGCCCACACTCGGTAGCAGGGGGAACCTTCCCACACCACACGTCTGGCATGTCCTTCCAGTCTGGACTCAGAGCTTCTGGGTCTGACCTCACCCCTGCTGTCTGATCCCTTCCCCTCCCTGTTCACATCACATACTCCAGACAAACAGAACGATTTTCAGCTCTGCAAGCCCAAGGTTTACTTGCCTGCTTATTCCATTTCAAAATGACCCCACGTGGTTTTACAAGCCTGAACCTGACCGGCCCACGAGTGCCATTTGCCACCTGTTTGGGAAGCCCCCCACCCCTGACTTGCCAATAAAGGTGGAAAAGAGGGAACCGTAGCCTTCCTGGTCCCCACTGCCATTCAAACAGAATGAACTGGAGAAATGTGGACGTGGTCAATTACCTTTTTCCGCCCCTTTCTGTTGAGAAGGTGTTTGGGCGGCAACCACCGGCACTGAGCTCCGCGTGGGCCCCAGGCATCAGGGCTCCTCTCAGGTCATTGGGCCTCTCGACAGCCCGGGGGGGGTCACCCTGTGCTGCCCCCATTTTACGGAAGCCAGCTAAGGGACTAGCTCGGGGCCACAGAAGTGGGTAGCAGAGAGGAGAGCTGGTCCACACAGGTTCTACACAGGTCCCACTTTTAACTTCGCAGATGATGGGGCCTGTCCCCTCCACCTGACCTCTCTAAAGAGGCCACCGCTTCACCTTCCTCCGGAGGCAGTCACTGAGTTAGACCCCCGTCCACGCCCCAGAGCTGAAGTGGCAAAACCAAAATCCTCAAGCAGTTCTTAGCACCCCAGGACAAAGCCCACTCATGACAACTGCTTAGGATTTCAGGGGTTTGTGCCCCCACCCCCACCCCCACCCCGACCCAAGGCTATCTAGTTTTAGAAGCTGAGTCAGAGTAGCTATGGGCCCACCCCATCCCCATCCCCACCCCTTCCAGGGCACCCCTGGGTGCCAGGCAGCAGGGCTTTGGAGCCGGACAGCCCTGGATTTAAACTCCACTGGGCTACACCCTGACCTGAACCTCAGTTTCCTCATCTACAACTGGCTGGTGGGAGCAGCTCAACCAACTGACCGCGGTTGGTATCCGGGCAAGTCAGGGCGCTGGAGGTCTCCCCCAGTCCTCCCGACCTGGGCCCCTGGACCTCCCTGCGGTCTCCTCCGCACAGCTGGAGGTTAAAGATTTCCCTGCCTCCAGGGGAAGAGCCATCTCTCAGGGACTCAGTAACCAAAAGTGCCCTTTGAAGTTCCCTGCAGCTTGCTCAGAGATCCAGGGCCGACTAAGCACACCCCCACCCACCCCCTCTTCCAAGCACCCCCAAACGGCGATGCCCTCCAGGTGGGCGTCGGGGCTTCCTTGAGGACCCGGCCCTTTCTCTCCCACACCTGGAACCTCCAGGGCCCCTGGCAGCGCCCCATTTCACAGGTGATAAAACTGAACCCCGGGAAGCGGTGCCCGACCCAAGGGAACCCAAGGGGGCCCCGCGCCTTCGGAGAGCATTTGGCGCTTCCGCGACATCCCCAGAAGCGCGAAAGGACCTTGACTGTCCCAGCCCCAAGGGCTCAGGCGGCACTCACCTCCGGGACCGCACGGCGCCGGCGGCCGGGAGTGCGGCGCTTCCTGAGTCCCCGCTGCCCGCCCGGCGCCCGCCCGCCCGCAGCAGCGTCTCTCCTCCCCCGGCTCAGGTTACGGGCCGCGCACCGCCCCCGGGCCTGCACCCCGCCCACCCGCGGCTCCCGGGCCCCACGCAACGCCCGAGGTGGAGGGCCGCCCCTACACTCACCCGCGGGCCGTCGGATCCGCTGCCTCTGCAGGGGGCGGGCGGACCAGGGGCCTCAGTTTCCTCGCCCAGAAAACGGGCATCACGATCCCTAGGTGAAGGGGCAGGCCCTTCTTGGAGAGGGCTCTGGTTGGCATCCCGAGATTTCAGGCTGCTCTCTCGGCCACCTTGGCACTGCTCGCTCGTCTGTGAATGGACCGACCCATAAATCCGTTCGTTCATTCATTTACTGAGCAGACAATTCAGAGACAGGTCTGCGTGGGTTGTCTGGGGCTCAATAAACGTGAGCTCCTTTCCTTCACCTCAAAAGTGCGTAGCACGGAGCCCGTAGGAGCTCAGTGCCTGTGTTTTTATTGGATGGTGAAGGTGAGCCCACCACGCACTCATCCTCTCCCCCAGCCACTTGATTAGCTCCGTAGATCTGGCAGCTCACTCCTACCAGATTGGTTGGAAGCCTTGTGTACCTGAGCTCCAGAGTCGCACTCCCTGGGCCCAAACCTGGTTCTGCGATGCCACTCACCAGCTGAGCAGCGGGTCCCTTCGCCTCTGGGCCTCAGTGTCCCCACTGTAAAGCCGGGTGTAGAGACATCACCTCACAGTCCCCGAGACAACGCTGGGCGCACCAGGTCTGTGTGGAGCCCTAGGAACATTTTTAGTCCTTTTTAGCGCTACTCTGTTTATTCCATTGAGCTGACGCCCCCGTTGGTAGGACCATGGAATTTTAGAATTCTTGGAGAGAGAACAAGAGCAAAGGTGGTATGTTCAAACCACCAATGTGAGACATGTAAAAAAAATAAAAAATAAAATAAAAACATAAAAAAACCGAAAAGGAACCTTAATGATCAACTCACTGAGCATGGGGGTAGGGGTGGCAAGTAAACCTTCTCCCAACCAAACTGTGAGGTCGACATTGCTGTGCCCACTTCACAGATGGAAGACTGAGGCCTGGAGGGGGTGTGGCCTCTCCAAAAGCTGCTCCCTCCTTGAGGGCATGGGGAAGGGAACCTTTTCCCTCTGGGATTCCAGGATCTTAAACAGAGCCAGCAGGCAGCTAGCTATCTGGCCGTGGTGAGGAATGCAAACAGAGGGTCCCTCCTGTCTCTGCCTTCCCGAGCCCTGAGGGGTACCTCTCTGCTGGAGAGCCTGGGGCTGGGGCCCCCCGCCAGGTTGGGAAGCAGGGGAGAGATGGGCAGAATAGTCTGGATCCCATTTTTGCAGAGAGGCACCTCTCACATGGAAAGAAATTAACAGGGATGAGCCAGACTAACAGGAAGTTACTGGAGGAGACTGGAGGAGAAGGGGCTGGGGCGTGGTGCTGTCTCTTCTCCAAGGTCAGGGGGATGAGGTGTGAGCCATCAGTCAGTTTCACCATCCTTAACCCAACTCCTTCCTGACCCCCATTTCACAGACGGGGCAACCGAGGAAGTGGCTCGTCTTGGGCCAGGTGCCTGGATTGGAGCCTGTTCTGGACACCTGGGTTCAAACTCTGCCCTGCCACTGATTGGGTGGGAGCCGCTCCCTCTCAGCACCTCAGTCTCCTCCTCTGAAAAACAGGTATCAGTTTCCAAGAAGCAAGGAAGTGTCTTATTTGCAGCTGCAGGACCAGGTCCTGGCACTTAGTAGGTGTTTTAAAACTACTGGTTCAGTGAGCTGAAGGGAGAGAGGAATAGAAAGGTACTGTTTGGTAGGTACAGAGTTTCAGTTTTGCAAAATGAAAAGAGTTCATGGGAATGGATGGTGGTGATGTTTGCACAACAATGTGAATGCACTTAATGCCCCTGAACTGCACACTTAAAATGGTTTAAGATGGCAAATCGTGATATGCATATTTTACCACAATAAAAAAATGTGCTGGTTCATTAAAAGCACGGGTAGGGTGAGCTGGAAGAGAAAGGGAAACCCCCTCAGCCCCCGGCGAACACTCTCTGCTTTCACGGAATGTGAACAAGGGCCACGGCTAGGATGTGGCTGCCGCTACTTTACTGGTTTTGTCGTTGGTGAAGCTCTCCACACTTTGTCCTGGAAGAACAAGAGACTCTTGGCAGAAAACTTTTCCTCTTAGGGAAGGAAAAAATTCCAGCTCAGGCTGAGAGTCCGACCAGGGAGGCAAAGGAAACAGGCAGCCCGAGCCTTGGGCCCAAATGGGTCCCAGAGCACCACAGTGAGCTCGGCTATTTCCACTAAAAGGGGTTCCCGGGCAGCACCTAGAGCCTGCACTTAGCGAGCGCCTACTGTATGCCCAACTCAATGCCAGGCCCTGGGGAGATGGTGAACCAGATGGGTCAGTCTGCCAGGGACTTTACACCTGGCGCACCTGTCCCCACCCCCACCCCACCTCTAGTCACCCAGTTATATAAACAAGACCATGTGTACCTCCCTTTGCACTTGGCACAGCCCTGATGCTGCCACCAACCCATTCCATCTCTTGACAGCCTGGAAGGGAAGGGTTCTCATGCTATTTTCCAGAAAAGGACAGAGACAAGCCACTTGCCTGAGACCACACAGCTGGCAGGACTTGAACCCGAGCCCAGCAGACTCTAGAGCGTAACACAGTCGGTAAGAATATGCTCTCAAAGTGACATACAATCACAAGTGTTGGCGAGGATGTGGACAAATCAGAGTTCGCCCACCCTGCTGGGGGAATGTGAACGGAAAGGGGCGCACGCAGCCTCTTTGGAAACAATCTGGCGGTTCCTCCCAAGGTTAAACACAGTTACCATACGAGCCGCAGCCCCTCGGCCAGGGGCCTAGCCAAGGGAGTTGAAAACTCTGACCGCACAGACACTTGTAATGAAATGCTCGTATTGGCATTATTCGTCATAGCCCGAAACAGAAACAGAAACAGAGGCGGCTGTATCAACAAAATTCATGCATCCCTACAATGGGACAGTACTTGGCCATAAAGAGGACAAAGTCTTGGTACACCTGTGACAGGGACAAGCCCTGAGGACGCGACACTCAGTGAAGGAAGCCAGATGTCAAAGGCCACAAGTTCTGTGATTCCACGTCTGTGAGAAGTTCAGAAAAAGCAGATCCATAGGGACAGAAAGGAGCTCAGTGGTTGCCAGGGGCTGGGGGTGGGGAGGTTTAAATGGGTGATAATGAAAGGGTTTGGAGTTTCTCCTTAGGGTGTTGAAATGTTCTAGAACTGACTGCGGAGATGGTTGCATGTATCTGTGAGTATAAAAAAACCACTGAATGGGAAAATGGGGAAACTGTATGGTATGTGAATGTCTTTCAATACAGCCATTACAAAAGATTTAAAACACAAAACAAAACATGGTCTCTCTGGAGTCAGAAGGATGTGGGTCTGGGTCTGGCCAAGGGGCTCAGTTGGACAGAGTGTCACCCCATACCCCAAAAAGGCTGCGGGTTCAATCCCAGGTGGGGTGCAGAGGGGAGGCAACTGATTGATATCTCTCACATCGAAGTTTCTCTCTCTCCGCCCCTTCCTCTTACTCTCTAAAATCAATAAATATATATCCTCGAGTGAGGGAAATACGTGGGTGTGGCTCTATCCCAGGTTTCAGGCGCATGACCTCGGGCAGGTGACTCTGCTTCTCCAAGCCTCACTTCCTCACCTAAAAATGGGGCTGGTAACTGCCCCTAGCTCAGCCAGCTGGGAGGGTTCAACACACTAGTGCTCCTGAGTGCTCAGTACACTGTCCCCTGAGGTCACCACGCTTCCCCGAGACTAGCTAACACCCTCAGGAGGACTCTCACCCTCACCGCATGCTCTCCCTTGCACTGCGCAGCATCTTTCTTCCCGGTCATCTTGGGTGGGCACTGGTGTTCCCTCGCATCGTCTCCATCTCACAGATGGGAACCCCTGAGTCCAGGGGACAGCAGGCACCCCGGCCCGGCTCTCCCCCAGACGCCCAGGCAGTGTTTTGCTTCTGCCCTCTTCCCTCTTTCTCTTCCACAGGCACTCCCTCCGCCCCACCAGTGGCCTCACAGCTCTAGAACTTGGCTTAGGCAGAGAATGATGCCCATGTCCCTGGGGCCTGGGGCGGGTCTCGGAGTTGCAGATGCAGCCATGCAGGACCGGGAGCTGGGCCTCTCAGCCCCTCCTCCCCATGGCCCTCAGGGGGGCAGGTTTTCTCCAGCCCTTTTTGCAGATGGGCAAACTGAGCTTCCGCATGGTGAAAGCCCTTTGCCTGAGGTGCCTGCTGGTGGTAGAGTCAGGATTTGAACCTAGGACCATCTGAGCTCAGTGGCACCCTCCAGCCCCCACAGTAGCCACCTTGCACTGCCCCGTTTGCCTCAGTCCCCTCACCTCCGATGTGGGGGGCCCTGCTGGCACCTGCCTAGATGAGATCTGGAGGGGGGAAGGATTCTGTGCAGGGAGGCTTATCCTCAAGTATTCATTCCAGCCACAGGAGAAGACGCACACTCGGAGAGGGGAAGGAACCTGCCCAAGGTCACAGTCACAAAGGCCTGGGGGCTGATGGTCTTCCTGCCCCAGTGGTCAGCAACGCCCTGGAAATCACATCTCCCCACCTTTACCAAGAAGCCATGGAGACAGGATAGAAAGCGGCTAGAGATAATCAGCAGGTTTGTCTACCTGAGTCCTGCAAGTAGCTGACTGTGGCCCAGAGACAGAGGCCCTGCCCTGCCAGGGACCTTCAATGAGGCTCTTCTGGAATTCTCCCTGGGGCAGAAACCTGAGGCCAGGTGGAGAGGGGGCCCTGCCCCTCAGAGGACTGTTGTCATGGGCACAGCCACTCAGCCACTTGCGGTGATTGTAATCTGCCGGGCAGCCGGCCTGGTGGCCAGTGGGTGTGGCTAGGCCACAGCTGGCCATGGGCATTTCAAAGATAGCCTTCGTCTGAAGTTGTGGCATAGAGAGGGAGGAGGGCACCTAGGCCTGGGTATCAGCAGGGTCCCAGTAATTCAGTGGGGTCCTGGAGGGGCTACCAGGGGTCCTGGAGGCCCTAGAATGGTGAGTGAAATTGTGAGAGGGGTGAATGAGCCCCTTCTGGAAAGAGGCCCGTGACTTTCACAGAGGCCTGAGATTCCCCCTGCCCCCATGTGGAGGTAATAAAGGCCCAGTCTTCCCAGCCAGGAAGAGGCAGACATTGGGTCAGGAGGGAGACAGCCCCTTTTCTGAGTCCAGGATTCCAGCTAACAGCTTTTCAAACTGTGAGTTGGCTCTATCCCCCTCTGCTCACAGAGGCTTGTGACTTCCCCTGCTCTTAGAACAAGCATCAAACTCACACTGGCCTCAGCATCTCTAGGTTTCATCCCTCACTATCCGCCCCCCCCCACCCCGCCCCTTGATTTCCAGGCTCCATCCACTCTGGCCTCACTCTGTCCTTAGAACATGCTGCTTTCTCTCCTGCCTCAGGGCCTTTGCACTAGTTGTAGTCAGCCTCTTTCTGTGCCCTGCTCTTCCTCCCCCTTCAGGTCTCCGCTAAAACGTCACCTCTTCAGAGAGGCCCTCTGGCCTGCCCTCTCCCATCCAAATATCTCCCAGGGGATCATGAGCCCCTTGGAAGGCAGGGCCTTGCCTGTCTTGGCCCTGCAGGAACCCCAGGCCTAGCCCAGGGCCTCACTCATAGCAGGTGCTAAGCAAACAGGAATGAGTGACCTCATTGGGATTATGAGTACAAACCAGGGGCTGGTTACAGTGACAAGCGGTCTATTGTAGATTGTCAGAGCTGGGAGGAGCTTTAAACTGTCCAGTTCCCTGATGTTATAGATGAGAAAACCAAAGCCCAGAAGGGAGAAGGGACTCACCCAGAATCACCCAGCAGACAAGGGTAGAGGGAGGAATAGCCACCAGATGCATGACCTTTCCCGGGGTGCCCCTGTCAGTGGGTGACATGGGCCCTGTGGTATCTTTAAGGGAAGAAGTCAGTGAGCATGCTACGGTTTAACCACATTTGGGGCTGAGTTGCCCCTTCAGGGGCCCCTGGTAGGCCATAGCCTCAATAAATAAAAATATTATTAAGAGCCATTTATTGAACATCTATGTGTCAGGCATTTTACACACATTATTTTATGTAATCTTGCAAAGTAGAAGTGGTCCTGTCCCATTTTACAGGTGTGGAAACTGAGGCTCTGAGTGGCGAACTGACCTGCCCTGGATCACACTGCGACAAGGTTAGAGAACCTGCACTTGGATCTAAAAAGTATGAGGTGGTGGTGGTGATGGTGGTAAGGATCCTAACCCAGGACACACCTTTGCTGTCCACACACAGGTTGACCTAAAGTCAGAAGTCTACAGCACCCGTCTGAGAGGCTCCAGATTTTTCCAACGGTTCTCAACCGGCGCTCCTCATTTAGCCCTTGGGCAACCACCAACACGTTAGGGTGGGTAACGCACCGTAGCAGGAGGTCAGGGATGCTGGGAGGGGCAGATCTGCAGAGGCTGCGGCCACGGCCAAGGCACAGTGCCGGCAGCGCCACCTACCGGACTCCACAGGAGCTGCAGGCGGTCAGCGTGCTGGGGCAGAGTGAGCCAGGGAACTCATCACCCAATGCACAAACCCATCATTCCCCTCCATTCGCCTATCCCCCAGCCCCTGGGAACGATGATTGGCAGGCGACACTGACTGATTTCGAAGTCCACGCCTGACCAGGCAGTCTCACTGACTCGGTGAACTAGGAACGATTAGGATCCTCATTGTACAAATGAGGAAAGAGAATCAGAGCCAAAGAGATCTGTCCAAGGCCACTCAGCTGCTCAGCAGCAGCGCCAGACTCCAATACCCTGCCAGTCGCCATGCACCCTACATAACAGGAATATATCCGCTCAGTTTCATTTAACACTTACAAAGGCTACATGCTATGTTTCGGACATTCCTGATTGCTTTATAAGTAATAACATTTGCCCTGGCTCGTGTAACTCAGTCGATTGAGCACAGGCTGTGAACCAAAGGGTCACTGGTCCGATTCCCCAGTCAGGGCACATGCCTGAATTATGAGCCAGGTCCCCAGTAGGGGGCGCACAAGAAGCAACCACACATTGATGTTTCCTCTTTCTCCCTCCCTTCCCCTCTCTATAAATAAATAAATAAAATCTTTTTAAAAAATAGTAACATTTAAGCCTCACAATCTGTAAAGTGGGTTATTAGCAAGACTCCCAAGTCATAAAACAGAAAACTGAGCCTTTTTTGCAGTGGAGTGAGCTTCAGTCACTTGTTTATAACAGGAGATTACAGTGATTTGAATGACTGCTCAGTGAGTGAGGTTTAACTGAATGAATCAACAAGTCAATAAATGAGTCAACCCTCATCAAGACTTAGGGCTCATTCAGTTTCTGAGCGTGATCAGACTCACCCGGGTCAGTGAGGCTGCCCTGGCAGGAGCAGGTGCTGGAACAGACATGCACATGGCTGAGGGGAGATGTGGAGTCAGACGTGAAACCCTGGTGCCCCTCGGTCCTGGCTGGGTCACCCTGGTGAGTCCTCCTGCCCCGCCCCTGGGGGTTCAGTTTCCTCCTCTGATACACTGGGCTCCTGGTGCCTACCTCTCAGGGTGGCTGTGCAATGAAGTGCCTTAAGTGCTAGTGTGGGGCCCAGTATACAGCTGGCGCTCACTGTGTGTTCCTTCCTCCCTGCCCCAGGCAGAACTTTGGCAAGGACAAGATAGGGAAGACACAGATGTCTGCTGGCTTTGTCTCTGGGGACCCACAGTGCTCCCAGTAGCCTGGCAGGTACCAAGGAGTGAAGGAGGCTGTCCTGGGAAAATCCCCACCTTCCACAAAGAAATTGCCTTCCCAGTCTCATTAATGTTACAGAACCGAAGAAAAGTTCTTTTTTAAAGGAAGATGCAGAATTCTTTTAATTTGTTGGTGTAATTTTATATTTCTATAAAACCCAAAGGGGAAAAAACCCTATAGAGCAGCTAGAGCTCAGATCAGCAGTATTGCTATCAGTAGCAATATTAGAACATATTGCATCAGACACAGCAAAAACAGTTCAAATGTCCATCCCTGGGTCATAACAGAGGGAGCCTTCCACACTGGGTATTTGACTGGGTTGTGCAAAGACCCTTGAAGGTGATCC
Source organism: Anoura caudifer (assembly GCA_004027475.1). Taxonomy (NCBI): domain Eukaryota; kingdom Metazoa; phylum Chordata; class Mammalia; order Chiroptera; family Phyllostomidae; genus Anoura; species Anoura caudifer. The sequence continues at coordinate 42,427 of PVKU01001746.1, forward strand.
ATAATTTTCAAGGTCAAGTTCAAATCCCTTGGTAGAATATCACACACACACACACACACACACACACACACACACAGCCTGCTCTAAGTCAAGCCACCAGGCCTTTGCCTTTGCCTTGAAGTATCCCTTGCTCCGTCTCCTCGGCCAGCCTCCCGCCCTTCCATCAGGGCCCTGACTCCCTGAGATGCACTGTCCCAGGATGTGGCCCCTCAGCTATGTCCCCAGACTCCCTCCAGGCACTGACCACTCAAATTCTCACTGTTGATTTACTGCTCCATCTTGCCCACTAGACTATTAGTTCTGTGGGAGCAGGAACGAGGTAAAATGAACATGGCACCTACACTTAACCCCAGTATAAGCATCAGCCCATAACAACGTGCAAGTAACAACAGATCGCTGGGTTGGGGATGCATCAGGCACTGGTGGGGACTGAGGCAAAGTGAACACATCCGCCTACTTATCCTGTCCAGCTAAGGTGGCAGCCATCTCTCAAGTCCTGCCAGGTAGTCTGAGTTTTCGAAGGAGGCTGGAAATCAAGACTTTGATGTGAAATTTCCCCAGTTCCTCAATGTGGCAACCAGTTCTATTTGTGTTTAAACCACAAAAGCTAGAAAACAGGTCCTTGGCTGGTCCCCAGCAACAACCTCTAATCCAGGAAGAAAAAGACTCAAGAACCAAAACAGCACACAGATGTGATTCCAAAATAGAGATTTGTTTATTAAGAATTATTTAGTTTCTGCATAAAAATCACCAATTGTTCCTCATTGGGTTTTTAACACACATCAGTTCTTTGGGGGTTCCTCTATTCACCCCCAACACGTTCAAAAATACAGCTCTTTTTAGCGCCGGCAAGGAGAGTTAAGGCAGCGAGGCGTTTCCTGGGGTCTCAGCATCCAGGGGACTCATGGTCTCCCCCATGAGAAAATACACAGGGTGGGCAGTTTCTCGGGTTGGAAGAGCTGTCCCTGAAGAAAAGAATTACGCAGAAGAATGCAAATTCCGTCATCTCTGGTCAATGGTTTGTGCCTGATAGCTTTGACATAAAGTCCCCTTGGTCATAGCTATCAAAGGCTTGCTGGCTGTTCTCAGCTATAAAAACCTGTCTGGAAAAAGACAGGAAGAGCAGGGTCTAGCATGACCAGGCCGTGAGGCCGGCTACGCAGCCGCATGAGCACACTCACCAGTTTGGTCAAAAAAAAAAAAAATCCACAACAAGGGTCTCATATAATTTCGAATCAAACTCCTTGTGGTCCTTAAAATACCCAGGCATCATCGCGCTGAATCCTCATGTTTAAAGTGAGGTGTATGGTCTGACAGGACTCCCCTAGGCGTGTACCCCATGGAGGGGAACCAAAAACCCTAGGACTTGATTCATTAGCAACATTAATTGATTTTTACCACACTGAAATGAAGGCACAGCAGTCTGTGCTGCTGTGAAATTCAAAGGTGATTCAGAAGTAGGGTAGTTACTTATTGCTCCCTTAGGGTAGATACCCCAAAAATGACTTGTACCAAACCGAGGCCCTCCCCTGCAGACCCCAGCCAGGCTCCGGGCCGCTGTGGGGGGCGCAGGCCAGGGGCAGCCCACCAGCTGGATTCACAGTGATTCGGGTTTGCCTGTTTCCGCGAGCGGTGGCGAGCAGGGCGGCGGGTGGCCCGGGTGTGCCCGCCGCTGGGCACGCCTACACCTTGTAGTTGAGCTCAGCGTTCATCTTGGTGTACATCTCGTAGATGACGTCGATGGTGGCCGTGTAATTGACCAAGAAGAGGCGGACCTTCTCCAGGCACTCCTCCTCTGTCACGTTCTGTCCCTTGGAGAGCGCTTTCAGGAAGTCGGACTTGTAGGGCGCTGCATACAGCGCTGCCTGGAGACAGGTGAGAGAGGGAGGTAGCGGTATTAGGGGGCCCAGCCCGCCAGGCACGGGGGCAGGGGCTCTGGAAGGGACGTCCCCGAGGGCCCTGTTGGGCAGAGGCCTGCGCTATCCATGGCATTGGAAGGGAAAGGAAAAGGCAAAGGGCAGTGTGTGTTTCCTTCTATACTCCCAAGAGGGACAGCAGGAAGGGCTCACTAGCTGTGAGCCTTGAGCAAGTTACTTAGCCTCTCTGAGCCTCAGTTTCCTCACCTGTAAAATGGGGATGATCATGGCACCCTTCTAACTGGGTGGCTCTTGTGATGATTAAGAGGGTTGTGCAAAGTGCTCAGCACAAAACCCGGCACACAGTAGGTGCTCAGCACGGTGCCAGGCATACAGGAGGTGCCCACCATGGGTGAGCCCCTTTCCGTTTGGGTTGGCCTGCTCTGCAAAGGTAAACTGCTCTTCGGAAAACCCACTCTCTGAGCAGGGGAGAGGGCCACTAAATCTGTGACCACTTTTGTCCTTTAGGGGGTGACACTTGCCTAAATTTCAGAGCCAGAGGGAAAAGATGCTACGAGTTTGAGGGGCGAGGAAGTGACAAATAATCGTATTGTCATTATGAAAAGAAGTAGCTTCAGTTTCAGTACACAGAGCATGAACCACGTGCCAAGCATGTGACATGGACTGACTCGTTTCCTTTCACGGCGACCCTTGGAGGCAGGGCCTACTTCTCACCCACTGAAAGAAAGATGAGGATACTGAGGCTCAGGGTCACAGAATCCCAGCTCCCATCTTCCTCCTGTGCGACCTCAAGCAGGCTAACCTCTCCAAGCCTCAGTTTTTTCATCTGTGAAATGGGGGTAAGGGAAGTACCAGCCTTGTGGTGCGCTGGTGAAGATTACACACCACGGGCCAGCCACACAGGACATGCTGCCACTACTGAGGGGGAGGTTGCAAGGTCCTTGGGGGCAGGGGGTTCCCACGGGGATGGGCCCCGTGTCCAGCCCTGGCAGGGCACACGGCCGAGAGGTGCCCATATTTCCCACCTGGTGGTGACTGGCTTTCCAGCCCATGGCCTGGCCCAGTGGAAAGAGGCCAGCCCATGAAACCCCAGGTGCTATGGGAGTGAGACTGGGCAGGCGGAGGGAGCTCAGAAGCGGGGGCGGCCACAACAGGATGGGTGGAATGAGCAGGCTGAGAGAGGCAGGGCGGCCAGGGATGGTGCAGGGCGCCCTGGGGGCCTCCAAACATCTCCCAGCAGGGCCTCCCAGCCTGTGACCCTGGGCCCCTCAAGTAACAAGGCTGGTGTCTGAGCCTGTTTCCAGGAACAACAGCCAATGTCACCCCAACATAAGCCACCAAGAGCCCTATGGATCAGTTTCCTTTCAGCAGATGCCCCCCTGGGCTTGGCATCCCCTTCCCCGACTGCCCGCAGTTAGGATCTAGGCTGAATCTGAGGGGCCAATCTCACCAGCCCACCATCCCTCTGAGGTCCTCAGAGTCTGGCCAGGGTTTCTCCCACGACCCCCCAATCAGGCCCCCTAGGACGAGGTGACTCAACAGAACACCACGGAGAACCTAGCACGGCCCCCTCCATGGCCACAGATGGAGCCAGGCACAGGCTCGTGGGAGGGCCCCTCAGTGCACCAGCCCCCCTGCAGGGACAGGGGAGCCTTTCCTGAGCCTGGGGAACAAACACAGGCTCCGTGTGGCCACAGCTAAGAAGCGGCAGAGCGGGGAATGGACCCCACGAGCTGGTGGTCCTCCGGCCTGGGGACAGAACGGGCCCTCCTAGCTCACCTGGAAGATCTTCTGCACGATCCAGCCGTGGTATTTCTTGAGCGCCATCTCGTAGGCTTTGGTGGCATTGACACGGATGAGGTTGGGGTGGTTCTCGTCCCGCTCGCCATCGCAGATGCTCTGGAGGAAGACCTGGATGAATCGGAGGCCTCTGCGTCCCGGAGAGAAGACAGAAGGCTCTTTAGGACACTGCCCGCTGCTGCCTGTGGACAGGCCAGCAGCCCTTGCACACGGCAGGCCCCAACTCCTCTGAATCAGGGCGCCTACTGGGTGCCAGGAATACACACACGTGAAAGGAGGTGGAATTCCCAGATCCCATCTTTCCTCCTGGCTTCCATGTCATGTGACCACAGGCTCAACAAAGCATCATCCAAGCCCCTTGTCTACACGAAGCCTGGTGGTGGCCGCTAAACACGGTGCCTCCCGGCTTGTAGGGCCTGGGCCCACCCGCTCATGTCCTCAGACACGCCAGGCCTCTTCTGCCCTCCTGCCTCTGCAAGGCCTATTCTGCCTGGGACTCTCCTGCTACGTTTTAGAGACTCTGCTTGGCCACCCTCCTCCAGGAAGCCGTCCTGCCCTCTCTGCTCCAGGCTCTGATATCCTGCTGTCGGGATCCACCCACCAGCCTGACACACTGCCCAGACAGCGATACCCTAGGAAGGTCTGCACCCCGAGCAGCACATAGCAGGCGCTCACTACGTGCTCCACTTGTTGGCGTCCACCTGCACCTGCCCTCCCAGCAGCCTGGCTCCACCCACGCCTGATGTGGACTAGAACAATCTAACTGATCGGAATGTCGCCCTTTGCTCTGCTCCTCCGAGAGACCCACACACTTGCCATGGACGGCCCGGGGGCGGGGTTCCTCTTTCCGGCTCTCCCTGCCTGACAAAGGTGGTAGCCTGGTGGGGCAATTCTAAAACATGCCATATGGGTGTTAACGACAGGCTACCTTCCCCGATGCTAACACGGCCACACCCACATTTTATCTAAGTGCATGTTGGGGGATTAGTCTGTGGTGGGGGCACAGACAGGGAGGGGCACCCCTCTTGGCTCCAGGCCCTAGAGAGAGGCAACGGTGGGACACCTGGGGGGCAGGGAACGGGTCCCTGGCTTCAGAGCGGCTGCCAGGCTGCAGTGTTTGCACAGCTAAAGGAGAATTCTGTGGCTGGTGGAAGAGCAGTGTGAGCTGAGCAAGAAAGCTGCCTGGCCTCTCGGAGCCTCGGTGGCCTCATCTGCGAGGTGGGGACAACCACACGGGGATTCAAGTATTTGCTTTCAGGACAGTAAGTGTAGGGGCTACGAGCACTGTCACCTCTGAGGTCAGATCATCTGGGTGCAAATCCCTCATCGGGGACCCTGCCTCCAGCTCACAGGACGAATCCATGCAAACTACACCGGGTTCCTTCTCCTCAAGACACTATTTCTGTCAATGAACTGTCAAAACACACAAATGCACCACGTGCATGATGTAACCAGCCCAGACCCAGTGTCTCCGGGCAGCGTGCAACCTGCACAACTATGCTCAACCACTTGCTCCCGGGGCTGCCCCGTGACCTGGGCACTTGATTGGGCCTCCTCTGAGAGATGGGGGCCACAGCACGCCTAACTCACAGCACATGAAATGCGATTGGGCTTATGAGGAGCTCAGCACAGCCTTGGCCAGGTAGCTCAACAGGTTGGAACGCCAATTCCATACACCAAAGTTGCAGGTTCAACCTCCCCCCGGGCAGGGCACATACAAGAAGCAAACACTGAATGCATAAATCAGTGGGATGACAGCCCTGGCTGGGGTTGCTCAGTGCATGGAGCACCGGCCTGCAAACCGAAAGGTTGTCAGTTAGATTCCTGGTCAGGGCACATGCCTGGGTTGCAGGCCAGGTCCCCAGTTAGGGGCGTGTGAGAGGCAACTAATGTTTCTCTCCCAGTCTTTTTACCTTCCTTGCCCTCTGTCTGAAAATAAATAAATAAAGTCTTAAAAAAAAAAGCAGGGGAAAATTTTTTTTTAATGTAACATTTTATAAATAAATAAATAAATAAAAATAAGTGGAACAACAAATCGACCTCTCTCTAAGACATCAATTAAACAAACAAAAAGAGCTGAGCGCAGGCCCAGAGGGTGTGCTGGCTTGCTCTGCCTCTGACCGGACTGGGACAGGGGACTGTCGCCAGCAGCCGGGCCTCGGCCCCTGGGCTGCCTGTTCCCAGCCACCAGCGAGCATCGAGCAGGAAGAGCGCCATGTGAAAGGAATGAAGCGACCGTCCTGCCCCACCGGAGCAGACGCACTGGGGCAGGGGCAGGGGCAGGGGCAGGGGAGGACGCCTCCTCGGCAGTGCAGGCCCCCGGGACTGACAGCCACACACACCCTGCCCCCCAGGCCCGTCACCTTTTCAGCCACATCAGCGCCAGCGTGGCCCCCACTTTGGGCCACTCCGCCCCGTACATCTCCTTCTCCACCTCCAGGATGTTCTGCAGGGTCCGGAACTTGGTCGGGTCGGTGTCATACACAGCTTTGATTTTCTGAAACGGAGCACACGGGGTTTCTCGTTGGAAAGGCGGTGCCCGCAGACGAGTGGCCAGCACGCTGGGTGGAGGGGCACTCCGCCAGCGCCAAGAACGGCCACCGGGCTTGTTGCAGCCGTAACTACCGGGACCGCTCATGCATATCAGCACCTGCCATGCGCAGGACGTGCAGAGTGCTTCACGGGTGCTGCTGTCCCCAACGCTCACAGCAGCCCTGATGTTGCTCTGTCACCGTCCCCATTTGCGGGTGAGGGAATCGAGACTCAGAGGGGCAGTGAGGTGCCCAAGGTGACACAGCTGGTACCAGTCCACCACCAGAACTGGAGTGGTTCCTACCCGGGCTGGCTCCAGAGCCCCCCACCTCCAGCCCCTGGGGGTGGCACCTTCAACAGCAAGCACCTGAAGTTTCGCTTGTGTGGACCAGTGGAAAGATGCCCTTAGGGTTCAGAGACATCCAGAAAGAAGGCACCTAAGTGGAGCTGGGCAGTTTGGGTCTGAACCCCACCTATGCCACTTCCTTGCTGTGTGACCTCAGCTGAGTCCTTCAACCTCTCTGAGCTTCCTCATCTGTAAAGCAGGGATGACAACAGAGCCAGGCTCAAAGGCTGCAGTGCAGCCAAGGCCCGGGCTGGGCCCTAAGAGGGTCATCCTGGGGAGAGAGGCTCAGATGATGGGGGGCAACGCCGGGCACTTCCAGGACCAAGGAAGCGAAGGGCTGGGCTGGTGCACCATGGACTGAGAGTTTAGTTACTTGGGGGTGTGGGGGTGGATACAAGAACCAGTGGGCTCCTTCTAGGTCAACCCTCATACTGCAATCCCAGTCAGGCTGTGACTGGGTGGCATGACCACACACTGGGACCGACTGCCTCAAGCCCCGATTCAGGGGCGCTGGGGGCCAAGGCCATCTTCCATGTCCCCTTCCTGTCCCTCAGCCTGGGGGGCTTAAAGCAGGGGGCAGGGTCTCGGTGACTCAGGGCAGGTTCAGATTCCTGATGAGGTGCCAGGGTCGCAGCTGCTGGGCCAAGTACGTACCGTGATGTTGCCACTTATGTCCGACTTGATGGGCGTAAACACCGGGGACCCCAGGCAGTCTGGGGAGAAAACAGTACGAGGCATTAGATTCCCAAAAAGGGCCACGGAGGCCTGTGGTCAGGAGGGGGGGGGTCACTTGATGTGTTTAGGGAAAGGCGGAGCTATTTACAGGCGTAAAATTGTCCCTGGGCAAGTACGCCTGGCATGCTCGGCTCCCAGTGAGACCAGATTCCTACTGCAGGACTTGTCAGAGCCTTTGCAATGCAAATGGAATACCCAGGGGAGCAGCTAAGTCTTCTGTCCACAGCGCCCTCTGCACGAGAACAGAGCTGTCCCAAAGAACTCACAGCCACGACGGAAACATTCTGTATCTGCACCGTGGGCTGCAGGGGGTCGCTGAGCACTTGAATGTGGGGAGCGAGACGGAGGAACTGAATTTGTAATCTTATTTAACTCTCATTCATTTGAATTTAAAGAGCCACATGTGGCCAGTGGCTACCGTATTGGACACCACAGCTGTGTCGTATCTCGCAGAACTAATGGTCTGAAAAACCCATCTTGGCCAACAAGGCGGATCGCTGTGAATTAGTCAGCTGGCCCGGAGGCGGACTGAGGAATCTCACGAGGTGGGAGAAGAGGGACCAGATTCATTAAAGAAGACCTGTGCAATCACCAGCTTGTAAGGAAGAAATGGGCTGATGACCCCGAGGCTCCATGGGCCTGAGACTCTGCATAAAGGCCTACGAGAATACACAGTAATGGCATCAGTCACTTAACGGAGCGTGAACTTGGCCTAGACACCCACCCCATTCCGCATGCTTGGTCACGTAGGCTTGGGGGGTGAATCCCTTCACCCTGAGTCACTTGTCCCACCTGGCAAACGGGACAACAGGACCAATCACAGAGGTGCTATGAGGACGGCTTAAAAAAACCCGCTCCTGGGACACGTATTTCTTGCACCTCTGCAATAGGAAGGTTCTTAGTTGAAGGTATTTTTCATTTTTTAATTATTTTATGATTTTTAGAGAGAGAGAGAGGAAGGCGGAGGGAGAGTGGGGGAGAAAGAAAATAGAGAATTTATTGTTCCACCTATTTATGCATTCATTGGTTGATTTTTTTTTTTTTTAATCCTAATCCGAGGACATTTTTTCATTGCTTTTAGAGAGAGAGGAAGGGAGAGAGAAAAACATTGACTGGTTGCCTCCTGTACTCACCCAGACCAGGGACTGAACCTGCAACCCTCCGATTACAGAATGCCATCCACCACTGGTTGGTTCTGGCATGTGTCCTGACTGGGGAACAAACCCGCAACCCTAGGCATTGGGACTACATTCCAATCGACTGATCCACCCAGCCAGCGCCCAATCTTTATTTCTTGGCAGCTCATAAAACACCAGGGCATCCTGAAATGGGGGACGAGTTTGAGTGAATGAAACGCAGGCCTAGAACCTGGCTGTGCCTGGAACTCTCGGCTCCACGTGAAATACAAGCAGCCTGTGACCTGCCTCTGCTCCTTTGCCACCCACCAGGCTCACAGGGCCAGAGATGTCCCACGTCCCACAGGTCAGAACTCCGTGCTCAAGGCCCAGCGTGGAGGCAGCCAGCCCTCTGCTGGGCGGCTCGGTGTGGGCTCTGCCCTCAGAGCCTGAACACAGGCAACCCCTGCTCACTGTCCTCCCTGCTGCACCCAGAGCCCAGGAGACAAACCCATAAGAGAAAATGCTAGAGCCCACTTTCCCTGGCCCACAGGCCAGCCAGAGGCCCCAATGCACAGGAATCGAGGATGGAAAGACATCTACAGGCTGAATTCCATCCAAGGTGACCCAGCACACCTGGCCAGCCATCTGGAACGTTCTAATCACAGCTAGGAAAGGAGGTATACTGGAGAAACAGCACCAGACATTATCAATGAAACACCCCATAAATGAATGCAAAGAAGGTGAGTTAGGGATAGCCTGGGCTGGACTCCTGGCCCAACCACTCCCCGGCTGAGCAAGTCTCCTTGCCTGTGTGCCTCAGCTTCCCCAAGTGGCAAAGGGGCCATAACAGCACTTATTTCACAGGCTTATTTCACAGGCTTACAAATTAAAAATTGTGCCCTGAATTCACTGAGCACAATGCCCAGGTGTGCACACTCAACAAATGGACTTTGTGGTTATTTTTGTGACTTCATATGACTGGGCTCAGGCTCTGTGGTCCAGCACATGTCACCCGGGTGTCATCAGGCTGTGCACGGGAGCTCCCAGGACCCCCAGTTTCCAGAGTGGGAACACAGTCAGCCTGCAGCCCCCAATACCTCTATTCTCCTTCCTGAGGCCCCTCCTCGGGACCAGGGCCCCTGGTACAGGATCCTCAGGCTGAGCAGTGAGCCGTTTCCTCTCTGCGACTGGGAGCAAATCTCCTCCATGAGGCCACGCTGGGGCCTCCCCCCGGGGTAGCCACAAGGAGCTGCCCCAAGGTGCTGGGTTGGGGCTACCGGCTGCCTGAGCCATCTGATCCCAGGTGCCCTGGCCCCAGTGGGCACTTACTGTATAGTGCTTACCCAGTGGGACACCTGTGGCACGAATGAGTGAATGGATTGTGCAGAATGTGACTCTGGAGGCGTATTTCCTGCCAGGCAGTTGCTCGATCTACTTTCTCACAGTTTAGACTGACCCAATGTGCTGCTTCTGACCACCCATTAATCAGATGGCAGCAGCTATGGGAAGGGGCTTGGACCTCGGTTCCCCTGTGTGAGGGAGACCACCTGCAGGACTCTGGGGGCTGCCATGAGGGGGGTGGTGTCCTACTATGCACAGTGCAGGCGCTCAGAGCTCTGGCCATGATGACTGCTGCTCCCGGATGATTTTCAAGCGCAGCCTCACAGTGGAGAAGGTGCAGAGCCAGGGCTGGGGTGCAGCCCGCCATCTACCATGCACGCGGTTTCTTAGCTTTTCCCAGTGACTCAGGTCAGTCAGTGTGCATGTCAGTCTGCATCTCAGCAGTCAGCCTGGGATGCAGAAAAATGTTGTCTGGCTTTCCTGGCTCTGAAAACAGCTCTTCTGCAGTTATGAGTGGCCGTGCCCTGGTGGCGGGGAGAAAGGCTTTTTGTTTTTTGTTTTCCTGACAGTGCACGACACGGGTCACGAGGCCACCGTGGTCAGCAGGAGCTGGCCTGATGGCAGCTGTAGCATGTGTTGTGGCCACCATACAGGAACAGAGCTGCTGCTCAACGGTGGGGCGGGGGTGTGGGGACTACCGCGTACTTCTGGAGCTGGGAGTGGAGCAGAAGCAGAGAGGGGGCAGGGGGAGTGGGAGGATCCCAGAATTCACCTCTCTGTTGCGCCCAGAGGAGGTGGCTGGCAGGAAAGGCACCTCTCTGCACACACACACGCGCGCGCACACTGAGCAGGAGCACCTGTAAACGGGCCACCCTGATTAGGGGAGAAGCCATGTGCTGCTCCAGAGTCCACTGGGCCTGGGTTTGCATCTCAACTCCAATGAGACTCTGGACAAGGGACTTAACCGCACTGGGCTCGGGTCCCTCGCTCCGCCCGGCCCAGGACGGGCTCTGCAAACAGGAGGGGTTCCAGGTGCAGTTGGGCTGACACCCGTTTCAGCGTGGCCTGCCAAAGGTTCTGGACGGGTGTGTGCCTTTGGTGCAGCCCAAGGCCACCAGGCCCAGAAAAGCCAAATGGCTTGTCCAGGGCCACAGAGCGAGAGCCAGGCACACGGACAGCTCCAAGGCTGGTCCCGCTGCTCCCTCGCCTTCCTTTCAAGAACGTTTCCATCTGTTTGGGCGAATCCAATAAAACAAGGAAAAGCAGAAGACGATTTTAATCCCTAAATACACAGTGGCCTTTCTAATAGTTTAAATTCAAGCTGGGCCCTGCTCCGGACAGAGTGTGACACATCTCTAGCCGATTATCCAGCGCCCCTTTCCCGCAGAGCCTGGCCCCACCCCAATATTGCTTTTCCTGTTTGACCAGTTTTACAGTTTCCCCAAACCCGTTTTTTTTTATTGCCAGCAAAACAGGCTCTTTAAAATGCCACCCAGAACATGCTGGGAGGGAGGGAGGGGTCTTGGACTTGGATGGTTTTCTAGCTCCTCATCTTGCCTCCAGGAAGATCTCTCAAAAACAGACAAAGTAAAAACAGAAAACAAAAGAAAAATCAGATATGATTCGTAGGATGAGCTCTAATAGGCACAGATTCTAAATACGGCTAAGCCTTGGTTGTCTGGAATGTGTGGCAAATGGCCCCTTCTGTTTAATACAGAAAGTTTTTCTAAGCCTGATCCTCAGCCCAGGAGGCATAAGAAAAAGATCAATAAACCTGATTACAAAACCCAGAAACCTTCTTTCTATCTGGAGAAGTCCCGTCACCAATCAAAGCCAAGCAACAAACTGATAGGGCACAGGGTTGGTCTGTGTGTAAAGAGCTCGAAAATCAGTAAGAAAAAAACAACTCTCTAGAAAAATGGGCAATTCACAGAAGAAATGAAGACACTTGACCTCAATACTAGAAAGAAAACAAAAGTAAGACACATATTTTCCATCTACCAAATTTTATGAACGCACAGACCTTCTCTAGTAGAACCACTCTGGAGAGAACTCATCACAACAGAACAACAAAATGTCCCTGCTTTCGTACAGCAAGCCATTTGCGGTTTTCTAAACAGGGCCGTCATCAAAAATAGGAATTATGATAAAGGCGTGACCCAGCGATGTCACAGGCCACCCTCAACCCCTCACTAAGTGGCTGTACATGGCACATCTTTGGGTTTTTAGGAAAGCTTTGGGTAATTTTAAAAAAGAACCCTTGACAGTTGATGGTCCCTTCCCCGGCTTGGCTTCTGCTACACACTTGGAAAGCAAACGGCCACCTGTGTCAGCGTCACCTGTGGAATAAGAGGCAACAGGCACTAAGCAAGCATTTCGTGCACGACCTCTGTGACAATTCTGGCTGGTTGAAGGACACCTAGGACTTCCTGCCTGGATCTCTGCCACACTTCAGATGGCCCAGAGAACAGCACCCCTCCACACCAGCAGTCACCATGGGCCACACATAACCGCTCACTTCCTCTTTCTCCGGCTTCAGCGTAGTTGGAAAGCCTCCGCTGGCTGTGCTCTGCACTAGGCCACAGCGCACGTCTGGAAATTCTGAGTGAGCTGCCCCTCAACACCTGCCCCTGCAGACAGCCATCTCTGACGACAGGTGATATTCCTGACATTGGGCAGCTAACTAGGTGACCGAATCGCCTACCCTCTCATCTCATCTCAGGGGTATTTTTCATTCTAGAACAAAAAGTATTCTGTTTTTAAGATGCACAGGTTCACTTTCAGCCTGTGTGATTCAGGATAGGAACACCTAATCCAACCCTGAGTGCTTATTTCAAAAAGGAAGGCCGGGTGGCCTGTGTCACACACCAGGAGCCTGGTTGGGGGAGGTTCCATTTCAAATTCAACACCCTCCCCACCCTGCCATAGCTGGGTAATAAGGTTCCAATACTAAATGCATGGGGGCAGGTTACCTTTACAGTCCTGGGTCACAGAGTTCACAACAGGAGGCACTCAAATTACCGCTGATGGTGATGAATCATTTATTAACCAGCGGGCATGTGGGGGTGCCGTGAGCATGCACGTGCATCACAGCTCAGCGGCAAAAAGCCCTGTTTTGAAGGATGAGAGCCCTGAGAATGCCCACCTTCCTAACTAAATCCTCCTCTAAATTCTCCCATCTAAAGCGGAAAGAATGTTCACAAAATAATCCCAAGTGTGGCTTTTAAAAATCACCCCCACAATGCACCAACTCTCTTTGTCTGAAAGCAGCCTTAGGTTGAGAATGCAATGGGACAATGATCTCGTACTTGTTGTGGCCTGGGACAAATCAATCTCTCTGCAGTCCAGTTCCCTTGTCTGTAAAAAGAGGCTAAAAATGGTGCCCCCCTCATAGGGCTGCTGTGAGGATTGGGTGAGGTTGTATAATTAAAGGGCTAAGCAGTGTCTGGCACCTAGTCAATGCTTAATAAAACAGAAGGTATTCTTCATGCTTATCACTATTATTACAACATCATTTTCATCTTTTTCATTAAGCAAAGCTTTTCTCTAGAAAGGAAATCTACAAAAGAATGATCCAGTGGTTAAGAAATCAAAGGAAAAAGAGAGAAAGGAAGCCCTGGCTGGTGTGGCTCAGTGGATTGAGCGAGGGGGTCAGTGCACCAAAGGGTCATGGGTTCGATTTCCAGTCAGGGCACAGGGCCAGGTCCCCAGCAGGGGGACCACACACTGATGTTTCTCTGCCTCTCTCTCTCTCCCCTTCCTTTCCCCTCTTTCTAAAAATAAAAAAATTAAATATCAAAAAAAGAGACAGAGAGGACGGGAAGAAAGAGAGGTAGGGAGAGAAAATGGTATGTACTGATTGACTGACATGAGTAAAATCAGCAGGAATCATCCTGTCATAAAATAACCACCTCAAACTATCAAGAAAAAAGAGATCTCAGAAGGGAGTGGAGCAAGAAACTTGGAGAAACAGTAATGCAGATAATGAATTATTTCTCAACACGAGGAAGCATGAGTTGGCTGCGTAACCGCAGGGTAGAAAGCAGGTTTTTATAAGACCCTGGAGAGGACTAATCTGCTGTAATGACTTTTAAAAGCTTGGATACAGTTAATACAAAAAAAAAAAAAAAAGAACCCACACACAAACCCTATACAAGTAACACAGGAAGAATGTAACAAAAGGAGTTAACAAGGCCATTTTTTTCTTTTTCACCCAGGCCATTTTTTAAACTGAAACACTGAAATCCAGGACTGGAGTCCAACATGTCCATTCTAATAAGCAACTTGAAATAAGCGCATGTCACAACAGATGGGCCCTCCCACCGCTTCCCCTCCCCCTTTCCTGTCTTGGAAGAAGGCTTCCAACATCTCCCGGGTGTGCTGGCCTCCCTGGCTGCAGGGTCACTTTCTGGATGCGTGACCTGGTCAAACCCCTTCACCTCTCTGAACCTCAGTTTCTTCTTCTATAGAATGGTGCCAATTCCTTCTAATTTATAAGATCTTTATAAGGATTGGAAATGTGGTATCAGCTGGCTCGATGCTTGACATGTAGGAACCACTCAAATCAAGAGATTGTGCAAGCTACGATAGGGACTGTGCATATTTTACAAAGCCCTCTGTCACGCGTTCTTTCCATTCCCTTCCAGTTCAGCACTGGCTGGGCACCCCCGCTCTGCCAGGGGCACAGCTGCGCCCTGACTTCTGCTCTAAGGGATTCACATGGGAGGCACTGTGCCTCCAAGCAGCCCTGTGTGGTAGAAGCCACACGGACGAGGAAGGGAGGGAGACAGTGGATAGATGAGCTAGCAAGTGACAGAGCGGGTGCTTGGGTCTTTCCCCTCATACACATCCATCTTTTCCCTCCAGGAGTGGATGCCAGACCTCAGCCCCTGACCTCAGGAGCAGGCTTTTCTCAACACAGAGGATCAAGAGGATCCAATGCCCATCACTGAAGGACAGAGCAGGCAGGGTCATTAGTCTGCTCTCTTGCACTGACCTTCGGACATTACAAATGAAGGCATCAGAGATGGCCTCAGACTTCAGCAGTCAGGCAGCTCAGCTGGCAGCTGGTCTTTAAGACCTAGACTTCCAACTTCTTGGAGGATCCTTCTTTTCCAAGGGCTTGTGTGGAAGGAGGGAAAGTTTCTAATGGCATAAAACCATGAGATCTCCTCCATCAGCCCTCCTGGGAGGCCCAGTTTCCTGGGCTCACAGAAGGCTCAGAGAAGGGCAGAACTTGGGCGGGACACACAGCTTTGGCACCACAGAACCAGGCCTCTGGCTGGGCCTGGCTCAGCCTTGTACCAACGCCCATGTTTTCCTCCACTCAACTCTGGTGTTCCAAGCACAGACCGCAGTGGACCACGGACCCAGGTTCAAAGTGACTTCTCCCCATGGAGACATCAAAACAGACGGCTCATGGGCTGTTACACAGCCGCACAGACCTCTCATGAGCTGTCCCTTAGATCTTGCTCGGGCTGGGGGAGATTATGAGTGTGACGCACCTACGTGGCGTCTGGCACACAGTAGGTGCTCCTCAAGGCTAACCCTCATTCACTACTTGCAAACGCACCTCCTGCTGATGACAGGAGTCTGCAGGCAGTCTCCAAATCACAGAATCCATTGCAGGAAGTGTGTATACGACATCTTGGCCCCACAGGACACTGCTTCTTCCTCCTAGAAGTGGCCCTCCATGCACATAGCCCATACCCTGCTCCTACGGACACCAGCTCTCAACACGCACCCAACCAAAATGGTACCTAGCCTGCTATGGAAAGAGGGGTAACACAGTCCCTTGTTTCTCTTTCTTAGGGTATTCTACACAAAATACAAAATAAACACGTGTTGGTATAGACCTACAAGCAAAAACATTGCCCAGATGTCACCGGTGGCCCCGTGTCCTGGAGGGTGCTTGTCGTGGTAGGGAAACCACTGCTCCTGAGGAAGGGGGGCTTGTCACTCACAGGCCACAGGGTGCCGCTGGGGCTGGTTCCCAGGTGGTTCATGCGGTGTCCCAATTAGAGGAAAAACTGGCCTGCTTGGACCCACCCACTGACGACTTCCACACCCCAGTTATTCACATTTGCATTCAAATAAGCAGGAGATGTGGGCCCAGCCTGGCCAGCCAATTATGAAGCACACGCCTCAGAGGAAACCTGCTCATCTGGTCTGGGGCTCCCAGCAGGGTGCGCAGGCCCCTTGGTACCAACACATGTGGGGGGGGGGGCGCCAAGCAGGCCGGCTCCACTGGGGGTCTCCTCTCCAGAGGTTGGGACAGCAGGCAGGCTAGGGGCAAAAGTGCTCCTAAGGAGTCCAGAGGCCTGAGTTGTCTGGCTCTACGGTTACATGCTGGCTGTGTGACCCTGGGCCAGTCACCTAAACTCTCTGGGCTCTGTTTCTTTTTTTAAAAAAAGAATCTATTTATTTTTAGAGAGAGGGCAGGGAGGGAGAAAGAGAGGGAGGGAAACTTCAATGTGTGGTTGCCTCTCACTCACCCCCTACTGGGGACCTGGCCTGCAACCCAGACATGTGTCCTGACTGGGAATTGAACTGGCAACCTTTTGGTTTGCAGGCCCGCACTCAATCCACTGAGCCACACCAGCCAGGGCAGGGCTCTGTTTCTTGGTTGTAAAACAAGAAGATAATTCTGTGCTTCTGGGCTGTTGGTGGTGTCCCCCAAATAGAGCAAGCACTGAACCAAAGTGATGGAAAACCACTCTTGTGGGGGTTATTCTAGGACTAACCGAGTGTCAGATGCCTGAAGGCCCAATTTGATACACATCCATTTATTTAAGCTCAGAGGCCCCTGGAATCCCGATCTCAGGAACTGAGAGATGAAAAACATCACCTTCAGCCCCTACATCTTTGGTCTCTCCATAAGCAGTGAGAGCAGACAGGTGTCATCTCATGCAACTCAAACGGACCCAGAGTGGTTATGCTGAGACACCGAGGCCATGCCTGGACTCAAAGGGGAAGACAGTATCATGATTGATTAATAATGTCTGCCATAGGGGCAGGCTATGAATTATGTATTGTAATTTAGAAAGAAAGAGAAAAGCAAAACACTTTTAGAAAGAACTCAGAAAACATGGGAACAGAACGCACAGCATTCACTCGGCAAACCAGTGCTGAAATAACTCCCAGTCTCAGAGTGTGGTAGGTTCCGCAGGCGTCGGGGAAGACTTTCTAGATGAGGTGACTGCTAGGCTGACTCCTTAAGGATGAGGAGAACCCAGCCAGGAAAAAGGCAGGCAGTGGGCTGGAGAGACAGGCTGCGCCAGGCAGAGAGACTGACACGGGCAAGGCTCCAGATGCAAGCGACAGCCTGGGACCTTCTGTGGGGCATCACAAACACAGCAACACAGACTTCAGGGTGGGGTAATAGGGAGCCACAGAGGCTCCTAGGCAGGGAATGATGAGACAAAATGACATCTAAGCCTCTCCTTCCCTCTCCCTCTGCCCTCCAATTGTTGATGCTCCAGAACAGCTGGAAAACTGACCTCAAGGACAAGAGAGCAGGCCTCACAGAAGTCAGTTGCAAGCTGATCAGTCAGAGATGAGATCAGATTACAGGGTCAAGGTGGAGAAAGATGATGAACAAAGAGCTGGCCTCTAAGTGGACACAGTAAAACCTGCAACTCAGGCCTGAGATACGGAGGAAGGGCGAGCCCAAGATGTGGGCGCTCTAAGTTGCATCTGAACTGCGCCCAAAGAATCAGTAACCATCCAGCCGAACCAACTCTGTCACAAACCACACCCAACGAAGCTTTAAGAAATGTGGTTGCTCTAGCGATTTCACTTCTAGAAATGAGAAATAACAAAAGAAGTATGCAAAGAAATAAAGATAAGGATGTTCACTGTAGTGTTGTTTACTAAACAGAAAAAAAGAAAAGAGCAGTGTGAATGTCCAACAGCAGGGGACTGGGTACAGGGGTCACGGCCACCTTCAAGGAGTGGAATTCGAAGCAGCTCTGGAGAAGATGATGACACGGGAAGATGATCGAGCTGCATTGTTAGGTGGAAAAAGCAGCGTATACACTCTCCCGTGAAGACTGAGAAAAATGCATCTGGAAAAAAAATGCTCTAAAACATCAGCAGAGATTTTTCTCTTGAAAAAGCCCCACCTCGCCCAGACGAGTGTGTGAGTGTGGCTCAGTTGTATGGATGTTGTCCCGCAAAGCAAGAAGTTGCTGGTTTGATTCCCAGTTGGGGACCTGGCCTGGGTTGCAGGTTCGGACCCTGGTTGGCATGCATGGGAAAGACAATTGATCAATGTTTCTCTCTCTCTTCTCCCTCCCTTCCCCTCTCTCTAAAAATAAAAAATAAAATAAAATAAAATCTTTAAAGAAAAAAAACAAAGTCCTACCTCAAAAGGCTGTGAGAGGATTAAGTGAACTGACCCACTTAGAACACTCAGTACACAGTAGGTACTCAATAAATGACAGGGAGATTTCTATTTGTCACTTCTTGTCAATTTTCCTTCGAGAAACAGATCTGCCATGCAAAATTAAATACTTTCTTAAAATACAGCATTCAGCCCACTGTCCTATTTATATCGAGAGCGGTGGTTCTCACCCAGGGGTCATTTTGTCTCCTTACAGATACTTTTGGTTGTCCCACCTTGGGGAGAAGAGGTACTACTGCCATCTACTAGATCGAGGCCAGAGATGCTGCTAAACATCTTAGAAAGCACAGGCCGGCCCCACCACAAATGATCCAGCCCCAAACGCCAGCAGTGCCACAGTACGGAAACGGTGACTGGGAGGGAACTGTCGCTTCAATGCCTCTCAGACGTGTTGCACCCAGTGTCCCAGAGCTCCTCCATTCAAGACACACCCACCACCCAGATCACCCAGGTGACCAGACACCCCTGAGATCTTTCTAGACAAAGCCCCTGTGTTGGAGCTGACAGCGGATCTCGCTTGACCCCCCGAGTCCCAGAGATGCTCCCATCCGCTTAAAACTTAAACCCTCAAGAGAAACTCTCCCCCAAGAAGAGCATAATGGTTCAAAATGGATTGTCACATTTTCTTTTTAGAGTGCTAAGAATTACCCTCTGTGGGCCAACCCACTGAGGCTTCTGTGTAAATG
Organism: Anoura caudifer; assembly: GCA_004027475.1. Taxonomy (NCBI): domain Eukaryota; kingdom Metazoa; phylum Chordata; class Mammalia; order Chiroptera; family Phyllostomidae; genus Anoura; species Anoura caudifer. The sequence goes on from PVKU01001746.1 coordinate 61,266, forward strand.
GCACTTCTATCAACAGATTTGACAACCCACAGCACGTGACTCGCAGCAAAGACAAGAGTCCTTTGAGATCAAGGAAAGGGGGGTGGGGATGCTCTTCAGCCCTGGCCCCAGATCACTACTGGCTCCAGCTGCCACCATCCCCTTTCCTCTAAAACCAGCCAGATAATTGCATCAAATGAAGGCACACACCCCCATCCCCACCACCATGCTTAACTGATGGGTAACCTTGCAGAAAATAAGGGAGGAAAAAGCCACAGAAATTAACTCAAGGCCTACCCACCTGGGCACTGCTGACGTTTGGAGCTGCATCGATTCTCTGTGGTGGGACTGCCCGGGGCATTGTGGGATGTTTTGCACCATCCCTGGACTCTACCCACTAAAAGCCAGTAGCATCCCATTGCATCCTTACCCCCTGCCCTCGGTTGAGAACCACTAGTTTAAACCAGTTCCGGATCCTTGTCCAGGTAAGCTGGCTGTCCTGTAAATGTTCAGGGAACCAAAGAGGGGGAAACTGACAGAAATAAACAACTCCTTAACAGTCAGTCAGCTCCCAAACCCTTGCCTGGAGATTCAGTGTTATCACAACACTGTGATACTGGCAGTGAGAATGGTTCGTACACAAGTACCAGCTGAGCACCTACTATGTGCCAGGCACTGTTCTGGCACTGGGGACGCAGCAATGGACAAAAATGAACGAGATCCTGTTCTCAGGTTGTCTACACAGGTCTGAGATTCATACGAACCAGGCAATTGCACTCATTCAAACATTGATTAATCACCTACTATATAAAGGAACCAGAACTGGATCCAGGAACTTAAATAACACCCCCCACCAACCCCAGCTAAGATCCACTTGGCACTGAGGCCGCACGCCTTTAAACACGCCACTTCACTGACTCCTTGCAGCATGCCCTGGAGATCAGCATCCCCATTTCACAGATGGGGATGCTGAGGCCCACGAGGTGGAGGACAGGACTCCAGGTAACCAAAACCACAATCAGCCCTGATCACCCACTAGGGATAAAGTGAGTGACTGCCCTAAGGGCCAAATCCCTTCAGACCAAGTCAGTGTTAAGGTTCTGTCCATTTGTGGGTTTCAGTTGGACTCTGCCCTGGGGACTGGTATCATCCTGCAAGGCCACCAAATGAACCCACAGGGCAGGACACAGGGCAAGCCCATATGGAAGAGAAGAAAGCAGAAGCTCAGGTTGCATCCTGTACCCAGGATCCAAAAGGCAAAGGGCAGGGGCAGATGGTACTGTCTTCTATTTCCCATTTTCCATCCAGGGCCCTGGGGGCTGGGCTGAGGGACCGCAGGAAGGAGGGTCTGAAACTGGCTCAGGGACCATCTTCCCAAGCCCCTTGGACCTTCATGGAAATGACATATGGGGGAGGGGCCTTCTTTTACAGCCCAAGCCAAGTATCCTGTGTCTGACATCATGTCCTGACCTCTGTTCTACACGGAGGAAAAACTTCAGGGGATTCCCTCTAGAAAGAGCCCCTAGAGTTTTGTGACTCATTTCCAAAACTCCCTTCTCACGCTGCCAGGCTTCCTGCCCTTGGAGTGTGTGTATGTGTGGGGGGTGTCTTTGGCGTGGAGTGGGGGGCATTCTGAGCGAAGAAGAGCTCACAGGTCCTCTGTGGGACAGACTGGGAGAATTTAAGGAAATGAAAGCGTTAGAAGTGGGAGGATTCATTCTAAAGGGAGGAAGCTGAGAGCCATCCTAAAAGGAAGGGAATGATGAGGTGAGGGATAAAGGGATTTGGGGGAGAAGCGGTGGGGTGCGATTCCGGGAGCTGGAGGACTGGAGGACTGGCAGCCCCTGGGAGTCACCTGATGGATATGGTGGAATGTGAGGTGTCTGGGGAGACGGAGGGCTGGGATGTCTGGGGAGAGATGGAGGATGTGACCAGTTGAGGAGGGAGGATTTTTTGAGCAATCCAGAATAAGAAGAATTTGGGGTGCTTGGAGAAAAAAAGGGGTCTGGGGTGCCGGGGAAACAGGATTTGAGAAGTTCAGGGCAGGGATGATTCGGGGATGCTCGGGAGCAGGAGGGTGCGGGCGCTCCGGGGCAGGGCTGCGGCCGGCTCCCCCCTTCACCCCGGCTCACCGAAGAAGGGCGGCAGGTGGGACACCGCCTCGAGGAAGGGCCCGGTCTCGATCTGCTTGTCCGCGGGCAGCGGCTTCAGCAGGTGCTCGGCCAGCAGCGCCATTTCGGGGTCGAGGCCCGCGGTGATGCCCCAGCCGGCGCCGCGGGCGTCCACGCCGCCCCCCCGGCCGCCGCCGTCAGCGCCGGGGCGGTCACTGGCGGGGCCGTCACTGTTGTCGGCCGCAGACTCCGGGGACGCCAGCGTCACCACTTCCGCTCACGCCGCGCCCGCGTAGCCGAGCGCTCAGCGCCGCCCGCCGGCCGAGAGTCTAAGGGGCCCGCAGCGCCGCCCGCCCCCGCCCGGCCGTGCCCAATCCTCGCCAGCCTTCGTGCCCGCCTGCCCAACCCGTGCCTGACTCCGCGGATCTCCGCACCCCTATTGGTCGGGGGGAAGGGCTGGGCCGTCCCGGCGCGGAAGCGCGCGAACCGGTGATTGATTCCAGCTGCGCCCAGGTGAGCCGCTCCCAGGTGCGTTTCCTGCCGCCCCCCAGCGAGGTCTCCCCAGCCTGGGCTGGCAGGCCTGGGCCGGGTCCTCCCCTGCTGGGGGCGTGGAGCTGCCCAGGTACTAACTCACAACCCACACACCAGCCCAGGTCACAGCCCAACCCAGCCAGCGCCCCTCTGGACGCCTGTTTCCCCCAACAGCCCCAGGTGACCTGCCGGACAGTTAATCAGGTCACAGTTCTTTTTTGCTACAACCAGCGGGGAACACATTCTTCTGTGTCAAGGATCACCCATTGCTAAGTCACGGGCCAACTCAGCTATGCCTAACTAGGACTCCTGTTTCCTGAAATCCGGGGTCTAGTCTGGTCCGAACAGCCCAGTTTACAGTCCAACTCCACCATCCGTGACAGGGCACCTGCTTCCCCAAACCTGACCTCACCCCAACCTCCCAGGATACTTGGGGCACAATTCACCTCAGCCACGTCCCACCTAGATGCTTGAATCCCAAACCCAGCGCCCACCTTCTCCAAAAATCTAGCACAGGGTTGCTGAGGGCCTCTCATCTATTCCAGAGTAGATACTCATTGTGCCGGCCCTTTGGGCCATGCCCTGAGCTGGGTAGGCATCAGCCATAAAGTCAGGACAACGCAGCAGAATCCCTGTGCTCACGGAGCCGACATTCTAGTTGGAGAGACAATACGATACACAAATAAATAAAGACAATTTCAGATATTGGTGACTATAAATGAAAATACAACAGGGAAGTGACAGCGGATGACTGAGGGTATGGCTGAGCTAGGATATAGGGGCTTAGGAGCAGTAAGTACCTTTGAAGAGGTGACTACATTTAAGCTGAGACCTGAAGAAGTGGGAGATAGCCAGTGGCTGGAGCCTTTGCAAAAACCCTAAGGTTCAAAAGGGCTGGGCGCATGCCAGCAAGCAGGGAGAGGAGGGGAGGGAGTGAAGTGGTGGGAGCTGAACTTGGAGAATTGAGCAGGGACTGCAGTATGTTGGATTAGGCAGGCGGTGGTGTAGCACTTGGTTTTTATCCTAAGTGGGCCATGAGAAATCACTAGTGCCAGAAAAATAATGGCTAAGCCTTATTAAATATATCCAATGAAATTTTTCAGGGTACAGGTGAGAGAAGAGGTTGCTCCAAACCAAAGGCATGACCCAAGTACAGCCAGGGGGTGAGAGGGTCTGGGGCGACAAAGCTCTCATCTCTTCTTGCTCATAACCCAGACCCTGGCAGGTCCCACCAAGCAGCTCTCCCACTGATAGGCACCCAAGTCATCAGCTTCAGCTTGTTCCCACCACACCCAGCCTCACCACCTCAGGCACCCTGAGATAACATCTCCTTGAAGCATCACCAGCCTGTCCTGAATCCTGACTAGTGTGCCAGAACTCCACCCCCCTCTCAGACACCTCCATCAATTCCACAAAGATCACAACCCACAGCGGGACCTCCAGCGTCCAACACCTTGATTTCTCAACTTGCATGGCTGATACCAGAAATTCAAGTCTGGAAGAATTCTTTTGCTCTGGAACATGGTTTGATAGGCTGAAGTAGGTCATGGCTCTGGGTCTTGCTTTCCCATAGTTTATAATAGGGATGGACCTGGTACTGGAGGTCAGGCTGGCAGCATCAATGGTCACTGTGAGCCGGGTGTTACACAGAAGGAGGGGTGGGACCGTGGAGGACCGGGATTGCTCGGCCCATGTGTAGGGCGCTGTGGCTCTTCCCCAGGCCATCAGTGCCCAGAGCCGTGAGCACTTCAGATTTCTCAAGAGATGTAAGAAATCTAGATGTGAGGGTAAAATCTCTTGATTTTTAGATGTTGGTAACTAATTCAAATTAAAAAAAAAACCCACTAGGTTACACAAAACATTGATTTCCTTTTCTGTTGACACATCAAATTTACAGGGAAATGATGACAACAATTTGAATAACTTTTTGTTTCTGAACCGTTTGAGCATATGTTGCTGACACAATGCCCTCCTACTCTTAGACGTTATTTCCTCCAAACAAGGATGGTCCTACAGAATCACAGCGCATCCCTCCACGGAGGAAATGAACACTGATGCATTTTCACCCTCTAATGCTCAGACCTCGTCAAGTTTCACCATCTGTCCAAATGATGTCCTTTGCAGCAAAAGGGTTCACTTCAAGATCTCATATTTCATGTACTTGTCCTGTCTCCTTTGGTCTGGAACATTCCTTGGTCTTCGAGTCTCATGACCTGGACACTAGAAAGGGTGGTTACTTTGGAGACTGTCTCTCAGCTTAGGCTTGCCTGCTGTTTCCTCTGGATCAGATCATGCATTCAGGTCATGCCTCTTAGATTAGATGAAGATTGTGGATTCCGTGCATCATGAATTATCTCAGAAGTGATGTTCCGTCCTCATTGCATTACAGCAGATGACACATGACTTCAGATTGTCCCTTTATTAATGATGTTAACTTTGAACACTAGAATAAGGTGCTGTCTTCCAGGTTTCTCCATGGTGAATCTGTCTTTTCCTCTTTGAAACTAAGAAATATTTCATTAGGAGTTACTTTGAGACTAGGTAATATCCTGTCATCACAATTTTCATCCATTTATTTCCATCAGCACGGACTCTTGAGTCCATGGATTTCAATCCATTATTGTTATTATTTGGGGGGGGGGCAAATTATCCTAGATTTGGCCTGGGATAGCCCCTTCAAGCTGGCTTCTGTGTCCTTTTAAAGCACTTCCTTACTTTCTGGCAAAAGATATCCCAGGCTCATCTTGTACATTCCTGCCCTAGTTCTGAAATCAGCCATTTCTCCAACTGGCCCAGGTTCCTTCTAGTGGAGAATGCGATTTAGAACCAAGATCCACCTGTGCTTATCATTGTCACTGGGTGTCACTGCTCCCAGATGCTCTCTGGGTGAGTGTGGATGGAGTTACACACACGTGTGCACACACAGAGGTGCACATCTATATCTCTGTGTAGTATATGTTTCTCAGGTCATCCATCTATATTGAAAACCATGAGTTCACCCTAATAAATCCAGTTTCAATCTACATTACAGGGTTGATTCTAGTTATTTCCCTTTCCATTGTAACAACTCCCTTCTCGGAGAGCGAGAGACCTGGCATTCTCCTTGGTTTTAATCTGTTCCCTTATTTGACTAATTCCCAATATGTAATGATGTTTTATTGATCCTGCTTTCTCCCCAACAAGGATACCCTTTGTACCCAACTCAGGCTCTAATCCCCCACACCAGGCTGTCTTTCCATGAGGATGCCCTCCTCACTCACAGGAGCACTGGCCACTCAACCTAGGCCACCCTCACCACGCTCTTCTTATCCTATTGGGCTATGACACCCCTCTGTGGATCGGCATGTACCCCCCTCCACTGCTGATGTTTACCTTACTGGGACCCACCTAATGGGTTTTGGATTGAATTTTTCAATTGTTCAAGAAGGGAAGGGGAAGGGAAGGGAAAGGGAAAGGGAAGGGAAAGGGAAGGGAAGTGGAAGGGAAGGGGAAGGGAAAACACAAACCTTTAGCAAGTTGGCTTTAGTAATGGGCCATGAGTTCCGACCTTTACAGCTCACTGTATGAGGCAAACATTCACACTCAACAGATATTTACTGAGTGTTTACTTTGGACCAGAGAGGACAAAGGATCATAGTCATTAGACAATAAACAGAGTGTTGTGGGGGAGATACCGCCAGACACAGAGAAGCCACTTCATCCCTTTGGACTGTTGGGCCATCACACTTGCTCCATCAGTTGCAAACCCGCTCCCATAGGTGCAGGACCAGCTTGGCCGGTAGAGTTACTCCTACCAGTTGGAACTGACTCAGTGGGGATGAGGATGAGGCGTTTACTCTACAAAGTTGCATCATGTTCCTGAACCAGCTCCACCCACTGTTAATAGCTTCTCCCCAAACTGAATCATTAAACCCTGGTTACTCAGCCTGTCTCTCCCCAACAAAGTCTGTTGGAATGAACAAAGGAGACCAGGTTCATGGTCCTTTTGACATGGCATCCTGTTACTCAGCTGCCCCACATGCAACATAGTAATAATGTAATAACAGGTAACATTTACTGAGCACTGCCTATGTTTAAAGCCCAATGTCTCCACTTTCTAGCTGCGAGGCTGTGGGCAAGTCACTTCCTGTAGGAGTTTCCTGTGACTGCCATAACAATGACTACTGACTTAATGGATTAAAACTACTGGCCCACAGTTCTGGAAGCCGGAAGTCCAAATCTGTTTCACCAGAGCAAAATCAAAGCATCTGCCAAGCTGACTCCCTTGAAAGACTCTAGACTTGCAGGGATATCAAACTCAGTTTCACCCGGGGCCACATCAGCCTCGAGGTTGCCTTGGAAGGGCTAAATGTAATTTTAGGACTGTATAAATGGAACTGCTCCTTAACTAGGGGCAAGGAGCTCCGTGCTGCTGCCGGGTAGAAACAAGACGCTGGCCGGATAAAACCAGGTGGAGGGCTGGATTCGGCTCACGGGCCTTGCATTCGCCGCCTGTGCTCTAGAGGAAAATCTCTTCTTGCTCCTTCTGGCTTTTGGCGGCCGCAGGTGTTCTTGGCTCGTGGCTGCATCCCTCCAATCTCTGCATCTGTCTTCACACGGCCTCGTCTTCTGTGTGTGAAGTCTCCCTCTCCCTCTGCATCTCTCTAATAAGGACACCTGTGATGGCATCGTGGCATTTAGAGCCTCCTTGGATAAGACAGGATAAAGTCTCCGTCTCAAAATCCCTCATTTAATCACAGCTACAAAGACCCCTTTCCCAAATGATATCACGTCCAGAGGTCCCAAGGATTAGGACCTGACTGCATTGGGGGCCATGACTCAGCCTACCACACTTCCCCTGTCCGAGCCTCCGCCTCCGTGGTCTCACCTGTAAGAAGAGAGTGGTTATAATGGGAACTTCCCTCAGGGCTGCCGTGAGGTTTCAGAGGGTTCACGTAAATCAAGCCGCTGGCGCACTGGTGGGCAGGCAGCCCTCAGTGAATGGTGCGGTTACTGCGCATCGATTTCTTGAGTTATTTCTACCCAGCGCTGGCAATTGTGGGGATAATTGATTCGGATGACATCATCTCTTTAATTGCCAGGTTTTCAGCGGGATTAAATGCGCCAGATGGGCTTTGTTGAGCCAGCTCCTCTGGGCGCGCAGAGCAGCCCTGCTAACCTGCCTCGCTGTTTCGCCGGCCCGCCCCTGTGCCGCTTCTCCCGAATTAAGGAAAAGGCGACACCTGCCAGCAGGCCCACGTGCTGCCACCCCAGGAAAACAGAGCAGCACACTACAGCTGAATATCTGAACTTTTTTTCAGTTACTGGATGAAAATCGTATTTTGGGCATTTAAACAGCACAGAGTAGAGATGAGAAAGAAATGCCACCTTAGCCTCGAACCCGCATGGGCAGCCTTGGGGGAAAACCGCTCTCAGGAAACGCCACTGTGTCACTGACGATGTCACGCCAACTACCCTTGGTACTGAACTGGAGAACAGAAAGGTCAAGAGATGGCTTTATTCTCTTCAGTTCCACAATTGCTTTTTGAGCTTCTCTCTCAGACCAGGCTGTGCTGGGCTCTTGTGGCTCAAAGACAGTGCCTTCAAGGAGATCACAGCCCCCCGTAATGTATTTTATTTTTTATTTATTGATTTTAGAGAGAGAGGGAGGGAGGAAGGATGAGAAAGAGAGAGAGAGAGAGAAAAAAAAAAACATTGATTTATTGTTCCACTCATTGGTTGCTTCTTGTATGTGCCCTGACCGGGGATCGAACCTGCCACCTTGATGTATCTGGACAACACTCTAACCAGCTGAGCTACCCAGCCAGGGCCGCTGAGTGTAGTTAGTGCCACTGAGTTGCACACTTCAAAATGGTTTAAAGTGGTGGACCCTATGTGTGTATTTGACCTCCCTTCCTCCCCAAAAGTCATATATTAATAAAAAAAGAATTGTACTTTGGGCACTGATGCTGTGGAAGAGTTTATCCGTGGGGGTGCTTCCTGCTGATTGAAAAATGACTTAAGCAATGAGACCCTTCACTTTATCTTCTAAAAAGGAATCTTACCAAATGTATACACCATGTTTTCTTGATTTTCTTTATCCATTCACAATTCTGCACTGGACACTTAAAATTTTGTTAAGAGGGTAGAACTCAAGTAATGTGTTTTTTCCCATTATTTTTTTTTTTTATCTTAAAAGGCAGAAGAAAGAAAAAGAAAGTCCAAGCTATGCGGTGGAGGTCTAGGGTTGGGTTAATTTCATCTCTGTTATCACCATCGAGGACCAAATTCTTCTCTTCCAGCCCTGGGATAGTCCCAGCTGGGTCAGGTGGCTTCCTCCTGTGAGGTGACGGCTGCAGAACCCATGAGTCGCCCGCAGATGTGACAACACCTCAAAACCACCTCCCCACACCCCTCCCCTCAAGTGTCATGGGGCAGAACTGGGCCCAAGCCCACTCCCAGCCCAACCAGTGTGGTCCACCGCTGCTGGCTTATTTAGACAAATCTGGATGTAACCCTGGGCCACATGAAGGGTCAGTACCCCACTCCAATCAGGGTGTGACCTGAGCGGGGAAGCTGGGGGGAATGGCTATGAGTTTACCAGCTGGCAGGGAGCAAATTCACACTCTCCAGCTCCTTCTCTTAGGATGGAGGGAACTTCACTCCGAACTCACTGAGGCAGGTGCTATGCAGAAGATGTCAGTATCAGGGCAATTACAACACTGCCAGTTATCACTGATCCAGTCCTGAGAGTGTGCTGGGCACTGGGTCAAGGTGACTAGTAAAAACAAACTGGTACTGGGATCCTCATTTACAGAGGACAAAACCAGAAACTCAGAGATACGAAATGATTTGGAGCTAGACGGAGTCTCCTTCCTTCCTATCAGGCTGGCTTTGAAAAATAACATGAACCCCCCAAAGCATTAGTGCCATTCCATCAGATAAATGTATTCCAGCAGGTGGAACTAGGTCGAGCTCCCTGAGGGCTCTGAACAGAAGGTTCTGGAACAGAATTCCATTTTCCGGCTCCCTCTGCATATAGCAGCAGGGCTGTTAGAACACGGTCTGAGGAGCCCACCTGCCACTGGTTCACAGAAGAGGCGCCAATGCAGGCAGATGGGAGGTCCCAGCCACACACCTGAGGAGGGCAGGCTGCCTGCACAGCTTTCTTTCAGGGCAGTGACCTCCAAATTGGGAGGGATGGCTGAGTGCCACAGGCCAGGAGTGCTTGGAAGGATGCCACAGCCTCCAGCTGGGAAAAAATAAATGATGGCGTGACAATACCTAAAAGTTAATCACGATGAAGAGCACGTCTCTCTTTCCTCCAGTGGCCTCCAAAGACGTCCATGTCCTAAGCCCACCTCTTATGACTGTTACCTGACATGGCAAAAGCGATCTTGCAGGTGTGATTAAGGTTAAAAAGCTTGAGATGGGGTGGTTATCCTGGATTTTCTGGGTGGATAGTGAATCCGTAAAAGTGCAGAAGCTTTCCCCGCCGTGGTCCCAGAAGATGTGACTGGGGAGGATCGGCCAGAGGAGGATGCTGGGCCGCTGGCTTGGAGGGGGAGCGAGGGGCAAGGAGCCCAGGAATATGGCAGACTTTACAAGTCCAAAAGGCAGAGAAACCTATTCTCCCTGAGGGCCCCTCCCCCACCCCGCCCCCGGAAAAGAAGGCAGCCCTGCTGACACCTTGAACTTAAACCTGTGGGACTTCTGTCCTACGTCATGTACACAGTATGTTAATAACATTGGAAACCGGGTGCAAAACACAGGGAACTCTCTGTACGACCTTTGCATTTTTTTCTGCAAATCTAAAAGCTATTCTGAAATTAAGTTTATTTAAAAATACAGATGTCCGGGGAGAGGAGGGTATAGGGGACTAAATGATGATGGGGGGAAATGCAATAAAGATTAAATTTTAAAAATACAGATGCCCAGGGCCCATCCCTGACCCTTTAAATCAGCACGTCTGCCTCATCGATCCAGCAGCAGGGTTTCTAACTCCCTCTAGATGATTCCCACATGCAGCCAGGGTTGAGAGCCGCCCATGCTTTAAAGCACCTCCTAAAACAAGGCATTGTTTTGTTTTGTTTTTTAATTACACGAGTAATAGGGACCATCATAAAATTGAAAACCCAGAGGGAAATCGAAAGAAAATCACCCCTAATCCTGACCCCTAGCCCAGCTGTTCTTTGTCTCATGGCATACCTAAATTTCTATTGTTCCTGTTGTTATTACTATTGAAATCCAAAGCCAGGGCCCTGAGAGGCAGCCCTACAGCCCCAGGGTCTTTGGGCTCACCTGTCTCCTGCTGCACCCTTTGTTTTCGGAGCAGGTGGGAGCCCAGCCCAGGTGGGAAGCTGGAGTGGCTGATGTTGAAATGCTTAAGAACAAGCGCAGGTAAGTGCGCTTTGGCAATGCCACCTGCTAATTAAGGGAGAGCACTGCCCAGCCTCCAGCACTGACACATTGCAGCTAATGGGGAGCGGCTTCTGTGTCATCTCCCCATTCCTATTTTCTCCTTCTGTCAGGACACCAAGAGACACGCATCCAAGCCCCTCGCAGCTGGCGCAGGGCCCAGCATGTGCGACATCCATCTGGACGGTTTCCTGCCAGGGTGTCCCCTCGCAGCCCTCTGCGGGCCATAGTCATCCACCTGTCACTAAATACTCAGTGTTGCTGAGCTCTTTAAATGGCTCATTGGGTTCACATCTGGTGGCCTCTTTTAAGAACTACACCTGCAAGTCACAAGCTCCTGGGAAAGCAGACTGAGGAGAGATTCACGCAAGCTCTGGAGGTTGGGTATAAGTCCTGGCTCTCGGAGACCTTGCTGTGTTACCTCTGGAGAGTTGCTTGACCTCTCAAAATCTGTTTCCTCACTTGCAAAGTGGGACAGGAACCTCTCAGGCTGGAGGGAGGCTTAAATGAGGGAATACATTCAAAAGCACCTGGTACGTGGTAGGTATGCAAACAACGGTAATTTCTTTTTGCCTTTCTTTTGCTTTACTGTTTTTCCAGAGGAGATAATCCAATTTTACTGTCTATCCTTATTGTTGTACAAAGATCAAGAAATACTAGATGTGTAAAGAAGGAACAAATGAATAGTAAATCAGAAAGCAACAGAAAGAGTTTAAATTTGAATTAATTTCCATGATATTAGAATGGAAACCACTTGAAAGCTCGTGTCTGCCTTCAGAGTGGATTTTGTTCACTGGCCAAAGTCTGCCATAAAGTTAAGGTGTTCAGTGTTTTGTCTGCTCTGCTGGCTCTGGACAAAACCTCTGAGGTCTCCCAGAAAATGAACGGTGCTCCGGGAGCCCCGGGCTGTGCTGAGCTCCACCAACTCATCCTCAAAGTGTCATCCACCCCTTCCTCCTCCGCCTCTGCTGTCAGTGACAGTTGAAAGTGACACTGACCTTTTCTCCAGCAACAGTCCGCACTAATTTGGCATCTGTCCAATTCACCCTTAGCTCCCAACCTCCAGACATCTTGGGGAGAGACTTTGCATCTGTATCTTCTTTTCCTCAACTTCATCACTCAGGAATTCAGCAAAAGCTTTGTCCCCTTTGGTGTGCAGCATGCTGCAATCTCAGGTGCAGGGCCCGTGAGGCCACAGGAGGCTGGGCCCCAGCGCGACCCCGCAGAGGAGCCCAAGTCAGGCAGGTCGGGGGTGGGCGGCACTGTGTTCACACCAGGACAACCCCAGGCCAAGCTCCCTCAGAAGGAAAAGGAACAAATTGGGGAATCTACTCATTCATGCTTAACAAAAGTTTAATGAGCACCTACTCTGTGCCAGTGCTGGGAGGACAGCAGGGAAGAAGGGAACGATGCCTGCCCTTGCGGGGCTGCTGAGAGGGCTCAGGTCCTGGAAGGGGAGCTGGGTTTAAATCCCGGCTCTACCACCTACAACTTATGGTTCCTTGGGCAGGTGATGCCGCCTCTCCGAGGTTCGGTGTAGGCAACTCTAAAATGGGGTTGGTAAAATACCTCCCAGGGTCCGGAAGGAATGAAGGAAAAGATACTTGTAAAGATGCTTGATGAACTACAGGCAGGTGCGTAATCATGAGGTTAGAAGGTGAACAGTGAGGGGCTGGTGAGATGGCCACCCAGCAGAAGAGGCCCAGAAGCCATAGCCCTTGGCCTTGGGCTTCTAGGACGAGGCCGGTCAAGCCCTAGGCCCTTAACTGGTGGAGCATGTGTGGTCCTTTAAAGCCATTACACAGATTAGGAAACTGAGGTCCAGACAGCAGAAGGGCCCCAGGAAAGAGGCACAAAATCTGGACCAGAAGCCTGGTTGCCTGTGACCCATCTCACATAATTCTGAACTACCCACCATACTCGAGGAGTCCCACCAACAATCATTTATGTATTGTGGGCAGCACTGGCTGGGCTGATCACCGTGGGTGGTGGCTACCTCCCCTGCCCACTGGGTACACAATATGGAAAACTGGCAATGAGCTTGGCAAAAAGGGTAGGGACTATGAGGATGGTAACCCTGGGGAGTCCCATCCCTGGGCAGGGCAGACCCTGAGTAAACATGTGTTAGGTGAAGAGAGACGTGAAAGAAAGCACACTTACCTGAGATGTACCAGGTGCTCTGCTGCTGCGTGCTCTCCATGTAAACCTTCATTTCTCTCATCAGGGCAACCCTAGAAAGGAGCACTGTTGGTATCCTTGTTAAAAAGTAAACTGAGGCACATTAAAATTTTTTTTTTCTGAGAGTTTATTTGAGCATATATCAGTTTGAACTGGGCGGCTGCAAACCAAAGGTGGGGAAGAAGCTTTTGTGGAGAATGTGCAGCAGGGAAGCAAGGAAATTATTTGATTGGCTGCAGATTAAGCAGTTTTCTAGACAGGTTGGCTGTTTGTGATTGGTTGTTCTTCAGTTTCATTTTCTCAGACTCTAGAGCGTTGATTCTGGCCTAGGTGTTGGGTTGCTTGCGTAGGTTACGGGGGCATTGGAGCCGCCCCTATCTTATGGCCTCCTTTCAGTTATTTTAACATTCTCATTTCACAGATGAGGATGCTGGGAGATGAAGTGACCTCCCCCAGGACCCCACAACTAGTGTGGTGGAGGTCGGAATACAGGCCACGGTGTTCAACAGGATACTACACTGCCTCCAGGAAAAACAGAAATGAATGAAGGAATGGAGGAATAAAGGGAAGAAAAAATGAAGAGAATGGGAAAATGAAAGAAAAGAGAGCGAATTTGTGGGTAATTTTTAATATCTTGTAAATGGAATGATTGATACGATACATGAAATAAGACATATAGCACATGTGTGTCATAAAATATACTAATAGAATGCACACCCTTGAACCAATCTAAGGCAGTCGAAAGTTACCGGTAAAACTTATACCTACTGCCCTGGCTGGTGTAGCTCAGTGGATTGAGCGCGGGCCTGTGAACAAAAGGATCACGGTTTGATTCCCAGTCAGGGCACATGCCTGGGTTGTGGGCCAGTTCCCAGCAAGAGACACACAAGAGACAACCATACATTGATATTTCTCTCTCTTTCTCTCTCTCTCTCTCCTTCCCTTCCCCTCTAAAGATAAATAAAGTGTTTAAAAAAAAAAAAAAAAAAAACTTATACCTACTTACGCCAGTGGTTCCCCCAGCTGGTTGCACACTGAACTCACCTGGAAATCAGCTTAGGCAACCACTGATCCTCTCAGAGAACCTGGAATCGGGATTTGCCTGGAGTTTGGTCTAGGCATCTGGATTTTTTTTTTTTTTTTAAGCATCTGGATTTTTAGAACCTCCCCAGGTGATTTTCGTGTGCAGTCAGGTTTGACTGCATATTGCCTTATATTCTGCTCTCCTGTTGATCCCGTTGATATCCCCCATCTTCACCCTTATCCTCCCAGGTAACCACCATCCTGAATTTTATGTATCCAGTGGATTCTTTCCCTTCATCCTTCCTCGTCGTCTCCAGGACTAGCGACGTTTGCCGTTGGTCTCCCGCCCACCACGAGGCGGCGCCAGAGGAAAAAACACAGCCTCCTCTCTCTGCGTGGCCCCTACAGCGCTGTGGGCCGCTTGGCCCTCGCGGCGCCCCGTCGGTGTCGCCGGGGCAACTAGCTGGGTAACGGCCGCCTTTGGGATTAACGGGTTTAGTTGGGGCAAGCGGGAGCTCGGGCTGGGGGACTCTTCGGAAACTCCGGGCGCAGAGCAACGTGAGTCGGAGCGTGGGCTCAGCCGGGAGCCGGCCTGGGGGTCGGGGCCCGCGGATGCCTCTGCAGTGGCCTCGCGCCGGCGGGCACCGCGGCGGGCACCGCGGCGGGCACCCGGGACGCGAGCGCAGGGCATCTGTGCAGCCGGCATCCCGCGCTCGCTCTGCTCCCACCACGCTCTGGGGCTGACACTTCCTTCTGTGACCCTTTTGTCATATGTGTATGTTGAGGTCGAGAGAGGGATGCGACTGGTTCAAGGAGCCGCCCAGCTTGTTGGTGGCCGATCCAGAACCGGAAGCCTAAGTTTCTTGATGCCTGGCGGGAAGATTTATCCACCGGCAGCACACAGGGCAAGGAAGACAGAAGGTCAAACGTGCCAAGTCTCAAAACGGAGCTTATAAAAAGGCAGGCGCGGGCTAGATTTGGCCCGCAGATGCAGATTATTTCCCCCAGGTCTGAAGGACTCTGAATTTGAGGCTTGCCGGTGACCCAGGCCTTTTGCTTATTCGACAGACATTCCTTAAGCACTGTCATAGCCAAGTGCTTTTAGACCTGCACATGGGGACAGCTTTTGGATCAGGGGAAAAGGTACCCCAGTGAGGCTGCTTGCTCTCTGCTTTCAAGTCTCCATTTGGGTCCTCAGACTGCTCCGTGCCCCTCTCTATGGTCTCAGAGTCTGCATCACCACCATGAGGGATCTGTCCTCCATGTGAGCCCAGAACACTTCCCAGGTGTGACACCTGGGCCAGGCCCGTCCTGGGGGCTGACAAAGCCGCAGCGTGTTGGTCCCAGCAGGCAGTCTCCTGCAGTCTAGAGCCTGGGTCCTGGTCTCAGACAGACAGGAATTGGGGTCCCAGCTCTTTTATCTACTCTTCCTTGCTTTGCGATCTTGGGCAAGTCACTTTACCTCTGTGAACTTAAGTTTCTTTCCCTGACAAATAATGGGGTGATAGTAATGTGAAAGGTCATATATATCAAGAATTGGGCACATAGACGTGATCCTTAAATTATGTTACTTTATGAGAGCATCAAAGTCCCCAGTGTGCCTGGCCCAGCATTGCTAGGACCGGTTCCCTGCCTCTGTCCAGTGCCCTCAGTGATGTCTCTACCACAGCAGGGTGCAGTTCAGTTTCTTTAAATCTATGACTTGCAGCCCCGAGGGCAAATCATTTAAAGAATGCTGACATCTGGGGCCTAAGTCTTACAGTAAGACTTTCGGATGTAGTTGGTCTGGAGTGGGGCCGGGCTCCTCCGCGCAACTCCAGTGCACTGCTGCAGGGGGAGGCTAAGCGTGAGAGTGTTCCGGGGTGGCAGCAAGCTCATCTTCCTACCACTGCTGCTCTTAGATGGCACTCCCCACACTGCCCTCCTACTGGTGTAGCCGGAGGCTCCTGGATCAGCAGGCAGCGCGACAGCGACACCGGGAGCAGGAGGCCCGGCTTCGGCGGCAGTGGGATGAGAACAGCCGCTACTTCAGGATGTCTAACGTCTGCAGCTCCAAACAGGCAGAATGGAGCTCCACAAGGTCCTACCAGCGGAGGTAACTGTGTGGTGACCACGACTGGATGGAGGTGGGTGGCTGCTTAGTGGTCAGCTGTAAGGACCTGGGAAAATGTGGCTTGATAGTGTGTTTTCTCGAGGGTGTTGCTTGACAGTGTGTCTGCCAGGTGATGTCTTTCCAACTGGAAACTGAAAAAAAAAAAGATCATCAGTGAAGTAAAGCATTTGCATTGAAAAAAATAAAATGATAAGAAATGCATGTAGAATCTGGAAGTTTCCTGGTAACCCCACACCCCCAGCCTGACTGTATATCCTCCCATACTTCCCCCATTTGTTTTTGTGTATAAATACACACACGCGCACACTTTTATAAAAGTACATGTAAAAATGCAGAAGTTAAAAGCAGAGGCTTTGGAGTCAGACAGACTTAGAAATCCCGACTGTCTCGCTTGCCACTTGAATGAGCCTCAGTGTCCTCATCAGTGAAATTGGGCTGGAACAGAACCTGCTTTGTAGGGTTTACGTGATGGACCGTCCATGGTTTTACCTGGTACATGGTCACTGCTCAAATAATGCTCACTAGTACTGTTACTGTATGCACATATAAGCGTATTATAAATTTTCTTATAGCAAAAACAAGAGTCTGTTAGGCATAGTGTCCAGTGACCTGCCCTGTTAACTCTGGCTGGAGGACCCCTTTCCCACACCGTCAGGTTGTCCATGCCACAGCCCCTGTACCCACGTGGCAGAGTGACTATAATGTGACTCATTTGTGCGGGGCCCCTTCTCGCCCAGCATGCACGCCTACCAGAGGGAGAAGATGAAGGAGGAGAAGAGGAAGCAACTGGAGGCCAGACGGGAAAGACTCCAGCAGCTTCTGCTGGAGGAGCAGGACCTGCTGGCCAGGGAACTGGAGGAGCTGAGGCTAAGCATGAACTTTCGGGAAAAAAAAATTCGGGAGCAGCACAGGAATCTCAAGTCCGCCCGGGAAGAGCAGCGGAGACTGGTACGTTTGCATCGCCCGTAGGGGCCTCCCAGGCCAGCCAGTGGTGCACGCATGGGCCATCCCAGGCACACTGGTCTGATGAGCTGGCAGCTAACTCCAGAGCAAGCCGGGGAAAGTGCTTACTCTAAGTTTGTTTTTTAATT
Source organism: Anoura caudifer (assembly GCA_004027475.1). Classification (NCBI taxonomy): domain Eukaryota; kingdom Metazoa; phylum Chordata; class Mammalia; order Chiroptera; family Phyllostomidae; genus Anoura; species Anoura caudifer. The sequence goes on from PVKU01001746.1 coordinate 78,689, forward strand.
TTTTAATTTATTAATTTTTAAAGAGAGATGAAGGGGGAGAGTAACATCAACAATTTGTTGTTCCACTTATTTATGCATTCATTGGTTGATTCTTGTATGTGCCCTGACCAGGGATCAAACCCGCAACCTCGGCTTATCCCGGGATGACACTCTAACCAACTGATCTACTCGGCCAGGGCCCAAGTTGTTCTTCATTTATGTGTTTTGGATGAGTTTTCTTTGTTCTCCTTGGCCCTTTAAGTCATTACATCCAAGTCCTTCTTCTCTTTTCCAGTTCTGTGGTCCTACAAGCCCTGGGGCTGGTGTGTTTTATCTTTCAAAGTAGTTGTGTGGAACAGGGACCCCAGTCTGGATTTTTAAGCCTACTATACATTTAAAAGCGGATCTGTAACATCTGTGACCCATTTGTAACATCGATTGTGGCACCCTTTTGTCACAGAGTCATTTGTCAATGCCACCTAATTCCGCTCTGGTCGGGCTCCCAGAGCCACGGGCGCAAGGCTGGGAGGTTTGCGGGGCAGGCGCGGTGCCAGCGGAGGAACTCTCAGTCTGAGCTGACTTCCCTTGTGGATTATCTGAGGTATAAATGGATTGGAAAAGTGACATCAGGCTTCCCTCTTTGTGTTTTCTTGACAGATTGCTGAACAGCTTTTGTATGAACACTGGAAAAAGAACGACCCCAAACTGCGAGAGGTGAAAACCAAGGAGAGCCCCCCGCCACCGTTGACTTACCTAAGTGGATGAAAGCATGTTTCGTGGCTTGTTTTAAACTCGAATCTTGTGCTGGGTTGAGACAGGCGGGAACACTTGAGACACCCGAAAAGAGCACCGCACAGGAGATCTGGTTCATTTTGCTGTTTAGCTACTGTCTGTTGAACGTCTGCTGTGATGTCCACCTGGGGGGGCTGTGCAGATTACAGAGGCAGCCCCTCACTCCTAGGGGGCTCCCAGTCCAATGGGGGAAACAGTGGGCAGCTTGTTACAATGTGGGATGCAGGGTGCTGGGCGGAGCTGGGAAGGTGGGCCAGCACAGTGCCCCCACTCAGCGGGAGAGCAGACAGCCGTCCCAGAGGAGTCGCTGGGGTGGAGGAGGTTAGAAGGACGGGATGTTGATGGTGTAGAGGTGGGGAGAGGACATTCTGGACAGAGGCAACTGTGAGAATGAGGCCTGCGTCATAAGAGCAGGACAAGTCCAGGGAGCTACAAATGGTGGGGGGCTGGGAAGTCAGGAGGGAGAGCCCCAAGAGCGGAGGCTAGTGAGGCAGATGGGGTCAGACCTCGGGCAGCCTTGCGTGCTTTCCCTGGAAGCTCGGGGAGCGCCTAGATGACTTTAAGCAGGGGTGCAATGGGATCCCAGCTGCATTTTGGGGAACAGCCACTCTGGCAGCAGTGTCGAGGTGGGTGGGAAGAGGTGGTGCTAGTTGGGGGCTGCTCCAGCAGCCTAGGTGAGCAATGGTGAAGGCTTAAACTGGGGGTGGTAGGAGAAAGAGGGCAAATCTCAGGTCTGGAGAAGGGAGACTGGGCTAGAGGGCGATAATCCCCTCACTGATCTCAACTAACAGTTTGTGCATGCGTTCAGGGTGTTAATTTCCGTATTTGTAATTGCATGTAGCAATTGCCAGTCACCAAGTCATGGAGCATCTCGGTGCTTCCAAGAACGGGCAGTTAGCACTAACCCTGGGAAGATGCTTCTCCCTGGCCGTTTGTCAGCTGAGTGGTCCTCCAAAGGCATTACTCAGAAAAGCTTATGTAGAACATTAAGTTGGTCGCAAAGGTCCATATTTGCAAGTTGAGAAAAAAAATTCAGTTTTTTTACAATTTCCCAAATAAAAGCTTTTAGACAGAGTACTGTAGTTCACTTTTCTGATCCAAAAGATTCTCTAAACCCCCAAGCTTGTTGCATCCGCTAGAACATGCTACACGTTTTCATAGCCACTGCTTTGCAGAAGTGCTGGGAGCTGTCGGAGGCTGCGCCTGTCCCTCACCAGCTGCTGCTCGCTGAGGCCTGGCCTACTGTGGACCAGCCAGGGTGGCCTTTGAGATGCTGTTTCCATTTAAGTGTCTGCTGACCGTTCCTGCTGAACCCCAGGGAACTGGGGGGACAGTTTCTGTTTATTTGTTCCAACTCTTGAGATTGACTTAGAACCCTGGTCCTTCAGTTTTCTGGCTGACTGGCGTTGGGGTCATCGTGTGCTCCCTTACCAGACACCAGGGCCACTTTGGGTCCGCACATGAGGAAGTCATGGTCACAGTTCAATGCATGAACATCTGTTAGATGAACCAGTGCGGAAATTAATTCCCTACCCCCTCTCTCACCCTCAGATTGAATCGGACCTGCACAAGAGGCACGTGACCGACTCTTGGGTGCTGCAGAGAGAAGAAAAAAAGCAGGTGTGGTATATCACCCGGCAGTGGCTCCCAGTGCTGTAGTGGGGGCCTGTCTCCACGTCTCTGACTGTGGTTCTCGTTTCCAGTGTTCGTGACTGCAGTCTCAGAACAGACTCCCCACGTGCTCACACCGAATGGTTGTTGCCCTTGCACACACTAGGGCCCTGTGTGATCACTGCCCGGTGACGTGCCGGCTTGTGGTGGGGGAGTGTGCATCGCAAAGGGTGTGTTGGTTGCTGGCAGTCTCTCTCGATAAAATGTGCATCATAAGCTTCCAACCTTGGCTTACATGCCTCCATGAACCTGTTGCCTTGCTCCTGGGTTCCTTTTAGAAGGTATTTTGGGGGGCCCTTCTTTGGTGCCAGGCTGTGTGCTGCGTGCTTCCCGAGCTCCATGTCAGAGGAGCAGGAGTTGGTCCCACGCCTCCCGCAGGGAGCGCCAAGCGCAGGGCCGCACAGCCGAGAGGCGGCCCACTCGGGAGCAGACGCATCGGAAAGAGGAGCTGGGCCTGCCGGCCAGCTCCATGCTGCAAGAGCTGGTCTTTGCAGGCTGCACGTCCCAGATGCTGATCTCCCGTGTTCGTTTGGCCCCGTGTAGCAAGAAGCCATGGAGAAGGAGGAAAACACACGGTACGAAAATGAGTATGAGCGGGCCCGAAGGGAAGCACTGGAGCGGATGAGAGCAGAGGAGGAGCGGAGGCAGTTGGAGGAGAAGCTCCAGGCCGAGGCACTGCTCCAGCAGATGGAGGAGCTGAAGGTGAAGGAGATGGAGGTGAGGGCACGCCACCGCCACGTATGCCCGCACCGCGTGGCCTCCTCTCGGCCTCTTCCGGTTCTGAGGAGACCATATTGGGGAGATGGCTCTAAGAAATACAGCGGTGCTGGCTTCTCCCTTCTGACATGCATTGCTCTCAGTGGTTTTTCCACACTTCTGGCTTGTGTCATATGCCCAGGTTCTAGAATATTCATGACATGGAGGTAATACCTGTTCTTTCAGGTGTGTTTCAAGGCCTGCTGTCTCAGGGCCTTCTTAGCACTAGGAGTTTCCCACGAGCTCAGTAGTCTTGACTTAGATGTCCTAACACAGCTGTCTCTGGCCAGTGGGTTTTGGGCCTCATGGCACAAACCGTGAGGGTCTTTGTTTTGAGAATCCCAACAGTTCTTCCAATTCAGTTGAGGGGAGCACCTCCTTCCCCAGACCTGAATGATTCAAGAACTTGGTCTTAGTGCCCACTACTTATTCTGGGTGCTAAGCGCTGGGCTGGGTACTAGAGATACAGCCATGAGCAAGGCCCACAGACCTGGCCCTCATGGCAAAAGCAGGTCAGGTGGAGGAGGCAGATGGTGAGTCACAGGCAGGCAGGGACAGTACAGGGTCCTGGGGAAGCACAGAGCATGGGGTGCATCCTTGTCAGCAGGGCAAGGAAAGGCTCTTGTAAGAAGTGGCTCATCTGAGTTGGAGTGAGTGAGGCTGCAGCCAGGGTCCCAGGGTCTCAGGGTCCCAGCGATGGGCGGGGAGGGGGGGGTTGTGGTCACCAGGGGGAGGGGGCCAGGCCAGCTCTTACTGCAGAGGTCTGCTGACAGTAGAGCTGAGTTACTGTCCTTATAACCACAGGCCACCAAACTGAAGAAGGAACAGGAGAATCTGTTGAAGCAGCGGTGGGAGCTGGAGAGGCTGGAGGAAGAGAGGAAGCGGATGGCAGCCCTGCGGCGGAAGGCAGAGCTGGGGTGTGTCGGGCAGCGTGGCCCCACTGCGCTCTCCTTGGGCCCCTCGCTTTCTCACACTTGCATTGGTGCCCCTGAAACCAGAGGGCACAGCCCGTGATAAGTAGCTGTCTAGCCTCCATTTAAGTCTTTATAAAACACTGACGGCAGCTTGTATTTTGCTTGTTTTTAGACGTTTTTTGAGACATCAGTATAACGTGCAGCTCAACAGACGTGCGCAGCAGATCCAAGAGGAGCTGGTGAGTCTGAAGAGAGAGCCTGGCATTCCTCTCACCCTCTTTCCAGTGCTCAGTAACGAATGAATTGCCCTACTAAGAAGTAAATGCAAAGTGAGATTCCCCGCACCAGCCCCTGCAATCTCCGCCCTCCCCAGGGGCCTCCGTTGTAGCAGGTACCCTTCTAGATACATTTGGACACACGTGCACATCTAGGGAAGTGGTGGTTTTTTAAAAAATATACTGGAAGTTGCACTCCTCAGCATAGTTACCTAACAATACATCTCAGACTTTGTGGTCAGGCTGCTTAGACTGAGCTTGTTCTGTTTCACTAGCTGCTCGGTATTCCCGTCAGGTACTTAGATGGGCTCCCTCCCTGAGAGAGATGAGGGACAAGGGCGTGAGCGAGCAAACCCGGTTCCGCCCATCCCTGCCTGCTGGCGTCACGTGTCCTCAGGCGGCAGCACCACGCGGCTTTTCCCGAGGACGGCTTTCCCATCTCAGGCCCTCCCGGGTTCCCTCATTCTACAGTGTCCCACAGCAGAGGTGTGCAGAGTAGCCACTTCCCTTCCAACTGTGTGCGGGTGGTTTCGGGTTTTCCCTCCGGTGGAGCGGCTGCAGTGAGCATTTGGGTGTCTGTCTCTGCACTTGTGTCTCTGCAGTTTGTTTTTAGAAGTGCAACTGCTGTCAGATGGCGTTCTGACAAGCTCTGCCACCGGGTGTGTCTGAGGGCGGGGACATGCATGCCGTGGCAGAGGGGTCTCCTTCAGACAGAAAACACCTCCCGGGCTGTCCCGCCTCTGTGGTGTCGTTTTAACCCATCCCAACATCTCGCCGCCCTTCCTTGGAGAGCACTTGCAGCAGCGGGGGGGTCAGAGAAGGGTTGGGGTGGCAGGCGTGGAGGCTGCGGCTGCCCAAGGGCTCTGCAGGGTGCCCACGGTGCTTCTCCCTCCTTCCTCTAGGAGGCAGACAAGCGCATCCTGCAGGCGCTCCTGGAGAAAGAGGAGGAGAACCAGCGCGCACACTTGGCCCGGCGGGAGCAGGCCCTAGCCGATGTGGCGTGGATGAAGCAGGTCCTCGAGGAGCAGCTGCAGCTGGAGAAGGAGCGGGAGGCAGAGCTGCAGATGCTGCTGAGGTAGGTGAGAGGCAGCAGCTGTCTGGGCCACGCAATCCTGGTCTCCGCTGCAGTGCCGGGCACCCCTGCAGGGCTCCAGGAGAGTGCTCTGGTTTGGAAACACCCATCCTTGGAAAGCTGTTCGCTGTTCACGAGGAGCACATCTTTGTTAGGGCCTGGCTTGTGGGGGGTGTTTCCTTCAGGTTATTTAAGGTGGAAATCATTAAGGTTTAGGGAAAGGATCTCTTGTTTGTCTAAAATCTTAGGTATTTGAAAGGAAATTGTTGTAAATTATGGAGATGTTGCATGCTTCTTAGGTCTATATAAATGGGTCTGGACCCCAAAAACTAACCTAGTAGACTGACGTAAGTAGCAGGTAACCTTCACTGAACACTTACGGTGTGTCAGATACTCCAGCCAAGTGGTAGGTAGTTGGGTCACTCATTTGCACCAGGTACAGGGTGAGCTGGCAGTGGCCCCAGGAGTGTGGCCCCAGAGCCCTTGCATTGCATCCCCCCGACAAGCACAGCTCCCTGCAGAGTCCTGATGGTCCCACTCACTTCAGTTGTAATGACCTGGCTGTGGGTCATCACAAGCACTTTTTGTAGAGACGGAGTATCAGGGCGCTTCAGGAACTTACTGTAGGAGCATTCTCTGTGCACTTGCCCTTCACCTGTTTAAAGTTTGCGCGGGTGAGTTTCTTCACAGGCTGGCCCACAGATGTGTCTGCCTGGTGCCTCGGGGCCCTGTTGGCCCTCTAGTTCCTCTCTGCCACTGGGTTGGGGGGGGGGGCAGCGCTGCTGTCACTGCTTTGTGTCCCCAAGGGAGGAAGCCAAGGAAATGTGGGAGAAGAGAGAGGCGGAGTGGGACCGAGAGAGGAGCGCACGGGACAGGCTGATGACCGAGGTAATCCTGCCGGCAACCGGGAACTCTCTACCACGTGCTGACCCTGCCAGATGTTCTGTTCTCTTACTCTATTTTAAATGGACTTTTCATATCATTATAAAAGTGTAATAGAAGCTTATCAGAAAAAAATTCAGTAGAAGAAGCCACCCAGACCCGTGACATCTACATGGACACTGTCACCGTTCCCTTCCGTATTTCTGTGCCTGCGCAGAGCGCTTTTGCCTGCGTCTCTCTCCTCACAGTGTCGGTTTGACTTTAAGCATTCTAACGTGCTCTCGTGTCTTCTTTGTAAGTATTCTGATGGCTGCGTAACACATCATCATCATGCAGGCATACAAGAGTTGGTTTTTCCATTCCCCTATCGTGGGTTTTTTTCTAATTTTGAGCTATCACAGGAATACATCAGTAAATATCTTAGTGCATGAAGCTTTTCCATACTTAGGATTTTTTTCTTGGGGTACATCACCAGAAGTGGACTAAAGAATGTAAGTATATTATTTGCCATATTTAAGTAATGTATATGAGACACACACCAACTAAAAGGAAATCTTTTGGAAAAAAAAAGGTCTTCATTGTCCATGTATTAAAAGTTAGCGTAAAGTGGTTTAAAATGGAAATTATACTTGAAATGTCGGTACACGACATTTCAAACCCGTGGGGAATCGGGTCCCAGGTGGTGTGTTTGCGCTTTTGTGAATACCAGATATCCTTTGGTTTCCCCCATTTAAAATGTTCCTCCTAGTTGTCACCACTTCACATGTCCTCCCAGAGACCTAACCTGGGTATGGTGGTAGCTTCCGGCCGTTTCTCGTTCCTGACTGCCGACCAGCATCTGGGCTGGTGGTCAGCCGTGACCTGCTCCGGAGCCAGGTCTCAGCACACAGCAGGCTTCTTCAGTCCAGAAGGCTGGAGGAGTGACCCAGACCCACCCCTGGCCATCTGTGTGGCTCGTGGCTTGTGTCTTTGCTCTGGAGCCCAGTGACAGGGAGTGAGAGCAACATGGCTGCTGTGGAGGTTCTGGGCCCCTGGGCAGGAGGCTCCATCCCACCTCCTTGGAGCCCCCTGGTGCTCAGCTGTGTCTCCAGAACACAGTCTGTGGACGCTGTCTGTGTGACAGGGGTGGGAGGGACCTGTGGGTGACACTGGATGGAGTCTGTAGTCTGGACTTGCCTATGTCTGGTGTGTTTGGGCCTCGGGCTGAGGATTAGGCCGGGGCTCGGCGCAGGTGTAGCTGCGCACGTAGAACAGGTGTCTGTCGGAGGCACACTAAAACCCTCCCTTTTCCGTTGTGCCGAGACCAGGTCCTGATGGGTAGACAACAACAAATACAAGAAAAGATTGAGCAAAACCGACGGGCACAAGAAGAATCCGTAAGACACAGGGAGCAACTTATTCAAAACCTCGAGGAGGCAAGAGAGTCAGCTCGTCGTGAGAAAGAGGAAAGCGAAGAACTGAAATCAGCCAGGAAACAGGAGCTGGAAGCCCAGGTGGGGCCAAGTCTATGGGCGGCAAGGGGGTGAGAGCTGCAGCGGCAGGCTCTGCCATGGCTCCCACACCGTCGTGACACAGGGTTCGGGGCCCCTGACTTATCCTCGCTGCCTGGCGCCAGCTACCTCGTCTGAGAAGCCCGTGTTTGAGACCTCGTGCACCCGTTTTATTTCCGGCTGAAACCCGCCCCTGCCCGCTGTGTAGTTCAGGCTCCAGTCCAGGTCTTCCCTCCTGTGGGAGCAAGGCCGTCGTCACTGCCCACCATCTCTTTTTCCTGTCTGCACGGGAAAGCATTTCGTTCACTGGGCCGCACTTGTCTGTTTATTCAATTCAGTACCTACTAACTAGGTAACACAAAATAACCTTCCAAACATGTGGCCACATCCAGAGCTGTTTACAAGGCACATATTACCACACACATAACCTCTCCAATGCCACAGATGCCCTTCCCAGTTATGGGCACTTCCCATCACTGTTACTTTCCTTTGATGCTCCAGCCAGGGCAGACCCTCGGGCTTTCCCTCCTGATCAGAGGCAGGGCTCTGCCTGTGGACCTTGTCTCCGGCTGACTCACTCTTTGTGCCCAGGTTGCAGAGCGCCAACTGCAGGCATGGGAAGCGGACCAGCAGGAGGAAGAGGAAGAGGCGGTGGCGAGACGGGCGGAGCAGCTCAGCAATGCCCTGCTGCAGCAGGAGGCAGAGATGATGGCCAAGCAGGGGTTCCAGCCCAAGGTAGGGAGCCTGCAGGTGACAGGCCACTGCTGCCAAGCCACTCAGGCGAGCCCTGCTCCCCCAGGACTGTTCACAAGCCTGTGCCCAGCCCTGCTTCTGTGCCGGCTCAGATTCTTCCTGTGGTGGTTCTTTTCTGTTTTCCTTTGCTGCACTGGTGGGGAACCTTGACACAGGATCTGTGCCAGCCCGGGTGGGGCCTCAAACAGCCCTTGAGGTGATTTTGCGTTCGCTCCTGTCACTGCAGTCTGGGGTCGAGGTGCCTGTTGACTGAGTCTGGGGACAGACAGCAGTGTAAGAAGAGCACTGGCCCCAGCTGGTGAGAGGCGAAGGCGGTGTGCCAGGCCCTGACTATCCAGCCATCAGAGCCCCTCCCCACTGTCTGACCCTCTCCCCTTCTCCCCTTCTTTCCCTGCCTCTCGAAACTTAAGCAACCCCCTGCTGTAAGGAACTGATGGCCAAAGGCGCTGGAAGCTGACTGAGGGTACAGCAGGCCTGTCGCCTGTGCCTCTCCTTTATGGGGCCACCCAGGTGCTCTAAAGCGCTGCGAGACCAAGAGGCCGGCTCTGCTGTGGTCAGACAGACAGCTCAGAAGCCGATGAAACCACCAGGGCCGGTGCCACGCCAGCCGCAGAGCGTTAATGTCCTAACCGGCTGGGCTCTCAATGGGTAGGGGACAGCATTGTAACCCTACTCAACCATGGGCCAGTGTCTCAGGATTAGGGTGTCACAGAGCACAGGTGAAAATGTTACTTAGGGCTGGTGCTTTTTAAAAGTCATCACAGGTGACTCCTGTGTAGCTTAGGGTCAAAGCTTTTCCAGCTGTCAGTGAAAACAGCCATTTACACTGTGCTTTCAGCTCTTACAGTGGATCAATCCCAGCGCTCCAGAGACTGCTGATCGATCAGTCTTGTGTTTCCTTTCTTTTCTCAGCCTTACGGACACCCCAGAATCGCTTGGAACTGACCTCTTCAGCACTGTGAGCACAGGGGACAGGATGCTGAGGCCTTCGCCACACAGCCGCCAGACAGGTGGACAGTGTCCCGTCCCAGGGTGGGGTCTCTGTAAGACAGTTCACGGGTCTCTTTTGGCCCCTCAATTATACGGATCCAGGGTCTGGCCAGGCCTCCCGGTGTCGTGGATGTGCACCACCCGGCAGGAGGCCCTTTCCTGCCTTGTTACCGAGAACGGGGCTCCTGCAGTCACACGCTGACGGTGCTGTGACAGTCTTGTGATGCGTTTATCACAGACGTCAGCTTCTGAGTCTGTGCCAGGCGTCACAGGTGTGTTCCACAACAGGCTTCATGATCTCCTGTTGTCTCACCCTTGACTGTCAACCTCCAGCAAAGCTTCCAACTAGCAATATAAGGGAAGTTTTTTAACTTTTAAAATTGCCATTTAAATTTAACTGTTCTGTTGACAACAAACACGTGGGTCTTTGTGTAAGTTTATGCAGGGTTCAGTAATTCAGTGGTCCTGAAAGCGTCACCTCTGGTTTTCTGACAAAGAGGGCCCTGAACCTGAGACAGTCTGATGAGGTCCATGGACGCTTTCTGGGCAGGTGGCAAAACATGCCTCTCCTCCTCTGGGGAGCATTGTGGCAAGATTCCCACAGACGCCGTGTGCTGTGGGTGGGGTCGGGAGGAGTGACCCCAACATGCATGTTACTGAGCCTCAGAAGGTGACCTCAAAGGGTCGTTTGGATGGCTAACCTTTTGGTGTGACACTTTGCATCTCTGGTGTGTTAGCAAGGTCTCGGCTCCAGGCTCCAAACAGCTTTCTGGGATTTATGTGCCCAGAGGAAGGGGCACTGGACCTGAAGAAAGTAGATCAGATTGAGCCACAGATCAGCCAAAATTGTCTCTTCCCTCTGTTATGTCAGTGCAACGTGGTTCTAGGCTAATCTCTGCATAAATAGCTACGGCATCCTCGCGGCAGCAGTCACGGTCGATTCCTTCTCTAAAGGTTCAGTTTTCATTCTGCTGTGTTCAGGATTCCGTATCGTGCAGTAAGTCACAGCTAATTACCGTCCCAGGTTATTAAAAACCGGAGTTCGCTTCCAAGTCCCGAGTCTAGAGCTGCGGAGCCCTTCACTTCCACTGCGCTGTGAAAACACGCGAGGCCGCAAGCTGCCTCCTCAGTCTGTTCTCCACCTTCTTGTCTTGAATTTCTTTGGACGTGACGCCCGCCCGCCCCCCCCACCCCAGCACCATGCTCATCGTGCACGCTCATTTTTGTTCCTGTTTCACAGGCTCACTGATTGTGCAATAAAGTTCTGGTTTGACTGAGTCGCTTCCAGGGTTTCTTACTGTTGCTCTTACTGATGGCTGCGAAGCAGGCTGTGCAGAATGATAGATTTTCACTTACTTAACCCACATCTACAGGTTTTGATATTCTCAGGACCGGTCACTTTTTCTAGGTCACATTCATTTTTCTTGGAAAAGTGGCGTTGTCTCCCCTCTCGCTGCCAGCGGAGCCTCCTCTCCACCGGGAATAAGCCATCATATGGTCTGAGCTCCAGGATGTGGTGATGTGGACAGAATGCCTGGTAAACAGGCTCACAGATGTTTCCTGAAAATGTGTAATTTCTTCCAATTTCTTGTTTTTGAAGCTGGCCGGTAATCTTCCCTATCAGCATCAGAAACTGTTACACTGCTTCTCTATCCTAATATATTTACATGTTATCTCTCTAAAATATGTTTCTAAATCTAGAGCTTCCACTGTCTTACATTTCTGGTATGGCCCACAACTCCTCTTATCTCATACATACTTTGATTATGTTATGGCTGTATATATGCATATTGGTTTATTTTTTTAAGCATCTTTTTCTACTTACTGTAAAGTTAATGATTAATATTCTTCTGGAGATTCTTCTGCAAAGTTTAATTCATTTAGAAAAGGTGGTACTGAAGCCTGTACTGACACACAGTGATTCGGTTTTGTTCTGTGAGTACAAACTTACTCTTTCTGCTCGTTCAGCACGGATTCCCCTGGGGAGGTGCAGGGCTAGGCCTGGGGAAGGCACGGAGCTGAACAGGGACGGTGGCAGCAGTGGAACCAGACAGGAGTGAGCAGACAGCATCAGCAGGCACAGAGCGGTTGTGACTCGTGGGACTGAAGGGGCCATTTGTACAATAAATATATTCAGTGCATTCCTGTTTCTCTTATGGGTATGATGAATGCTTTTCATGATCTGGGTCTGTAGGAAGTTTTCCAAAACATAAAGCCTCATGCAGCCTCTGTTTCTAGGTAGAAACATTCCGGGCAGAGATTCCCCAAGCTGAGCAGCACTACCCTTCACACTGCAGACTCATGGGTACACTGGTATCCATGAGCCGAGCCGAACCCTCTGGTTCACCGTTAACACGTACATTTCTTACCCATTCTGGGTTGAGGGCACGAATGGGGCTCTCGGGGCACTTTGGCAGAGAGACTTCAGCCTTTGCCAGTTACAGCCCAACAAGGGCCGGCCCTGAGGCTCAGGCCTCTCCTCACCACATGGGCCCTCCCCAGGGGATGGGAGCCAGGCCGCTGACTCCCGGCGCCACCTCCCCACCAGGAGCTCCTGGATCGGTCTCAGGCCAGGCTGCTGTATCTCCCCTACTCTGACATCCCACTGTGTCTCAGAGGTGCCTCAAACTCAGCACAGGAAGAGCAGTAAATGATCTCTCCCAAACTTCCATAATTGAACAAGCAGCAGCAACAGCCCCCTAGACCCCCTGAGGTACTGAATGGCCCACCACCCAGCCGGCCCACCGCAGGGGCCGCAAGCCTGGGGCACTGCGCCTTGCCACCACGGCCTCCAAAATCTCCAAGTCCATCACTTGATCCCTCTCACTGCCAACACTTCTGGCTACCACCAATCGCTGTCCAAAGTCACACATCCACCTCACTTTCTTCTCCGTCAGACAGACAGAGACCTACAAACGTGCACCTGAAATGGAAGTTTTCTGTCTTCAACGCTGTCCCCTGCACTTAGGCCCAAATGCTTCCCTGGCCTCCCAGGAGCCCTTGCCGAGAACACCAACCTGCCTTCTGGCCCAGGAAATCGACTAACAATCAGATTGGTGCAAAGATGTTCCTCCCAGCATTAGTTACAGCAGCAAAAACTGATAGCCCGGACGTCCAACTGCAGGAGATGTCCAGCGGTTTGAGTTTGGGATATTATACAGTGCATTAAAAAGAAATAAAATGCTTAATTTTTTTAAATTTCTGGAGAAATGTTCATGCTGTTAAAAAGCTCACCTGATGTGTGTGGCTCGGTTGGTTTGGCATCATCCTGCAAAGCACAAGGTCGCTGGTTTGATTCCCAGTCAGGGCACACTGATTGATTCCTGGGTTGTGGGCCAGGTCCCTGGGGTGGGTATGTACGAGAGGCAACCAATTGATGTTTCTCTCTCACATCAATGTTTCTCTCCCTCTCTTTCTCCCTTAAAAAGTTCAAAAACAATATTTTCATAATTCCATTTTTAAGGGAATATAATTTTGTATTTCTAAAAGTTGGGATAATGGCTATTTTTATTTGGGGTGTTTTTCTATATTTTACACAGAGAACATAACCTCTGAAAAGAGGGGAGGATATTTAAAAAATAAAAAGGTGAACAGTTACTTCCCAGCCTCTGACAGGAAACATTAGGGACCCGTCCCCAAGCATGGGTGTGGGAGTCTTCCGGTCAGGCCCAGTCCCCCGATGGTGACATGGCCCCTCTCACGGACCTCGGGGTCTGAACAAGGTGGGTGGGTATTACTGAAAAAAGCATATTTCAACAGGTCATATATCATATGATTCTATTTATAATATTCCAGAAAGGACAAATCACAGAGATGGAGAAAGGTCATGGTTGCCAGGGGACAGGGTATGACTAGAAAGGGACAACCCCAGGGATGTGTCTGGTGACTCGGGGGTCTGTATCTTCATGGTGGTGATGACAGGAACCCACACATGCGGTAAATGGCACAGAACCACCCCCCCACACACACACACACGGGTGCAGATGAGCTCTATGACGTCAGGTCTGTGACGCCAGCGTCGTGTCGGTGACACTTTGATGATGTACTACAGTCATGGAAGACGTTCCCGCTGGTGAAGAGTGAGTGAGGGCACAGGGGACCTCTGGGGCATGTGAGTCTATGACAATTTCAGAATGAAACATAATAGGGAGGTTTCTTAAGACACAACTCACCGTAGGGAAGACAACTGATCGACTGAACTACATTAAGAAAGCCTGTCTTGAAGAGACACCTGAGACAGGGAAAAGACATGCCGCAGGAAGGAAAAGGATGTTCATAATAGATGGTGAACACAGGACTAGAACATTTTTTAAACTTTTGCAAATAATTTTCTAGAAACCCCAGAGAACCTAATGGAAAAATGACTAAACACTCAAACAGCCACTTCACAAAAGAGGAAAGAAATCTAAATGGCTAATACACATGGAAAAGCACACAACCATACAATTAATCAGAAATGCAAATTACGAGATACTACAATACTGCAAATTCAGGGCATTGGCAATACTAAAATGGCTTCTCGTCCACTGTTGAAGAGGCAGAGCCATGGGAAACCTTGTCTTCCGCTGGTCCAGCACTTCGGAAACAGTTTCCGGTGTGGAGAAGCCCGTGCTCTATAACCCAGCAGGTCCACACCGAGCTATAGACCCCACAGAAACACAGTTCCAAAAGACAATGTTCATAGATTTTTTTCGTAAGAGCCAATGACTAAAAATAAACAGCCAGCAACAAAATACTAGATCGACACATTGCAGTATAAACAACCGAAAAATACCACACAGCAGGGGAAACATACTTACTAGAGGTACACTGTCAACACACTGAAATCTCATGGTGTTCAGGGAGAGAAAAGAAGACACGGATCGGGTTCCGTTTACATGTCTGGAAGCAGGCACAGCCAGGCCCTCACTTAGGGGTGAGGAGTGCACAGGTGGTGAGCCGAAAGCAAGGCCGCAACGAGCACTCAAGTCTAGGAAGGAGGGACCCCGGGGACCTGAGTGCTGGGTATGCTGGTGGCCACTACGTGGACGTGCCAGATATTTAGATGTGCCTGTTTTTAGAGTTCACAGGAGTGGGAGCAGATGTGTAGGGGTGACAAGTGGGGGCGGTGGCCCAGGCTGGTCCGGATTCCAGTCCTGACGCCCCACCACTCTGGGCCCCATTGTTCACCTGTGGAATGTGGGCAGTGGCGACGTGTGGATGAAGAGAGACAAATACGGAAAGCACAAAGCTCATGTGGACCCATCTGTCCTGCCAGAAGATACCACCCACCCCCAGGAAATAACCCCACTGCAGTGGAAGCACCCTGGTCTCTGCCCTTGGACTTGGGCCATATTTTCCTTGTTTTAATCAGAAGCAGCAGATCAGACTCAGGCTGCACTGCTCCTTCTCCACTGAGTCAGGCTCTCACCCTCAGTGCAGGGAGCGCTCCCTCTACTCAGGGATGAGGTGGACCCCCCCCCACCCCTGCCAATACCATGTCCCAAATGGGGCCCTCCTGCTTCCAGCACTAGGCACAGGTCTGCTGCTTCAGGATGGCAGATGTGGGGTGAACCATCGCGCCACGTGAATGTGACATCCCCGAATTCCTAAAACAGCTGAACTGGGCAGCGTCTTCCACTCACAGCAGTCTCACTTGGGCAGCAGTTACAAGTGCCTCAATCTGAAGCAGACAGAAAAGAAGAGGGGAATCTGTGGCAAAGATGAGGAACTGGAAGACAAGACACAAACTGGGTCACCCAGGTTCTGGTCCTTTGAGCCTCCCTGCCACCCACAAGCCCCGCAGAGACCACTCAGAGACTGGCACCCCTGCCTCCCTGCGCCGACACTCCCAGGCCAGAGAAATGTCAGGAGCCGGAAGCCACCACGTCTGTGCCTGTGTCCCTCCCACCTTACTTCTGCAGAGGCCTCAGCCATGGCCATTCCCCACCCTCTTCTGCTTCCAGAAGTTCTGCTACCAGCCCCATTCCTCTCGGCCACTGGCCATGACTGCCCTGTGGTTAATGTGCTTCACCACTGGGATCTGAGGGCTATACCTCAGTTTCCTCTCTGCAAAATGGGGATGGTTTCCGTTCCTACTTTATGAAACTGTACTTCTAGCTCAGTGACTGTGGACAGTGAGCACTAGTGTTATTAACGCAGCCCCTTGGGTCTGAAAGGAATAGGGTGGGGTGGGGTGGGGAAGTGTGAAAAGAGGGGGCTCCTGGGAAAGGGAGGGCTGGGGGAGGGAAGTAGATGGCCAGATGTGGCGCAAGGGGAGACTGGGAGGCCAAACTTAGATCCAGGTTGGAGGTGGAGGCCTGCGTGAGATTTCAAAACTTCCCTGATGTGTT
>PVKU01001746.1:94694-142820 GCA_004027475.1 Anoura caudifer
GGAAGATGGTGGTGGGGTGGCAGGGGGGAACTAGGGCTCACAATGCCTCTCGTGTCCCCAGTGGTCCCTCCCCTGGAGGCCTGCTCCATGCAAAGCTGACCATCACCCCTGTAGAGCAATGGAGGGGTCTGACACACCTCGTGGGGCTCTGGCTTCTGGCTCGGAGGCTGGCTGGAAGAGGTGGGGACCCCTTGGTCTCCTCCACCTGGCACCTGTGGGTTCCTGGACAGTCTTGCATGCCAGCCTGCTGGGCAGCGGGTCGCTCTCAGGTGGTCTGTGAGCTGTTCCTGTGGTGAGGCCACCCCTGCCACCCCAGGGATGGGAAAGGGCTGCTGGAGGTGCTTGGGAGCCAGAGGACAGTCCTTCTAGGTGGTCACTCAACGAATGCTGCAGGGGTCCCAGTGCCTGGGGATCAAGGAGGAGATACAGCCTCCACTCCCATCACAAGCAGCCTGTGTCCCATGTATCCAATGAAGCCACGAATTCACACGGTTTCACGTCACCCACTGGCTCCCTCTGATCTAGAGACTTCAGGGCCACATAGGCCTCACCTCCACACGAGGCCACATTCTCTGAGACTCATCACAGACTCTGCTAGGATCAAGAAAGCTCCACTTGGCCAATAAAGACAAACTGGAACAACAGTAACTCACATGTGCCCTCTTCCTTCGATGCGGGACTTCACTCCTCGAGTGCACACTTTATCTGTGCCACAGGACAACCCCTCCTGCCTCACAGGGCTGTGGTGAGGGTTAAAGGAGTTAATCTGCATGCAGAACCCAGCGCAGAGCCTGGTTGGTAAGGGTTAGCTGCAATTAGAATTTTTTTTAAATTTTATTTTTAGAGAGAGGGAAAGGAGAAAGAAGATGAGAAACATCAATGTGTGGTTGCCTCCCATGCACCCCCCACTGGAGACCTGGCCCGTAACCCAGGCATGTGCCCTGACTGGGAATCGAACCTGCGACCCTTTGCTTTGCAGGCCGATGCTCAATCCACTGAGCTACACCAGCCAGGCCTACAATTAGAATTATTATAAAAACATGTCTAAAGGCAGAAAAGCACAGAGCTGTGTGGTGGAGAAGGGGGCCCTGAAAATGGGTCCATAGCACTGCTTCTAAGAGTGCGGTCATGATCAGCAGCCTCTGCGCGTCCCCTGGGACCCTGTTAGAGATGCAACTCTCAGGGCCCACCCTGGAGCTGCTGACTCAGAGATGAGCAAGAGCCTGCGTTTCAGTGAGCCCTCCAGGGCCTGGAGGCTGGTTCACTGGACAAGCCCTGCCCTGGGAGGTGCTTCTGGGTCTGACCTGCTGGACCACGGGGAGGACACTCCATCTTCCTGTAGACTTCCTGCTTAGAAAGGCACCGGTGAGGACCAGGTCCTGCCCCACCCCTTCCTCTGGGAGTAAGAGCCCCAAGTTACCTCTCCAGAGGACAACTATTGGGGACTGAGGGTGGCCCTGATGAGCCCAGGGATAAATCTGTATTCCACAGTCCCCCATGTGAATCTGCACAATGGCCTTGCTCTGAAAGCTAAAAAGAGACTGATGGCCATAAGAGACTAAATTAAGCCTTGGCCGGGTATTCAGTTGGTTAGAGCATTATCCCAATACACTAAGGTTCCAGGTTTGATCCCTGGTCAGGGCACATACAAGAATCAACCAATTAATGCATAATTTAGTGAAACAACAAATCGATGTTTCTGTCTCCCAAAAAATCAATACATAAAAATTTTTAAAAAAAGAGAGAGAGAGAGAGAGAGAGACTAACCCCATGAACAGATCACCTGGTAAGAGGAGGTAAGGGCACCTGTGCTTGGCTAGTTTTCAATGAATTAAACAAAATTATAGTTAAGGTGTGAATACATCATGATTAGATACCTGCAACTGACACCCTGATTGATGCAGGACTTCCTCTAACAAAGCTCTCTGCTAACTACAGGGGATGGGAAAGGACAGCATTCCTGTGAACTGAGAGAGCACCCTGGGCAAAGCATACTCAGTGCTGTCTCAGGAAGGATGGGGTTGGCAGGGAGGACTTTCTCGGAACCCCGACAGAGTACCTGGAAGCATCAACCAGCTGATGGGAAACACTGAATCACTGCAAAGGCACATGTTATAGAGCCTGTTTATTGCATAACTAGCAGGCACAAATTCTGAAACAATTTTACAACGCTTACAGGGTTGTACAATAATTACAGGAATAGAATGTACAATAAACATGAAAAACAACTAAAGAACAAAGGGTGACATAGATAAAACACATTTGAATAAAAGGCATTTTATTTTTCCTATGCAGCATTTCCTTTTGTAAAAACGAGGGTGACCTTCAGCTGGGACAAGGACAGAAGGGAAATGGCATGTTAGGAAAGCTCACGTGCCGGCCTCACTCTTGGTTCTGCAGCTTACATCACTTGACGAATCGGACAACAGCTCCTGAGTTGTGCATTTACAGTTCCAATTACATGAAATGCTGTACTTGATCTTTGGGCCCAATTGTTCTTTGGCAAATAAGAACTATTTGCATTCTGAGGCAGAAAATGACGTCAGTTAAAGGAGCTTAGGGGTGAAGCTGTCTCCTCTTCAACAAATGCCAGCTTTGTAAAGTGCACCTCTGTCCTACCAGCTTTGGGAGAGGGTGGGGATTTGAGAATAAAGGGTAAAAAAATGATGTTAACAGACACTAGTGCAAGGCTATGGAATCCATGTGCAAAAAGCAGTGAGCAAACATTCAGAGAAGCTGCAGTCTGCCAAGGGGACCAGAGAACCCCTGACACCGGATCCCAGACGAGGCTGAGGCAACGTGCGGGGCGCTCAGGTGGCAGGAAGCCTTGCAGTCCTCTGATCACCACGCGTGGCTCCACCCAGGAACTCCTTCCCAGAGTCGTGGCACTGTGGGTGAACAGCAAATTCCATGCTGTTTTTGCAACTAGAAACGCTTTGTTGGTCCCCACGCTCCTCAACTTTCTCTAGGGCACGGGTCCTTGAGTCCAGGTGAAGACCCCACTGTGGGTGACTCATTATGCAGCAGTCTGTCCTCCCCAGGAGGCCACCGTCACCAACTTGAGATGGCTGCTGGGCCTTTCCTGAGGGCCCCACATGTCGGGTGACAGGAGAGCGGGCATTTGTAGGAAAGGCGAGGGACAGCTAAGTGTGTGCAGCGCCCAGAAGAGGTTTTCAGACGGAGCTTAAACTTAAGTTAGAAGGCATCCTTCGAGAAGGCATCCCTTCAGCCTCTGACAGGAGCATGGCACTTAGGGTTGTGCAGACAGGCCAGGTGGACGAGTCTTCTGGAGATGCAGACCCTTTCCCAAGGCTACCCAGTGCAGCAAAGCCCGGAAAAGCACCTATACACAGTCTGTTAGTAAGCCAAACACCAGCATGGCTCTCCTTTCGTGACAGTTTACGGTCAAGCTATAAATGTGACTGAATCAAACGTTCTGTGGAAGGACAGGATTATTTAGCATGTATTTAGGAAACTTTGATTGCTTCGACTTCTTCATGTGTGTGAATGAGCACTATGGGACAGAACACTTGGGTAGAAGGAGGACTGAAAGCAACTTGACACAGGACAGGGTAGCCACGTCACAGGTAAGGCTCAGACATTAAACCAGGCAAAACCAAGGAAGCCAGGACCTTACACTACAGTCTATGGGACCCCAGGGCAGAGGCTATGAGACTGGTGACCAGAGCTCACCCACGTGTGCTGGGAAGATGCTTAGCTCAATCGTCAATACTTGGAAACAGAGAAATGGCACAAAAAACATCCAGATTTCTGGAGTCTCTTGAGAAAGAAAACTGATAACCCTAGGCTCCACATGGCAGCCTGATGGAGCTGGGGAGCTGCTGTGCCCACTGGGTGTGCCCTAGGCTCCTTCGCTGCCCCTGCCCCGGCTCCTCGCCTGGCTCACTTCATTCACCTTCCTCACTACTGCCTGGCCTCCTGTCTCGGTCAGGGTCCGAGCCGCCCCTACACAAAACAGCTGTAATAAGCAGGTACAAGAAATACGTGTTAGCATTCAGAACAAGAAAGAGCTCTTTAGCAACTCAGAAAACAATCTCAGCATGTTCTAGAACTTAAACCTGTATTCTTTCAGAGCCTTGGGATAGCTTGTAGTCAGCCAGAACATACTCTCTAAGGACATCTTGAAAGCTGCTGTCCAACTAAGTACCAGCAAGATCATGGAAAAGAAATAAACTCAGATGATTGTATACATCTTACCTTACAAGAAGCCCTTAAAAGTGAGAAGCTGTGCGAAGCAGGTCATGTGAGAAAGCTTTGAGTGCTTAAAGGAGTGACCGAGTTTTAGGTGAGAGGTACAATACAAGGTCAGGGAGTAGACGGTCTCTCTTCCCATGGTTTGTGGCAGTGAGAGAGGAACGCAGTGGCACAGAACGGACTGTGTCCTGTGGGGCCGATGAATGTGAGTCTGGCTTCCTGTGGTGAGTCCGAGCAGCAGCCCACATGGGGTGACACGGTGGTGCTCCTCCCTGGATGTGGCCAAATGACACACGACATGGAGGACGAGTGCTTATCTGACGCCATGGAGACTTCGGGATGATAGTAAAATAGAAGCAGACTGAAGATCAAGATAGAAAAATTAAAGAACATCTGATAGAACAGGTCAAAGAAATGAGGCAATTCATTATTTCCTTCCAAGAGAGACCATTACGCTATTTTTAAAAAAGTGGCATAGTCCTGTCTCTACGTACATGCTTGGAGATACTCCAAACTCAAAGAGTCTTGCGGTAGGTGGGAAATTCCACTTATTGCACAATGCTTGGTAGGGAACAGATAATGTTGATTTTTTTTTTATACCCAACTCTCTCAAGAAAATGTTTTACTAAAACATATCATTTACAGTTTTAACCATAGGCAGGGAGTTTTAAAGACTGGAAAAGTTGTAACAAACTTGCAACAATGAAGCTATGCTTTTAGATGTCTATGATCATTAACTCACAGTCACAAAATAAGGCAAGTGGGTTAAATTAATAGTTGGAAATTTGTTAGAAAACATGCAAAAATAATACTGAGTTTTAAAAAAAGTTTTAAACTTTCATTAAATGTTTCTTTCTGGTAAAAATTGGAACAGTTCCATGTCTCAATTTGTAACTGGACTTTGAAAAGCCTAGAAAACTGCAAGGCCAGCCTCCGCCTGTTCAGTTGTTGTTCTCTTTGGTGGTGATGGTGACCAGCTGTTTGGCAGCCTTGGCGATGTCATACGCACACTGGATGACCTGCTGCGTGACCAGCTGGATGTCCGTGGGTGGCCCCGAGTCCCCCGGGAGGGTCTTCTTGCACTCTGACTGGAGTCGGTAGGCACTGGATGTCAGTAAGCGAAGGGAAGTCCTCACCAGGTCAGACTTGGGTTTCTAAACAGAAAACACAGCCGCTGGCCATGAAATGCAGGCTGGACATCCAAAAGCAAGAACAAGCATTCTTCTGGAAACAACTTCAGCTGTTCCGTGATGAACAGCAGTTTTGCCATGCACGTTTTCAATGGGGGTTCTCAGAGCACTGCAAGCTTTACGACCCATGGTGTGAGAGATGCTGAGCACTCTGACTCAAAGGCCGAAGTGCATGCGGTATTACTTTAGTGGTACGTGCTATTCGGAGGTAGTTTTTGAAAACTATTAATCCATTTGAGTGAACTATTCCAGATAAAATTTTATTCTATTAATGCTCGGCTTTTTAGCACTGGGCTCAGACATTCTTATCGTATTAAAACCAATATTCATGTAGAACAAAAATATTTCAATGCCCTATATGGCTGTTTGCAGATTTAAGACATTCTGTGCTACAAAAAGTTTAATGTAATATTGAGGTCATAAAGAAATTTCTTGTACTTCATGTAAAAGGATCTGAACCAAGTAGACAGGAAGTGACTTACTTTGGGGAATAATGCTGCCATTTCTGTAACAGCCACATGTATCCTCTCCGAGCAGGGAATATAACTGCAAGAATATTGAAGAGGTTATTCAAAAACAATAAAATAATTAAGAGACAGAGAACACTCAGGGGCTAGTCACGGGTTCCATTTATATACCCTTAATGAAGGGGCTGGGGCCTAGGCTAGCCCACTGTGGATCCCACACCAACAGAAGGCATCTGGTTTTATCAGGGTCCCCCCACCCCTTCTTAAAGTTTATTCAATCTTCCCTGGCTGGGTAGCTCAGCTGGTTAGAGTGTCATCCTGATATGCCAAGGTTGTGGGTTGGATCCCTAGTCGGGGGCACATAAAGGAACCAACCAATGAATGCATAAATAAAGTGGAACAATAGATCTCTCTTTCAAATCAATAAATAAAAAATAAATAAAAATATTTTTTTAAAAGCTAGTCCACTCAATCTGATAGAAATAGTCTCTAGGTATGAAATGGACAACATACACTACTAGCCAGGTGTGGCCACAAACAACCTGTAAAGATATTTACAACTCCTCAAGTTGGTCATTTATTTCCCATCTTCCCAATTTCTTGAAAGCAAAACAAGGATTTCCATGCAAGAGGCCACAGAAGTCAATAAAGTATAAAAACATAATCTTCAGAATTGAAGCTTGTTCCTCCACACCCACAAGTCTTTTAACCACAGGACATTTCTAAATTCCTTCCATCGAATGCATGTGAACTGTTGAGAAGTCTGAAGCTTTACTTTGGATAAAGAGGAAACAATGACATCAGCTTCATACGCTAGTTCAATCACTCACCCACTTTCTTGCAAAGTTGCCATGACTTTGTAATAAAATGCTACCAGCACAGTCAGCACTTTGCTTGCTGACAAGCTCAAAGACGACAAAGCGCATTAAATCTGCCTGGCCTCATCCTTTCTCCCAGGCTGCCCGGCCTCCTAAGGGCCCCCGAGGTGACAGCACAATAGCTGACATTTCAAGAGCACGAACACATACCACGCTCCACTCTCAGTGCTCTGCAGAGGCTCCCGCCATCTTCCCAACAGCCCAGTGAGGTTGATACTACTATCACACCCATTTTTCAAATGAGGAAACTGAGGCCTGGAGAGGCAGAGAACCTGTCCAAGGTCCTACAGCTGCTGAGGGAACAGAGCTCAATGCTGGCCATCTAGCCTCCAAGCCCAGGACCCTCAATGCCATGCCATGCCACAGGCTGCTCCTGGCACCAGAGGCAAGGAAGTCACACGTTTTTTCCTTTTTTGAAATAGCAAGAAGCCTCTTTCCAGTGATGACGGGTGATTCTAACCTCTTAGGTGATGAGAACTGGAAGATTTGAGGCTTGGGTTAAGTGACGGTTCTCAGATGCTACATTGCCACCAGGTCAGAGTTTTGCTTCTAGAACTGACCCCCAGAACCCATGAGGGATATGGATATGGGAAAAGCACTTAAGGAGCCTGCTTTAGCACTTTAGGAAATATGGTATGAATACAAAGGTTTGGCCTTACACAAGAACATGGCTGTGTTTTAAAATTTCCCTTCTAAGAGACAAAACCAAATGCCATTCAGCATCTATCCTAGCACTTAAACCTTCGAGTAACATGAAGTTGGCTTCTGCTTCAAAATTGTCAATAGCAACGTCTGTACTTCATCTTTGTAAGAAATCTAGTATCAGAATTACTTTAATAAAGACTGCCTACATTTTAGCTATTATGTATGGTGCCATGGTGGGTGCTACACTTAATCGGGGTATCACTTTGTAAATGAACTAAATGTCTAACCACTATGCCGTATATACCTCAAACTATATAAATAATATTGAACTCAAACTGTAATCGGAAAAAACAGCTCATTAGGAAAAAAAGACTTCTTACATTTTAATGAAACCATCACATTTCAAGAAAATGGTTTGTATCATCCCAAAATGCCTTCAAGTGGGAAATCCTCACTTCCACCTGTGTGAGCAGTGAGCACCATGCAATAACAAAAATGCCAATGCATGAGGACCTATTTAACTTGTAAACTGCAAGGAGCAACAACCCATCTGGTCACAGAGAGGCTCAGAGAAAACAGCAATGTCCACAGCGACCCTGTAACAGACATAAATGTCTCTTGAAACTATGTCCGTTAGTATCACATTAACTGAGAACCATATCTAAGAGTTTTATGTTTTGCTGGTTAGGATTTTCATTTTGATCCAAAAATATAATTCACCTTTCCCCGTGCTACATAGAGAAGAAATTTTTCCTAAGGACATCTCTCAAAAACTCATTCACTATGAGATAGTTTAGAAAGTCCTCAATAAGCCACTAAAGAAAGCACATGCAGGTTAACGAGAAAGTCCTCTTCCTTCATCAGAGGGAGTTCATGCTCACAACTTCAAACTGTTACCTTTCCTCAAAAAGGCTGTTGTGTATTATATGTAGTAATCCTGAATTGTGTGTAACTGTGTGTGCGTGAGAGAGAGAGAGAGGGAGTGACAGACACAGGCAGACAGAGAGACAGACAGGGAGCTAGGCTGGACACCCCAGGGACAGACCCAGCCTGAGGGAATGTCAGGGGTTGAGGGGAACTTGCCTGGACCAGAGGACCAGAACCAAGCCTGAATGTGCCTACATGGGCCACCGGTCTACTCAGGATAAGCACAAGCGATGAATCAACAAGAGGAGAAAACAAAAGGAAAAGGCATGGGTTTATTTTGTACAAAGCAAGGTTATAAATAAAAGTATCCTCTGTTTTAACAGAACATCAAATAATTTGTAAAATATAAATTCTCCAGACCAATTCTGGCTTAATATAAAAAAATGAGTTAATGATTAAAATCTCTCATCATTCTCTCATCGTCTTAAAAAAGAAATCAGCCCTGGCTGGCTGGTGTGGTTTGGTGGATTAAGCACCGGCCTGTGAACTCAAGGGTTACTGGTTCAATTCACAGTCAGGGCACATGCCTGGGGCCAGGTGGGCCAGGTCCCCAGTGCCGGGAGGTATGCGAGAGGCAACCACACATTGATGTTTCTCTCCCTTTCTCTCTCCCTTATCCTTTCTCTAAAAATAAGTAAAATCTTAAAAAACAAAAAAAGAAATCAGATCATAACATTTATTGAATAAATTTGTACATTAAAAAAAAACTTCCCAAATTATACCAAGCATCATATTGTGATTTTTGAAGCCAGAAATGGCTGCAGGGCAGATATTTATATTTTTGACAACTACCAAAGAGAACAATGCAACCGAAGCACTTTTTTTTTAAGTCTGAAACACAAGCATGGCACTTCTGAGCTGCAGGAAATGAAAACTGCGGCCCATTGTTAAACGGAGGTGGAGCACTAGGGAAGGAGTCTACGTTGGTACCAGGATTACCTAACCACTGGACTTGGAAAGCTGTGAAGCATTTTGCTTTAGTAATAAGATAGCGGAGTTGGGGAGGAGAGGAACCAAGCACCTGTGGCATGTGAGGCATGAGAGCATTCGAGAAAGAGGATGCCCTGGGAAGGAGGAAGGTGAACAGCTATGAACTTTTCGTGGAAGGAGCCTGGGAAACTATGCAGGTTCCTCCTTTTCTCTCAGGACCCTCCGGCAGTCCAGCCATAAAGACTGATCCTTCAGCAAACACTGACCCTTCCTCCCCTACCAAGTAGGAAACAATGGCATCGATGGGTGGAGAAGTGTGTGCTGTATAAAACAGTGCGGGGCAGAAAGAGGGAAGGTCAGCATGACGGTGCCGGGAGAGCGAACGCCAGACACTGGCACACCTTCACGGGGGAGAAGAGAGCAGAGAGGAGAAAGAAGGGGCAGTACTGTGGTGCTTGAACAACTTTTGTTTGTGCAAGGCAGGAAGAGCAGTTCGCCACTGAGTGCCCTACACTACACTAATCTAATAAAAAGAATGAGATTGTTCTTGGGTTTTGACTAAACGGTTGCTTTCTTTGACCAAACTCAATGGGATGATAACAAACCACGTTTCATGAGCAAGTCTAGACCAGACCAGCCACATGAAAAATTAACTCAGAAAAATTAACAACCTACCTTAAGTTCTCAGAGAGAAAGATGAGTTTGAACAAGAGCCAGCCCCTTCCTATGATAAGAAGTGACTCTGCTGGATATGACCCTGCTCAGAGTGGGCAGTTATTTGAAGGTGATCCAATCAACTTTCATTTGTAAACCACTTGTTTCTTAGACGTTTAAACACGTATGCATGTACACACACAAGCACATGCATATGTGGGAGATACACGAAATCAGGTTCATTTCAAAATACACGTTATGTCAGCAAACTTCCTCCTAGCTAAGGAGATCACAGGGAGCAGCACTGCCGAGAACGCAGTGCAAGTTCTCTCTCAGGGAGCTTCTTTCCCTTCTCCATCCAGAACTGGGAATACCACTACCCCAACCATGCAGCAAGTCCATTTCTAGTGATACTGCTTTTCAGAGTACTTCATAAGAATGAAAAATTGAAAACACTAAGTAAAAAAAACAACCAAATTTATGAATTTGTTCTTAAGCCTGCTTTATAAATCTGAACTTTTCAAAGACCTTTAAAATCAGGGCCTTAGAAAAAAATCCCTGTTCATCACTGGAGCAGCATCTCTCCCAGGGCACGCACACCTTCTTCCTGGCAGGATTTTAAAGTCCCCTTACCTGTCATGTTTATTTTCTTGGGCTGCTCTTAAGAGTTCCTGAATGTTTTTAGTGATCTGTTCAGTTTTCCGGATGACGTCTTCGGTGCTGGGGAGGATGGGGCTTGCGGCTGTGGTGGGTTCTGCTATATCGGGTACTGAGCCATCACCTTGCCACACCATACTCCTCTGCCTTCCCTTCCTGCTTGACCTGTGAACATTAAAGATGCTAAATGTGACAGGTGCCTATCAGCTCCTTCTCTGCTTCTAGGAGCCCCCGCATCTGCATTTGTTGAATGCAACAGCAGGCTGCCTCTGTGGTTTCCTTCACCCTGCCAGGCAGCGGACTCACAGCTGGCTCTTTCAACAAACGAGCAGTCCCAGCTCACATGGAGGCTACTGTGTTTACCACGGGGCTGGAAATCATGACTCTTGTAGAAAGGGTGCAGATGGGGAAAGGGAGGGAGTAACTGGAATGGGGAGGGTGTGCCATTATAACGTCATCCCTGCCCTGGCTAGGTAGCTCAGTTGGTTAGAGCACTGTCCTGATACGCCAAGGTTTGGGTTCAATCCCCAGTCAGGGCACATAAAAGAATCAACCAATGAATACATAAATAAGTGAAACAACAAATCCATGTTTCTCTCTCTCTCTCCCTACCCCACCCCGCCTGCCTTAAGTCAAATAAAAATTAAAAACAAAAACAAAGATTTTATGGATCTGAAAATAGAAAAGAGGGTGCAGGTAATGAACTAGGTAGGTTTCCTGACCACAGCCTGTCAGATCTCTGGTTTAAGAGCCCGACCCCCGGTACATCCTTCCTGCAGATGTACCCCATGTCATCTGGGTCCGTGTCATTGGGAGTATTGTCATAGTCACTTTCGGGTGTGCTGTTCTGCTTCTCCAGTCTGGATGCCTACAGGAGAGAAAAGGTGTCCTCCATTAGTTTGGAGCATAAGACACTTCTTGGAAGTCTTCCCCAGGAATCATAACCTATTAGGCCACATGGCTTTTATAGCCCAGATCTCATCTGGGACAGGGGCCTACCCTTTATTGAAAATTTAGTAAAAGATGAACAGTGGATCCAGAAATGGTTTCTTTCCCTTTTTATACCATTTTCTTCTTAGCTCGGTAGCTACTCCATAAACATATCCTTGGTACAAACTAACACAGACACACAAGGCAACACAATCACATTCAGTTCTCTAAGGAAAATGAGTTTAACTATAATATCTCGGGAACACATTTAAATAGCAAACATGCCAGCACTTATATACTCACAGACCTGCAGTGCCAGAAGCTGCCTACAGGATCATCTAGTCTAACACTAGATGAGAAAATGAAGGGCCCATTTGAAAACAATACACCCAAGGCCAGAGTCAGCAGAATACAGGACCAAGAATCCAGGTCTCCTGGTCTCTCCAATATTCCACCCAGGGGCTCTGAGGGTTGCCACTGCTCAAACCAGGTATGGCTCTCTAAGAACGACCCTCAAGAGAGAGTTTGTATGCACAACACCAGAAAACCACTATTGCTATTTCATTGCCACATGTTGTTTCTGAATCAGAATGGATTAACCCAGTGTGACACCTGATTTCCAACCACTTTTATCAGTTTTGCAAAAACACCTAACCCTTAAAACATAAAGATTTGATGCAACTGAGATTTAAAAGAGGAATGCTAAGCATGTCTTGTGCAAATGGCAGCCCTGAATTTAGGGCCCTCCGGGGTGACAAAATTTAGAGAGCACCACATTCCCTTGAAGGAGACTATGTTAGTGCTTAAGTGTTTAATAAAAATGTCTTCCTTAGTATTTATTTTACCCATAATATTTGAGAAGTTCTTTATCTAGAACAGAAATCAGTGAAAGCTGATTTAAAACCTAAACTGCCCTGGCTGGTGTGGCTCAGTGGACTGAGCACCAGTCCGCAAATCAAAAGGTCGCCAGTTCAATTCCCAGTCAGGGCATATGCCTGGGTTGCTGGCCAGGTACCCAACAAGGGGTGCATGAGAGGCAACTCTTGCATATCAATGTTTCTCTCCCTCTTTTCCTCCCTCCCTTTCCTGTCTCTAAAAATAAATAAAATCTTTTAAAAAATAACCCTAACCTGATTATTTTGCAAAATACAAATCTCAGCTATTTCCATCTCTATAACTTGAATTTAATCCAAGTTAATCAAACATGTGACCAATGAATTTTATTAATGCTGCAATAAAATGTGGCTAAAGATATAGCTGTACAGTTGACCCTTAAAGAATACAGGTTTCTCCCTGGCTGGTGTGGCTTAGTGGATTGAGTGCCCGATTGCGAAGCAAAGCGTCGCTGGTTCTATTCCCAGTCAGGGCTAATGCCTGAGTTGCAGGCCAGGTCCCCACTGGGGGGCACACAAGGGGCAACCACACACTGACGTTTCTCTTCCTCTTTCTCCCTCCCTTCCCCTGTCTAAAAATAAGTACATAAAATTTTTTAAAAATATACAGGTTTGAACTGCATGGGTCCACTTACATGCAATTTTTAAAAAATATTTTTTTAAATTTATTTTTAGAGGAGAAGAGAAGGAGAAAGAGAGAGAGCGAAACATCAATGTGTGGTTGCCTCCTGCACTTCCACTACTGTGGACCAGGCCTGCAATCCAGGTATGTGCCCTGACTGGGGATCGAACTGGTGACCTTTTGGTTTGTAGGTTGGCGCTCAATCCACTAAAGTCACACCAGCCAGGGCCACTTACATGCAGTTTTTAAAAAGTGAGCTGCACAGTTCAATTGACCCACACAGTTCAAACTCATGTTGTTCAAGGGTCAATCGGTAGTCAGACATCACATTTGCAAAGGGCCCCTAACCGCCACATTGTTCAAGGGTCAACTGTAAATTAAAGGCCTGTTTAAACATATGGAGACCCTACAATTCATCCAAAAGAGTGGCTACTTTAGAGTTAAGTCAGTTTTAAGAAGGTCCATATAAAACCTATTTGGCTCCTTACTGATAATGCTGCCTGGCTCTCTGAAGGCCCTTATATGAACATGCAAGGCAGTCAGTTCCCAGATGGGGAGATTACTTATTCATATTACATTTTGCTTACTATCTCCATGGCCTCTCTTGCCTCTCCTAGGGCAAATGCTGTCTTTCTCTGTTTGCTGAGGTCTTTCACATTCCCCCCAAATGCTCTGTTTGGTCCTAGCCACTAGACACTTGTGCTGGGCTCCTAAAATTCGTACTTGACCCACTCAACTTCATCTGGCAAATGACTGTTAGCTTGGAGCCATATGGAGACTTTCAGTTCTGTAAAATTGACTGTAACTTCTAAGAACCCTTGGTTTATATCTCCTACAGGCAAGCAGTTCTGCTTCATTTGCTGCCTTATTTTGACCTGGCTTTATGAATCAAGCTGTGAGCTACTGGCTACAGGAAGTTTAGATGGAAGACTAAAGGCAGGCACTGCGTCCAGTGCAGGGAACAGTGAAGTCAGGAGGCTCTTTGGGAGGTAATCTCAAAACAAAAACAAAAGCCCATCTTACCTTTCACAGGGAATGTCTGACCAATCTTTAAATTTCTTTTCCTTTAGTTTTTATATACACACACATATGGCTGAGTGTGCACATGCACACACACACATCTACGTAAATGTAATGTAAAAAATTTGCCTTTAAATAATTATTCTGGAAAATTCACCCAGAGCTGCTCCCATGGAAAAATCTGGAAAAGAGAATTAAGCCCACAAAATCCCACATTTTTATGATGAATCTTTTTGTATTCCTTGATGTAAACTTGGCATTTACAAAGCAAATGCACTATCCCCACAATGATTAAAAGTACTAAGTTTCATTTAAACATTTTAGAAGAGTATATGAGTTATGCAGGATATGTTTCTCAAACACTGAAAACAAGGTATGGCAGTCACTATCCAGGAAATCATGTACTTACAAATTAAATACTTCATTGACGTCAACAAAAACATACATACAGGATTTCAAATTAGCCAGCATTTAATTTTGTGAAAATCATTGCAATCATGCAGAAGTAAGATCCATTAGTTAAAAGTGCTGCTCTCTCAAAGCTGTTAATAGAAAAGTTACCATATGATGAGCTGGTGCTGGTTCAGTTTGTTTAGCAGATTTGCAATTTTTTTTCGAATACAGACATGCCATAAAAACCTAAATTCATATTGAAGCTTTCAGGAACATTCAGAATTATCACTTTAAATGACTTGTTAATTTTTTAAAAAACTCCATCTCAGCAAGCAGTCCTTGCCATGATTCCCAACTACCAAAATAAATCTTGGGTTTTTAAAAAAATTTTCACAGTGGACAAAAGTTTACTTGACTCATTAAAATTTCAAATGAAATGTTTTATTTCTCTTAACTGTGCCTTAGCTTAACTGAAATATCATAATAAAAAAAAATGCAGTTCCATTTAAGAACTTCTCACAAGACTTGAAGTGTAACACATATCAAGAATTATTTTTAATAGACTATTCAAAACTGCAGAAAAGAACCCTCAAGGGGCCTTGATGGGCCACATGGCTCTGGCAGTCCTACTGATGTGCAGGAAATGGACAAAGGCCCACTGCACATCCCACCATGTCTACAAAGGTGGTCCCAGACCCACAGCCTCCTTCCCTCTTCTCACCTTGTTATACTCCCCTTTTGTTAAAAAACAAAAGAGTGAATAAGGGAACTGACTGCAGATCTTCAAAGCTTGTGCTCTTTCCACATCTCTCTCAGCTTTCCATCATGTCCTCTTCATTCATGAAAGTATTTTTTAAATTGACAGTGCCTTTGGGAGCAGGGATGTCACCTAAGTCCCTAGGGCCCTTTCGCTGACTTACCAAAAGGCCAGATGTGGAGGTGCTTAATAAATACTTGCTGCCTGGCTCTCCTAAAAGGAGCTTGCCTAAATCACATACTGTTACGGGAAATAAGTTATACAACAGAAAGATGGACTTGATCAACTAATAAAGAGAACAGTTTCATACTAGCAGCTGCCAACACCTCCAGTTCTGTTACGTGCTGCAAAGCTTACATGAGACGCAGGGACAGCAAAACCCTGGTTTGTTAAGTAGGGTGCCGACATGAAATATGTTGAAGTTAAAAAAATAAAGCATGCCCTGGCTGGTGTAGCTCAATGGATTGAGCGCAGGCCTGCGAACCAAAGGATCGAAGTTCGATTCCTAGTCAGGGCACATGCCTGGGTTGCAGGACAGTTCCCGGCAGGGGACGTATGAGAGGCAACCATACATTGATGTTTCTCTTCCTCTCTCCTTCCCTTCCCCTCTAAAGATAAATAAATAAAATCTTAAAAACAAACAAATAATAAAGCATGATCTAGTGTTTCAGTTTGTCCAAATATACTAGTTTTGATCTGAAAACTGAAGCCCTGAACAAATGAGTTTTAGAGTACAATATTTAACTTTAACCAGCAGCCAGCTAATTTCCTGATTGTTTAAAATGACTGTAACACTCAGAATAAATATTACAGGGTAGATTGTGATTTTGTTAAATAGTGCACGAAACAGTAATGTGGAGTTAGACAAAAGGGAGGCCGCTTCCTATAGACGTGCGTGCGAGCGTGCCCATGCACACTGCTGTGCTAGTGACACACCAAGAGGGAAGCACTGCCTCATGCAGGGCAGAAGGGAAGTTAGCTAGGGACAGGAGGGACAGGAGGGCCAGAAACACAAAGCGCCCAAAAGCATGGCCCCTCCTCCAGAAAGCAGACCATTCAGAGTGTACTTAACCCTTCGGGTGCTTTCGTCCCTGGACCAGGAAAGTGTGGAAGGGAAGGAAGGCAGAGACGAAGAGGAGGTTACAAGCGCACTCCTCCCAATCTGAAAGGGGAAAAAGAAACACGCTCGGGAAAATACAAACAACAAAATCCCTACCACCTACCCTGGCTTCAGCCCAGGTTGCTCAGTAAGAGAGTCCTGAGAAGCTCCTCGCCGTGTGAGATTGGTGCTGAAATTTCTCTACTGGCGGCTGGCTGTCATGCTAGCCTAGCCAACGCAGATGACCAGCGATGTTTAATCCCTTAGTGAAATGCTTCCCGGAAATTATTCAAAATTCATAAAGCTATTTTTTTCTATAAGGGCAAAGATAATACCTAGCATAATTTGTCAAATTTGCTGATAGTTTAAAAATAAATAAATAACTGTAAACAAATATTTGTTTTTTAATCAAGACAGATAATATGAAATGAGAAACTGAATGATTAAAAGTTGGTTTTATGTTAACAATCTATTTTTCAATAGACATAAAACTAATTTTGCAATATTATGACATTCTTATATTCTAAATGTTTCTAAAATAAAAAAGCACACTATGAAAACTAACAAAGGCTGTTTTTCCTGAATTTTCTTTTTGGTAATACAAAAAATAGGATTTTTAACTCAGTTCAATGACATTCCCACTATATCAAATGTATCAGATCAATTGCTTTAGAATGTTTAGCCCAAACACTTAAAAAGTTGAATTAATGGACTCCCAATGATAATATAACAACACTAATTTTACCACACTAAAATTGGACAAAATTAAACTATGGTTTATTAGGTCATACATATCTTTTTCTTTGGATTTACTTTGAGAATCTTTTGGAAACTCCTATAAAATCTGACTGAAAAATAACTGTAATATTAAAAAAGATAAACATTACTGTTACTCTCAAAAATATAACATCAGTTCAAAATGTAACATTTTTCAAAACAGATTTTTAAAATAAATCAATCTGAAAGAAATACATTGTTTGAAAACCTCACAATACTTATCCCATTGTAAAATAAGATATTAGTCGCCTATTATAAAACACAATCTTCAATCTTTGGAATACAAAACTTGTAAAATCGATGTAGAGTTTTTACACCACATTCTTGTGACATCACAAAGCCCTGCTTTCCCCACAGAGGGGAGCAGGGGGAGGAAGAAGCTAAGCAGGCATGCTGGCCACGCATGCAGAAGCTGTGGCGGCCCGGAGGCTTCTATACCTGCCCCGTGTGTCCAGACCACAGATACCACCTGCTCAAGTGGGAGCAGCAGAGAAGGCAACTTGAATTCTAAGGGCTCCAGTTTATAAAGTGGCACATACCTGTTGTCTACCTCAAAGAAGATGGCACTTATGCTGGCAACCTTTACAATTTGTTTTTGTTTTTAGAAGTGGGGAAGCAAGTTTGTCATAAAAAAAAAATTCCAACCCTGGCTCGTGTGGCTGTGGATTGAGTGCCAGCCTGCAAAGCAAAGCGTCACTGGTTCAATTCCCAGTCAGGGCACATGCCTGGGGCCAGGTGGGCCAGGTCCCCAGTGGGGGGGGCGTGTGAGAGGCAACCACACATTGGTGTTTCTCTCCCTCTCTCCCTCCTTTCCTCTCGCTCTAAAAATAAATAGAGTCTTTTTAAAAAATTCCAATAGTGGCTGGGGAAGATATTATGGATACTAGGGAGAAAATGGGGAGGGGAGCTGAGCAAGAACCAGAGACCCTAGCCTTGCTGGAAAAATTTGGCTAATGGCCCTGTGTGCTTGAGGAGCTCCCATAATCATCTATAGAGACGTTAATACAGCAAACACAATGACAACTCTCATAGCCCAATTTGGCACAGCAAAATGTGGGCATCTGCAGGTTCTGAAGCAGCAATGCAGGAGTCAGGCGGGACAGAGAGTGAACAGCAGAAGCGCCAGTGGTGTTACTTACATGTGCAGGGAAAGGCTGGAGTCTCGTCCTGTTCTCTTCTGGGTGGTTCACTTCTCCCATTGGGAGATATGGTTTCTGACCTGATCCCGTCTCGTACATGGACATGGGCCTACTGCCCCGGGCAGATGGACGTCGCTTTAAGGAAGAGTGGTTGGAAGTGTCTGTGTGCTCAGAACCAGTTTGCACCTGATATATATTGGTTGTAGCCTGTTTCCTGAGGTTCGAATTTTCACTCTGGAGTGTTTGAAGCTGAAAGAAATGTTTGGCAGTGGGACTGTGTTTTTCAGTAGCAAGCAGAAAGAGCAAACACCAAATAAATGCACAGAACTACCAGCTTTAAACAATAAGAACAGTAACAATTAGCTGAGTTGAAAGTAAAAGGCAACTATAAACGAGAACTCTATCTTTAGAATGAAGAAATGCAATCAACTCACTTCACCACTGAGGCATATTAAATAGCTTAATTTCTGAATGTGGAAAAGTTGCAGTTTGGTCTTTGTAAAAAAGAAACGTCTAACCACTTAAAATTTGGTCATGGCAGGCCTGGGAAATGTATGCAGGCAAGCTGAACTCTGGATTATCCTAAAGCTGTTTCTAGCAAGAGCTTGAGATTAAGGCATCACTAAAGTAACTTGCTTTTCAAATGAGCCCTACGCAATTTGCAAATGCCAAAAATGCTGGCAGACACAATGGAAGCAGCATAAAATGTACTGGAGTTGCTGTGCAAAGCAAGAAAGACAGTGAAGTTCAGCTTATGAAAAATCAGATCAACTACTGCGTCCCAAAACGCCAACAAGGAAAATTATGATCAACAAGTTTTTATTACATAATACCCTTGATGTTCCAAACAATGTAGCACTTTCTAAAAAAGAGAGGGAATCGAATCATGGTACGTTTGCTATATTAACATATCACAAAGAAAACTGAAGACCTATTGAACTATGTTAAAATCTTCATCCAAATGCTCCACGCGGCAGGCTCGCTCCCCTCTGGTGATTGGTCAGCTTCCAGTCATGGCCGGAATATGTGGCCTCTCTCTCCTTTGGCTTTGCCACCCAAAATTGCAACCACGGTGGGGTCAGCTTTAAACACTCTAATCTGCCTGGCACCACCCCATTTTAGTTAGAGGCTGTCACTTGGAGACCCTGAATGCTCTTTCCATTCCTCGCATGCAGGCTGCTTCACGGTGTCTGATGAATTAGTTTAGGGATCAGCAAGGAATCGTGTTACTCTTTGGCATCTGGCATTTTAAACGCAGTTAACTGAGTCCATTTTGCAGGGTGTCCTTCCCCTCTGGTGTTCCTTCATCTTCCGTGACATTTTATAAGCTGGGTGTGGTGTGAGTTCAGCTGTCTAGTCTTTGACAGAGACTGTAAAATATGACCGAATTCCCCACCAAGGCCAAGGCTTAGGTCCGCACCAAACTTATATGCGCCAGGAGATCATTACTTTTTCAATAGCAAACTCATTCAGTGTTAGGAGTTACTTTCAATTTTTATTTATAAAGCACCGATCTGTGAAAAATACACCAATAGTGGCTGCTCCTCTTCATTAATTAGCATCTTTTCCAAGCAACTGTTAAAATGTGAAAGATCAGATACAAATCATGCTACTTTGTCAACTATACATAAAAAAAAGACTTTACCTATCTTTGAAATAAAATCAATACATCTTTGCTGAATAAACATATTCCACACACTTTATATTAATAGTGCCAAACTTTTGTGAAAGTTTGACTTACTGCCTCTGCCAGAGAAATACCCTCATTCTCAGCTTTCCTGAAGAGTGATCCACTAAGAAATGACAGATTGCTTCTGCACCACAAAGGCTTTCAGGGTAGAACTTTTATCTGCAACTCCCCCATCCAAAGAAGGAACAGCTGCAAAGTGACAAGCGCCACTGAAAATTCCTACATTCCAGGATACAGACAGGCTTAAGGTGCCAGTCAGACTGTATTAGGGAACCTATTCAGACTGTATTCCTGAAGTGGAATGGTCAAGGTCTAAAGATTGAGGAGCATAACTGATACAGGCCTGTCAATTCAGGAAGGGGCGGGGGGGGGGGGGTCTGGTCACATATCTACATAAAAACCTTCTCTTAGTTATTTAGACAGGCCTTGAAATATGAAACTTTAGCTTAATACTTTGTGTGTCTCTGAAACATCCAGTCTGGATTTTGCTTGCAAGTTTTTTGATGAGCTTAAGTTCCTGGTCTCAATTTTTAAGAATTTTAGTATTCTGCATTTAGAGAGATATCCTCAGATAAATTTGAATGATGCTTATCTTAATAAGAACCAGGCTACACTTTTTTTGTTTGGAAGGAGTATAACAGGAAATGAAAAGTTGCAGATAATTCAGTATTTTTGGAAATCAAAAGCATCTTCTAAGAATTGAGAAAATAATCATGAGCAATAGCAAATAATTTCACTCTGCATTTCTTAAAGAAGCTCAAGACATTTGCTTTCAGAGGTAGGTTATCTCTGGCAATTTCTACAAGTACTAAATAATGCATTAGAGAACTAAAAAAATTGATGCTCAGCAGGTTGATTTACAGTGGCAAAGTCAGCATGTTTCAGAAAAAGGCACCTCAACAAAATTATTAGTTCAATTAATGGGTCAAACTCTAATTCATTAAACAAAAGATAGTTGAGAAAAGACAAAGGAAGTGCAAGCCCTGTGTAACATGGTCTGTGTCGTTCTCAGCGGCACACCAGCCCTAGGTAGGGCCAGCACAACACAGATGAAGTGTTTGTTTAAAATCTGCCTGATCTGCAGGCACTCCTGTCCCTTTCTGTTATAGGCAGTAGAGTCATTTATCTCGATAGGTCTCAAAAACGATCTAGAACTCAATACTGAGAGACTCCTAGACCAAGCCCAGGCAGGGGCACTGCAGGGCACTGCCCTGACAGGCCCCGTATTAGTTCCGCGGCCTCCCTTTAGGGAGCATCGCTGTAAAGGGCCCAGCCACAAATGAAGTGTGCCATGTCCTCTGTTCCTGACAATGATTCTGAAGCACTGCTCTTCAAATGACTTTGTTTTGTTTCTGTTTAAGGGAAGTGTACAAAATTTCATGTTGTAGGGAGCTAAATGATGGGAACAGTACCCACAAGGTTTTGGGCAGAACTTAGAATTTTTAAACTTCCTTTTCTTAGAACCCTCATAAAAAATTACATATATAATTCCCACCTTAGGCAAATTACTTGCTACCATTAACCATGTATCTCTTACTCTCTTAAAAGGCAACAAATGAGAAAATGCTGGGCAAATGGGGTTGTTTCTTACTAGTGTACAGCTCTCACTAGCGCAAATAAAATGCTTATATTCATTGAGAGCCTGCTCTGGGGAAGGCCCTGCTCCAGACTCTAAAGACACCATAAATTAGTGGCTAAGTACCAGTGGAAAAATGGGGATGTGGAACAGGGCTGCCAGGGCGGGGGTGAACAACTTAGAATAAGGATGAACAGGAACAGCACCCCTTGTGTGGCGTGGGGTGGGGTACGATGTGGAATGCTGATAATCACATGTACCTGTCCACGGCTTTCATCTGCTCTGTCTTTCCAGTGCAATGAACAATAGGAAGAATCGCACCCATGGAGTGGCATCCAGGATCCAGCAAGCACAGAATAGTGCAAGGGTTACTACAACTGATACAAACACTTAATAGGTTGTCTGTTTCTTCTATTGGGAGGCTTACTCTGGATTTATTTCTTATCAAAACTACTTAATCTGAAATATCCAAATACACACTGCTTCCAAAAAGACAGCTTGGCCCAAAGATTCTTAGGTCTGTTAGTTATAATAACTGTTTCTCTTCCCTCTGACCACAAGCATTGTGCCTGGGATTCTTCCTTATTCTATGGGGTTAAAGCGTCAATCATCCTGGCATTTATTAGCATGTTACCTTTTTCTGCATAATTCTCAGCTCGTCACTCAAGTTGTTATTCACCTTCATTAGCTGCTGTATCTTGGCCTCAGAAGCCACTAGAGCGTTTTTGACCTCCATAAATTCCTGCACAGTGACTGGTCCATCTGATAAATCTGAATCTAGGCTCTAAAAATAAATTGGGGAAAATGTTCACAATCTGAGAAGATAACATTCAAGACTAAAAGCTAAAGAATTTCAAATTATGACCATGCCAGCTGGATTGCAAAGTTAATGAAACCAAATCAAGGCTTCTGAGGATAATGCAAAACTAAAACATAAAGGTGGGGTTACTATAATCTTTGAAAAAATTTGAAGTCAGCATTTTCTAACAGAATAGGCAGTGGGGCTATAAATCTACTCTGACAATGACTCTCTCAGTGCACCTGTCTTGTCTGCCTCTCCTTGCTTATTCATTTTTCTTTTTTATTCATTCTTTCATTAATTCATTCATTCTAACAGATTTTAATTGAGCATCAGGCAGTGTTCTAGGGGCTTGGGATATATAAGAAAATAAAACAGACAATTCCCATTTCCATGACATTTATATCCAACAGAGTGAGGGAGACAAAAATAAGTAACTATATAGTATGACAGGTGGTACATGTGGTAGAAAATAAATAAAATGGAGAAAGGTAAGGGGCAGGGGAGCCGAAGTAGAGCTGATGGCAGGTGAATTTTAATTAGACACTCTGGGGTAAGCCTTGGGTAAGTGAGATGTGAGCAACAGCCTACAGGAGGTGAGGACATTAGTCAAATGGCTGTCTAGAGGAAGGTCCTTCCAGCCACTGGCAGAGCTCAGCTAGAGGGAGCGAGTGTGCAGGGCAGAGCGGCGTGGGAGGCCGTCAGTCCACAGAGGACCCTGTCATCACTTTTGCTTTCACCGAGTGAACCTGGTACTGCTGGGAAAACTGGGCAGGGTCGTTTTAGACAAGTGACCCTTGCTGTCCTCTCCACATTCTCTGCATCTGCCAATGGCACCACCATTTTCACTGTCCTGTGAGCTGGAAATTCCCAACACATCTTTTCTAAGTCTGGCCCCCACCCCATCTTCGAACATCCAACTAATTGCCAGGGCCTGTCTTTTCTATTTTCCTGTTCATCCATTCTCAAATGTTTGCTGAGCCCCTCTGTGGGGCAGGTCTGGGTCAAAGTCCTGGGGATTCAGCAGAGGGTGGACCAGCCAGACCCCTGCTGCCCATTCTCCAGGCTCACAATCTACCACAGTGACCTCTCTCCTATCTGGACCCTCCCAGCCCTCAAGTGGCCTGGCCAGCTCTTCAGGAATACCCTAATTGGGTTCCTTTCCTGTACTCTCTGACCCTCCAGAACACTCCTCCCAAAACAAAAGATCCCAAATGGCTAGCCATTGCCTCCTGTCCTGCCTAAAAGCTTCCTGGGCTCCACACTGCCTGCCGAGGTCCCTGCTCTTCAGTCTGGTGTAATGTTCCTCCATGGTGTGACCTCCACCCTCTGCTACAGCTTTCAGTCCCGCTCCTTTGGGCTGCCTCTACACATCACCATCCCCCCCCCGCCCCGCCCGATGCCTCTTTCCACTCTCTCTTCCTAGACCACCCTTCCTTGCCTCTCCACATGCCCAAACCCATGCATCCTTTAAGATGTGTTAAGAGCCATCCCATTTACAAAGACTCCCATGATACTGCTTTTCAGCATCAAGTGTGTCTCCTTTCCCCACCTGCCCCCTGTTTATGCTGCTTATGACACATATCATTGTGTGCCTTTGAATGCAGCTATCTCTGCTCTTAGGTAGTGACAACCTCCCAAGAAAGAAACTAGATTAGACCTCATTCAGGAGCACATTACTCAGACAAGTCACTTGGTAAACATTTGTTGAAAAATGAAACACACTAGTCCCTCCTCACAAGTTTTATAAAGTCACAGCTGTAGCAGGGCTATGTGATTCAGCAACTGACTCAGGGACCAAGGACCCCCTCTTTTAAAACTATTTGCCTCACTTGACCTTTGCCTGGCCCAATCTTGCTAGTAACCTGAACTTAACTCCACAGCACTAGCACTTTCACCCGGCCAGCCCTCAAGTAATTTACAAGGCAGGTGATTCTGCAGGAGAAAATATTTCTGCAAGAAACACAGTCTCCCTTTCTGTGTGCCACCTCACCTTCTGCCTGTGTGCCTTGCTTGCAGTGGCTTCCAGATCTGGGTCTTCATCCGATGCCACGCTGTCATAATCCGGCTGGTCATTATCTTGACTCTCAGCACTGTGCTGGCTATTGATTGTTTTTAGTATGAGCTCCACATTGTCTATCAATAGAAGCAAATAACTTTACTTCAGGCTTAAAATAAACTTTTTCCCCCAAAGAACTACTGGGAAGATTTTTGGATTTAGTCATTTAAAAGACTGAAAGAAAAGGACAGAAATAGCAGTATTATATTAACACCAATATAGAGATAACAGAGCAAGTTATAAACCAGACATACAGCCTCGAGCCTACTATAAACTGCATTGAGAGGTTTAAGCATTGCTCTGAATTTCTCACCAAATGTGGGCAATAATTAGGTGGTTTATGAAAGAGCTGCTAAGATGAAGGAAGCAGCTTCCCAAGTTTCGAATCATTCAGTGAGATAGAGTACAGCTCCACGTCATGGAGATAAAGCTGTACTAATGCAAGCTGAACTATGATTAATAAGACAATGTCCAGTCAAGACGGAAAGGGCCCTGACTGGTGTGGCTTAGTGGGGTAGGCGACCTCCTGCAAACCAAGAAAGGTCGCCTGTCAGTTCCTGACCAGATCCTGGTTGGGGGTGTGCAAGAGGCAACCTATTGATGTTTCTCTCACACATCAGTGTTCCTCTCCCTCCTCCTCCTTCCCTTCCCCTTTCTCTGTAAATAAAATCTTTTAAAAAATGATCAAAAGGAAACCGTTAAAGTGGAGCCTAGAAGCTAGATGCTCAAAGAACAGCCGTACTGATATTTGGTCAGCCAGATGCCAGTGAGAGAGAGAAAGAAAAAAAAGAATGACCCAGCAGATACCCACACAAGCATGGTCCCCAGGGGAGCAGGGATGATTTTATAGGCTCTAACACATTTTGAATTAAAAAGTTCACAAATTATCCAAGCCTCTCCAATTTCTTTCACACAACTCAAGCTAACCTCTAACTTCCAATATCATTTCTGGATATTTTGATGGACAATATCTGGGTGATAAATTATGGTTATGTAAAAGGAATTTAATTTTTAAAATTAATATTAAAAGTATACATATCACCTGATTAAAGAATAAAGATTCAACACAGAAACTTTGAAACTAATGAATCATTTACAGCCACTAACATAGTTGTTCTATGCCCTAAGCATACACATATGGTCGTTATTTGCAGTAGTTCTGATCTATAAAGTTGCTGTGAAGGCTGAATTATCAAATACCGAACCACTGTTCTGAGTGGAAACACAGGGTTAGGTTTCTGCAAGTCTCTGGCATAACCTTGTTTTATGTGTGCTGTGTTTAAAGACACCTTTATTTTATTTTATCTTTAAAGATTTTATTTACTTATTTTTAGAGAGGAAGGGAGAAAGAGGGAAACATCAATATATGGTTGCCTCTTGCATGCCCCCTGCTGGGGACCTGGCCCACAACCCACTCATGTGCCCTGACTGGGAATCTAACTGGTGACCCTTTGGTTCGCAGGCCGGTGCTCAACCCACTGAGCCACGCCAGCCAGGGCAAGGCACCTTTAATATATTTTACTGATTCACTAGCACTGAACTCACAAACAACAGCACTAGAACTCATGCCCAAATGAAGTTTATCTAACACATGCACTTTCTCTGTAAGGCCTATCATAGTCTTCTTGTGCTCACAAACCCTAGACAGCACTTTAGCACTACACTTGGGGGCCTTTTCAAACAGTAAAATCACCAACAAAAAGAACAAACATGTGAAAAATATATAACTAAATATAAATAGACCTTGAAAAGGATGCTTGTTTACAATATGAAAGCTGAGACAAAAGGCAAAGTGTGGTGGCCTTATTCGATCTCAGCTGGGAACATGTGTTTTTGGTGACTCAAATTTCCGGACACGCTGCACGTGTCTACAAATTACCATGAAGTGCTGTGAGCACTGACTTTAGGTTACAAACACATGTCAGTGAACCGGTGAATTTGCAAACACAGAACCTGTGAATAAAGAGGGCTGATCACATGCCTGTATTCACATTTGGTATGGCCACTTGTACATACCTATGTATATAAATTTCTTTCATTAGAAAAGTTGGGATTACAAAGTTGGGATTATACTGAACCTTTATTTAAAAGATTATTACTTTATTCTGTCATTACATATCCTCTGAAAAAGAAAGTTTATGCACTATTCAAATATGTGACTAAATGTTTTTCTATTATTGTTTCTAATGTTTTCAGTGTTATAGAAATATATATATAAAACATCTGATTATTCCCCTCAGTTAACACTTAGAAGTGAAACCATCAAATCAAAACAGTACGTACATTCTGATACTCCAAATTTATGATGAAAGGACTCTTATCATTGCACCTTCACCACAGTTTAATAAGCTTTCTTAGAACTTGTTTACTCCTGGCTGAACCAGTAAAATCAAGAACAAATTGTCAGTTAATAAGTATTTACTGTCACTGGGGAATGTGTTGTTGACTGAAAACTTAATTTTTATCATGTTATTTCTTCTGTTTAAATGTTTTACAATAAAGCGTATTATTTTTATTTAAATTTTATGTATTGATTTTAAGGGGTGGAGAGAAATAGAAATTGATTTGTTGTTCCACTTACTTATGCATTTATTGGTTGATTCTTATATGTGTCCTGACTGGGAATCAAACCATAACCTTGGCATATGGGGACAATGCTCTAACCAACTGAACTACTTGGCCAGAGCTGTATTATTTTTATAATTAGAAAAAATGAGGACACAGTTTTGGGGCTGAATGAAGTGTGTTCCTAAGCATAGAGATAGGACCCTGAGCTGCTGAGCTTCAATACACTGAAGAGACCACCTCAGAAATAGGCACTAGCTGCTGTCTTTACAATTTTAAACCACAATTCTCACTGCAGACATCTAAAATTCGTAGTTGCAAATTTTAAACATCTACAACTCAGCTGTGCAGTTAAGCAACAGCAGGTGAACTGCAATTACAATCAAAAGGGCTTATTTTCGCAGCTGAGGAGCCCTGGGAGCACAGCGGATGGCTGGGGCTGCTGCTGAGGGAGGGAGGTCCTCTCAGACAAAATGGGGTGACAGTTCTCTCCAACAAAAGCGTGAACAGATTCTGGTGAAGCAGCCAAGGAGGGTCCTCTTGAGCAAGTAAACTAAAAGTGCCCTTCTTCAGCACCGGGACATTTTCCTCTATATCCCCTTTTTCAGACTGAGCTGTCTCTACTATTTTGGGGTGAAAACTCCTGATGAAATCACTTTTCATTAGAATTTGGTCATCCATGCTGGTATGAGATGGAATGTGGAATTTTTTGGGGGGAGGGAAAAATTGTCATGCCTCCAAAATAACTATTATGAAAACACAGAAACAACATGTAAAGGGCAGTAGTGGCAACTTTTAGGA
Source organism: Anoura caudifer (assembly GCA_004027475.1). Taxonomy (NCBI): domain Eukaryota; kingdom Metazoa; phylum Chordata; class Mammalia; order Chiroptera; family Phyllostomidae; genus Anoura; species Anoura caudifer. The sequence continues at coordinate 122,378 of PVKU01001746.1, forward strand.
AAATGGAGCAGAGAAGAGCTGCGAACAAAGGTTATTTATTTCCAATAAACATGTTTTAAAAGTAGATTAGGAAGAAACGAGGGCATATTAAGTACTTTAACAAGATCTAAGTCAGACTTTGGGGTTAATTTCAGGATGCAATTTTATAGAAATAAAGATAGGTGACTCAAGAGGAAAGAAACCATATATATATTTGAAGAACAGTTAATAATGCTGAAATACTTACAATTTACCAGGGCTTCAAGAGGTAAACTTTTTGTCACAACATAGTACCAATAAAACTTAAAGTCTTTAACTAAGCTATTCTGTTGATGACTGCTCTAATCACTCTATAACTTTAAATCTAACATGTGACACTTAGGAGGCCAAAGCAGCAAGCATTTAGAGGTTTGAAACAGTTACCTTTTGAACTAGAGAGAGGACTGCCCTGCTGTCTCCTCTTGGCGTCACTGAGAATGTCAATAACCAGCGTGGCAAACTCATGGGCGTTAAACCGAGCTAATTTCTGTCTGCCCTGGGGGTGAAATAATAATTGGAAATACTCCCAAATGTAAAAACACACAATAAATATTCACATACAAGTAGTGGGACTATTGTTAGATTTAAGCCAAGACCTTCCAGCACTATCGAGGTATCATCCATCATGGCTGTGAGTGAACCAAACATTAGCATTTCCTTGCAATTGGTTTAAAACCATTTACATAAGAGAACTATATAACATTTAAGTTCTCACAATGCATATTTGTTTTGGGGAACAAAAACAAAGTGGTTGTACTTAAAGCTTTTTTTCTAATATCAAGTCAGTTTGGAAATAGACCTAGTAATGAAAAATTAATTCGGAGAGAAAATTTTAAAATTTCAAGTTAAACAAATAATAGTCTAGAATACTGCTGGGCCTCCATCATTACCTAGAGCCATTAATCAATAAAAATACCACCCTAATTTAATCAACTTTTCTCCTCTTGATGGGTGCTGAGGCTGTTTTTAATGCTCTATTATTACATACAGTGCTTCGATGAAAATTGCTGTGCATGAACCTTTATATTTTTATTTTATAACGTATTCCCAAATAAAGAATTCCCCTGTGAAAGGATGGGTACTTAATTTTGAGGTTAACAAACTGCTTTTCTAAAGTCTGTAAAAAGTCAACAGGTTAACAAATTGCTTCTCTGAAGTCTGCAACAATTTGAACTCTCATCTGCAGCATGAGAAAGTCCATCTTGCCAGATCCTTACAGTCTGGAGTACTCCTTATCATACACTTTATTAATCTGACTGATGAAACTTTCATTAATGCCTTAAGGTTGCTTTCCTTGATTACTGATGAGGTCAAACATTTCTTCACGCCCAGGCATCTATTCATATCTACTATTTTTCTTATCAGTTTGTGAATTTTGTATGCATATAAAGGCTATCAACATTTGACACAATCAAAAAATTTAAAATACCTGTCCTGGAAAAAATAAAATACCAAGACATCAGCTATTCTCAAAATATCGCAACTGGTTACTTTTCACACTTAGCCACTTGCCTGGTTCCGTGTTGACGAGTACTCAGGATTGACCGGAAGGAAGGGGACGACAGTTGTCTCGGTTACCAGGGTGCTGTGGTTTTGCGTGGCAAGCCAGACTAGCCAGAGGAAAGAGCCAGAGATAGAGTCTCATCACCATGGGTACGCCACTGCTCCTGAGAGCCACGGCCCCCACCTTCCCAGGGAGACTCAAGGATGCACATTCCTAAGCCAACATACACAAATGTAAACGTTCACACACATGTTATCAGGACAGCAGAAATTGGGCAAGTGAAACACTCAGGCTGGCAGCTTGTCACTGCCCACTTATAACAAGCTCATTAGATAAAGCCACACATGAAGTCACCTGCATCAGTCTCTCGCCTGTCAACTTCATCGTACACATCCATGGCAAGTTCTTCAAACAAATGATTATTTAGCTGAAAGTAAAAAAAAAAAATACCAGGAACACAAGGACAAGAATTAACACTAGCAGAATGAGTGGGGACTGTGACTTATTCACCCTTTTATCTCCAATCTTTTAACCCAAAGCCAGTGCTTGGTAAATACCCACTGTAACACAGACAGTAACATTTACAGAATAGTACAGACCCTTTAGAACTATGTGCTTCCTATAGCAGCCTCCCTCCTCCACAGTACACAGATAGGGCTATGCTGTAAGGAGGTAACAGGCGTCTGCAGCACAAATCTCAAATGCGGGCTCCAGTACTCCACTCTGGGTGATACCACCCTCTAAGTCTCCTCTTTTGCTCTTGAGAATGTTTGCTAGTGCCCCCAGATATAATGGGTCATAAACCCTCGGCAGGATAAAGATGCCAAATCATGGCATTTTGAGAGGACAGAACATGCCATTACACAAAAATATCACCAGACCTTGGTTAAACCTCTTTGCTCTCTTCCTCAGCAGCAGTCCACCACTCCCCAAAATCTGAGCATCCCAACAGAGTAGCCTGTCTGTCCAGTATGCTGTGCAGGGCCAGCCAGCAGAATGCTCCCCACCCAGACTAGGTGCCTGCCTGGCAGCAACCTGGACAGCCAGGGTCCTCCCAACCCAGATGAGGCTAAGCCCCTGCCAGAGTGTCTTTGGCTCTTTCTGGGCATTTTCCCTCATAAAATGCATCCTGATGCTTGATGGCTGTTACTTTTTAGTTGACTGCTTCCCATTCTGGGAGAGCAGACGGAATCTCTCTACTGTGTCCCAGACGTCCACAGGCAGTACCTGGCACGAAGGTGGGGCTCTGCACATGTCCAATAACACACTGACCACATAGGGTCTCATATAGCAGTTTTAAATGCTGGCTACACAGACCTCATGGGAACTCATTAAAATGGGTACAGTACATTGTTAGGTGAAAAAAAAGCAGGTATAAAATCTATATGATTGAGATTCAGTGAAAAAAAAAAATATGTATCTGAAACAAGAATTAGAAGAAATATACCAAAATATTGAGCCTGAATCTATTAAGAGTATGGTGGACAGGGTGATTCCCCTTCTCTATTTTCCAAATTTTCTCTAGTGTGGTTACATCACACTTGTAACAAAGTAAGTTCTAGATAAGGTGATGAGGATTGGAAACTTGAATTTGCACCCTAAATATCTAGTCTTTTTCCTCTTAGGAGCCGTAGGCCAATGCTGCTACCACTAGCAATAACTACAACAGCAATACTGAGTGAGGGCTTACACCCAAGGCATGGTGCTGATATCTATGCAACACTCACAATGCCTCTATGAAATAGGAACTGCTATTATTCCACTTTACAGATGAGGAAATTGAGGCACAGAAGTTAGGCACTTTAGATAAAGTCATAGAGCCAGTAAGTGACAACAGGTCTGAGATCCAAGTTTACGTCTGTCACAATGTTAACATTTGCTAATTCAAGGAATACTTGTACAAGGTATTATTATATTTCTCCTAGCTTTTCAGAAGGGAGGGAGGGAGGGAACAGGTAGGTAGAGACGGAGGGAGTAAGGGAGATATTGTGGGATAAACACTAAACTGGCACTAATACTATGCCGTGAGTTCTCTTCCTTCTCACCTGTAAGAAGTAGACCACAGGGTGTGATCAACAAGAATAGCAACTCACCCTCCCTGCAAGGCTCTGAGTGGCCACCCCTGCTGCACCATCATCTCCCTTTCTAGGAGAGGAAACCAAGGCAGAGAGCGACTAAGGAGCCTGTCAGACCTGAGACCTGCACCTGACCAGTCTGACTCACAGCCCAAGTTCTTGAGAGCTGTATGCAACTTGGCTCCAGATATTTACCTAGTGCCTGCTACATGCTTCAGCTAGTACAGACGAAACCCCCGCTTTTGTGCATCTTTCAGCCTAGCAAGTGTACGAGAGTCAAAAGGAACTTGGGTTTTATCTATAATGTTGGAATTATTTAAAATAAAAACAGGCTTACGTACTACAAGTAAGTAAAAGGAAATCACAGAATATTTAGTGCTACCTGACTCCAAAGCCTATCACCTTAACTACATGATCTCCATAATTTAAGAAAGGTGATGAAACAGACACACAAAACTGTAGATACAGAACACAGAGACACCAAATTTCATAAAATACATTTATTTCATATTACAGTTGAATACTAGTAATGATATATTCATTTTATGTAATATATAGTGCTTAATATTATATGACATTCTAGTAAAGGGTTTTCTGTGAAAAGGGGAATGAAGAGGAAGTAAAAAATTTCGGGAGTTGCAATTTTAGCTGGGCTTTGGGAAAACGACTACTTACATTGTGAAGGTGGTCAGATTTCAGCTGCCTGAATAGTGAAAGGGATGGAAGCTGGGAAAGGAGAATGCTACAGGAAAAAGAGGAAAAGAGGGTTCCTGAAAGAGGACTTGAAGGTAGCAGCTAATGGCCTGAGAATGCTAAACCACAACGAAATATCTGAACACACACGCACAAAGGACCAAGAGGGGAAGCAGGGCAGGAACTGAGAGGTGAGAGTTGGATAATGCCCTCACAGTTACAAAAGGAAGACTCTTGGTTGGGGTCCAGAGAGCAATGAGAACCGCTGAGGAGTGTGACCTGGTGGTTAAAACAGCTGAGGAAGTATCATGGTGAAGCTTCATTTGTGGGACTAAAAAAGAGAAATCATTCCCAGAGAGGTAGATTCCTGACTAAGCCTGAAGTGGGCAGGCTGGAAAGAAATACTCATATTAAGGTGAGGTCTGACCTGCAGAACCAGGCAAACTCGGAGCACATACCTGGGACAGGACCCCCAGCTTTTGAAAGCATGAATTTATACAGCTCTGATGGATGGCATGGGCTACAAGAGTGTTACAACGGTACTCACGGTTCCAGCACCTGCTTTATCAATCTCTAGCATCCTATAAGACTACAAGAAGTAATCCCAAGAACTGTGTCCCACTTACTCATTTACATTGGGACAAACATGGAACTCTTAAAAGGAGAAACAGGTTCCTAAAGTCAAAGGAACAGTCATCGCATTTAAAATGACTGAGAAAAACGGCATTATTTGAAGCAGATCCAATAAATTGGATACACTGAACATAACAGTACTTCTAGTCCTCACTGCCACACACTCGATGGTCTGCTTCCGATTTAATAACATCTGAGAGTATGAAACAGCCATCTAATGAGTTAGGTAACAAGACAAAAACAGGTATTCACAGGGTACAGTTCCTACACTGGAGTTCACTAGAAAATAGATACTCACAGATTGAAGTTTCTTCTTAGCAGCTTTTGCCAGTTCAGACAAGTCCAGGCTGCTAAGAAAATGTACAAAGCTAATAAGGACATAAATAAAATCATTTGCATGAGCTCTGTAGAAGATAAAGACAGCCAAGGGATCAAGATATTAATTAAAGTCCATGACATGATCAGAGACAAAAATTGATAGCCCAATAAACTCTATGAGGAAACTTTGAACAACTTGGTGAAAGTAACTCCTTCTAGAAATAATCATATAGCATGGTTAAAAGAAAAATCATCACCTACTAACTAAAAGACAAAAGCTAATGTGGAAAGCCATAATTTTTGAAGCATTAACAAAAGCATGACAGAATGCAAAAATGGCAGAATGTGAAGAACCAGAATGGTAAGATTACATCTGGAATAGCAATTAATCATTTCATAAATTCTTGAAAAAGTATTTGTGCAAAGATAAATTAAGGGTTCATTCCTGCAGCCTTCAACTCATTCAAACTTACAGACCAGGGGTCAGCAGATTATAGCCCACATTTTGTTTAGCCCATGAGCTAAGAATAGTGCTTACATTTTTAGGTGGTTGGTTAAAAACCAAAGGAAGAATATTTCATAACTTGCGAAAGTTATACATGAATTCAAATGTCAGTACCCAAAAATAACACTTTATTGGAATAGGCATGCCCTTCATTTACATAGGTTCCAAGGATACTTTCATCTACAATGGTGGAGTTGAGTGGTTGTGACAGAGGCTGCATAGCCCACAAAACCTAAAATATTTACTATCTAGCCTTCCACAACGAAAAACTTGCCGATCCCTCTTATAGACAAAGATATAGTTTTTCACGGTAAAGAAATATTCTTTGAATGTAATCTATAGATAAAATATACTGTCACAACTGCCCAAACTGACAATATCACTGACTCCAATTTTCTTATTAGTAAATTTGTTACTTGTGCTGTTTCAAACTTAAGTTTTATATGGTGGTTTACTTACAGCCGTCTTATTTCCAAATTGTATAGCCATAAAAGAGAAAAATGTATGGGCTTTGTTAAACACATAATATTATACACTTAAACACTATACAACCAAGGAAATACTGGTGACAGATAAAACTGACTGGTATTTCAATGACCTTACCTGTCTGCCATTTGAGGTATTATAAAGTGCTGTCCATTTTTGTGATCTGAAACAAAAACCAAGCCAAAGTTTTGTTCACATAAATACTGATAAGATCTGTAAAGGAACATCACCATTATTTTCTCAATTTATGTTTTGCAATTAGTATCTTCCTATCATTATGAATTATGTACGGGAACAGAAGTTGCCATTTTGGCTATAAATTTCCAAAGATCTGGCCAGTAGCAAGGATTGTATCCTAATTTCCTTCTGGTACAAAAGTCTAGACATCATTAAGCAGAAAGCCTATGGTCACCCTAATCCTTATGCTTTGTTCATCCCCAGTATAACTGATGACCTTCAGCCATGGAAAGAACACTTGGGGAGCTGAATTAGCTCAGAGCAGGTTTCCATTAGCTCTCCATATGTTATAGGTGGATCTTCCTTGAGCTTTAGTGGCTCACCTTGAACTCAATCTATTAGTATAAAACACTCAGGGCTGGGGAAGGTAGTCTTGGCAGATCCAGGCAGGGGCTCTGTTTCCTACAATGCTAGCTGACTCCATCCTAAACCAACTTCTGTAATACACTGACCTCGTGCCAGTGAATAAAGCCACTATAAGCATTCACACACATTTTTCTGTGGCTCAGTTGGTTGGACATCATTCAGCAAAGTGAAGGGTCGCTGGTTTGATTCCTGGTCAGGGCACATGTCTGGGTTATAGGTTCTGTACCCAGTTGGGGTGTACACAAGGGGCAGCCAATTGATGTTTCTCTCTTGTCATCGATGTTTCTCTCCCTCTCTTTCTCCCTCCCTTCCCCTCTCTAAAAATAAATAAAATATTTTTTAAAAAGTTAAGAGGAAAACAGTCTGTTATTTTTATCCAAGTACTTATCATTTCTGTTACTCTTCTTTCATTCCTGAAGTTGCAAGGTTCTTCCAGTATCATTCCCCTTCTACCCAAAGAACTTGCTTCAGCATCTGTTAAAGCAACTAATTCTTTTATTTTCCTTCATCTTAAAATGTCTTTATTTTGCCTTCATTCCCAAAGGTTATTTTCACTTAAAATGGAGTTCTGGGTTCACAATTCTTTTTTTCCAGCACTTCAAAAATATTGACTTCTTTTCATATCCATGGTTTCTGATGAGAAATCCATATTTAAATGTTCTTCTATATCTCATTTTTTTAAGGTTTTTAAAATTTATCAGAGAGAGGGGAAGAGAGGGAGAAAGAGGTCTCCCTCTCTTTCAATGTGTGAGAAATAAATTGATTGGTTGCCTTTCACACGCCCCCAACTGGAGACCTGGCCCACAGCTGGTTCTGGCCCTGTGCCCTGACTGGGAACTGGACCAGGCACAGTTTGGGTCACAGGCTAGCACTCAATCCACTGAGCCACACCAGCCAGGGCATCAATTCACTTGCTCTTTTCTTTGTCATCTCTAATCTGCTATTAAGCCTATCCAGTGAGTTTTAAAATTTTGGTTAATTGTATTTTTCAGTTCTAATATTTCTATTTGGTTCATTTGTACACCTTCTATTTCTCTGCTGAGACTTCCTATATTTCTATTGGTTTCAAGATGTTCACACTTTTAAGAGCTTTAAAATTTCTGTCTCATAATTCCAACAACTATGTCATCTGGAATTGGTGCCTGTTGACTACCTTTTCCTTTACAGTCTTTGGGATTTTCCTGGTTCTTCACATGCCAAGTCATTATGAATGGTATCTTGGACATTTTGAGTATTACATTGTGAAACTCTGAGCCTTCTTTAGGTTCTATGGATAATGTCAGTTTTTTTTGTTTCAGCAGGTAACTGATTCAGTTCTGTCTCCTGAGCCAAGTGGTGAGAGAATAGAAAGAAGAACAAAGCAATCTGGATTCTCCTCATGCCCTTGGCCAGAGATTTCAGCACCTGCTCTGCCACTGCTTTGCCACTACTGTAGCCACAGGATTGCCTTGGGGCCAGGGTAGGGGAAAAAGGAAGAAGAAGGAGGGAAAAAACCCCAAAGGAATCCCCCACCTCTCTGTCCTGTAAGAGTCCTACTTCCTGCTCCTCATCAGACAGAGAAGGCTTCTTTGCATCTGTTACACAGTTCCAGGTTTTAGGTTGTCGTGGAGGCCATGTCAGAAGTAAAACAAACAGAACATTCACCACCAGCTTGATGGTACTTCGAGTTCCCTCAACTACCAGCTGGAGTCCTTAAATAGCTACTCCATGCATTTGGGCCAGGGTTTTTAATTATATTCAGGAGAGACAGGGTGGGGTGTGCTTACTCCATCACACCAGGAATTAGAACCACACCAGGGGCTCTTAACTCTAAGGACAACCAGGGTGGAGAACCGCTGTACACATGCATGCAGATACTCTACATCAGGGGTTGGCAAACGTTTTCTGTAAAGAGCCAGATAAACATTTTAGGCTCTGTGATTATATGGTCTCCGTCACAACAACTCAAGCTACTTCTGCTGCTCTAGTGCAAAAGCAGCCATATACAATATGAAATCAGTGTGGCTATCTTGCAATACAACTTTATTTTAAAAAACAGGTGATAGACTGAATCTCACCCATAGACAATGGTTTGTTTACCCCAGCTCTACCTCAAATAAAGGCGGCCAAAGGCAAAGTTCACTTTTGGACTTTTTCCCATTCCTTAGATAGCAGAATTCTCCAAATAACTACAAGCGATTACTTTGCTCTCCCATTCCTAGTCCCATTATGGACAAGAACTGTGGTGCACACTCAGTTTTGGTTCAATTATGCTCTTTGATGCTTCAGACAGTCACTACTCTAGAGCTATAAAAACTAAAACTCAAGGACTTCCAGCCAAGATGGAGGCATAGGTGGACATACTGTGCCTCCTTGCACAACCAAAATTAAGGACAACAAAGATTTATAAACAAGAAAACAACCAGAATAGAAAATTGAACTGTACGGAAGTCCAACAACCATTCATCCATACCAGTAAGAGGGGCGAAGTTGCAGCAGGAAAAAGCGGAGGTTGGTGGACCTGGGTGCACAGGAACCCCAGGTATGCAGGCAGCGGCTAGCAGACCCCAGGTGCACAGGTGGCAGTTAGCGACGGACCCCAGTAGCAGGGTGGCAACAGGCAGACCCAGTGAGGCCACACAAGGTGGCCGGCTGACCAGGCGGTCCCACATAAATGCACGGATAATCCAGGCAAAAATGGGGAGCGAGACAGACCTCAAAACCCAGGTCCCCAGCGCTGAGAAATAAAACCTAAAAACACCGATTGAAAACACTTGTGGGGGTTGAGGTGCTGGGAGAGACTCCCAGCCTCATAGGAGAGTTTGCTGGAGAGACCCACAGGGTTCTAGAATGTACACAAGACTGCCCACAAGGAAGTCAGCACCAGAAAAATCCAATTTGCTTGTGGAAAGCTGCGGAAGGGACTGAAATACGAGAGAGCAGAGCAAGTGCCATTGTTCCCTCTCGGACCCCGCCCCCACATACAGCGTCACAACGCAGCAATTGGGCTGCCCCACCCTGGTGAACACCTAGGGCTCCGCCCCTCACTACATAACAGGTGTGACCAGGACAAAAAAAAATCCAAAAATGGCTCAAATGGGAGAACAGATCAAAGCCCCAGAGACAATTCATCTAAGCGACCAAGAGACAGCCAACGTATCAGTTGTGCAATTCAAAGCCCTGGTGATCAGGATGCTCACAGAATTGGTTGATTTTGGTCACAAATTAGATGAACAAATGAAGGCTACACTAAGTGAAATGAAGGAAAACGCATAGGGAACCAACAGTGATGGGAGGAAAACTGGGACTCAAGTCAATGGAGTGGACCAGAAGGAAGAAAGAAACAACCAAACAGAAAACAAGGAACAAACAAGAATGCAAAAAAAAAATGAGGAGAGGCTTAGGAACCTCCAGGACATCTTTAAACGTCCCAACATCCGAATTATACGGGTACCAGAAGGGGAAGAAGAAGAGCAACAAGTAGAAAACTTATTTGAACAAATAATAAAGGAGAACTTCCCCAATCTGGCAAAGGAAATAGACTTCCAGGAAGTCCAGGAAGCTCAGAGAGTCCCAAAGAAGTTGGACCCAAGGAGGAACACACCAAGGCACATCATCATTACATTAGATAAGATTAAAATGAAGGAGAGAATTCTAGAAGCAGCAAGGGATAAGGAGACAGTCACCTACAAAGGAATTCCCAAAAGACTGTCAGCTGATTTCTTAAAAGAGACCTTACAGGCAAGAAGGGGCTGGAAAGAAGTATTCCAAGTCATGAAAGGCAAGGACCTACATCCAAGATTGCTCTATCCAGCAAAGCTGTCATTTAGAATGGAAGGGCAGATAAAGAAGTGCTTCTCAGATAAGGTCAAGTTAAAGGAGTTCATCATCACCAAACCCTTATTATACAAAATGTTAAAGGAACTTATCTAAGAAAAAGAAGATAAAAAATATGACAGTAAAAAAAACAGCAAACTCACAATTATTAACAACCACACCTAAAACAAAAACAAAAGCAAACTAAGCAAATAGCTAGAACAGGAACAGAACCACAGGAATGAAGATCACATGGAGGGTTAGCAACAGGGGAGTGGGAGGAGGAGAGAGGGGGAAAAGATACAGAGAATAAGTAGCATTGACGGTGGGTAGACAATAGACAGGGGGAGGGCAAGAATAGTGTGGAAAAAAGCAGAAGCTAAAGAACTTATGACACAGACACAAACTAAAGGGGGAAATGTGGGTGGGAGGGGGTGCAAGGTGGAGGGGAGTGAAGGGGGGAAATGGGACAACTGTAATAGTATAATCAATAAAATATATTTTAAAAAAAGAGTACATGAAAGTGACACTTAACATGGCAAAAGATGTTATTGGAAATGGACCATTACTCAGAACTGGTCAGCTAAAGGTTTCCTTTACCAAGAAACTGTGGGATGTGGCAGCAACGGGGAGAAAAGCAGCACCTCAGATGGGTTGCATAAGCTCTGTGAAAATATGATTCTTTACAATTGTCCCCTGAAAGGCACACCACTTCTAATGGTGAGATTGTCACACGTCAAGCAGTTAGTTTCACGTTCCTCCTGACCCAAACAAAGTGATTGGCATAAAGAAGACATCCAACAAACATTTTAAAATAAGATTTTGACTAGAATATTGGTGACAGGCTTCAAATAAACATTTCAGTGAAGTTTCAGATATGATACAGATGTAGGTCCATCTTATAAATGTTAAGAGCGCTTGTGTGCAAAATGGTCCATTTGCAAATTGGAAAATTTGTTTACCAATGGGTCCCTTTTCTCTACCCCAAAATTCGAGAAAACATATAGACTGATTTAGAAACACAGAACTTATTGCCACTTACTTCAGGCATGGGTACACAGTATTTCTTACATAATGGGAATTAATAGTCACATGCATTAGACTTCTACCTTGCTCAACTACATTTCGTATTTTCCACAGGAGCAGAGTTTATAAATTGTAAATCAGATGTTGCTTCACTGCATGAAACCCGTCAATAACTTTCTAATGGATTTAGAATAAAATCAAAACTACTTAACAAAAAAAACAAACAAAAAAACCCTAAAACTTGAGATGACTTGATCAACATCTTTTACATCTAACCGAAATGCTTTAGTTATCATTTCAAATAGAGGCCCTTATTCACAATTTTCTGGGGGATATGTGGCAGCAGAGGTCGTAAGTAATAGTGTCCCAACTTGTTTTTCCAGAGACTCCCTGCCTGGAGGTGTGGAGAGGCTGCTGTCCTTTCGCTCACCTGGTTTCCTGCCACAGAGATAGAAGGCTAGTCTGTCGGTCAGCTCATACTGTATTTCTACGAGGCGTTCTGCCAGCTCATGGTGCCCTCCTTGCCTACGGAAAGAAAACAAAGTATCATTAGTTGCTTGCCAGCCACTGGCTCTAGAACAGAAAAGTACAGAGACACCTCCTGAGATACCTGAGCGATTTATCAAACATGACTTTTAGAATAATCAACCTTTTTGTGTAGGTAAACTGTCAAGGTCTATTGTGAAAACAGACCTTGTGAAAACAGTGAAAACAAATTGTGAGAACAGTTTGTTGCCCATATTTATAAACTGTTTTCACAATCTGAACTATCCCCTCTCCTTTATTAAATTTACAAGACAGAATACTTAATAAGGAATTCTAGGACTTATGAGAGGGATAAAGCATTTCATCTAATGAGGTAAAAGACAAAATTAATAAATGGTCTAAGGTAGAGATTCTCACATATTAACTAGGTTGCTTTAAAAAATACACAGATGTCCGGGCCCCCTCCTTGGACATTCTGAACCAGTAAAGATGGGGTAAGTACAGACACCAATATTTTAAAGGTCCTTCCCTTAGATGCTTCTGATGGAGCCAGTCTGACTCTGGATGAAAGTTTAGCAACCATGTGAAGTCTTCAATTCAGAGAGAGAAAGAGACCAAACTAATCCCACCTGTAGCTAGTTTTACCTCCTTATCTTCAATTTCCGTAATAGAAAATATTAAATTTACCTTTCTTTGTTCATGAAATATATAAGCTGCTTTAAGTAGGCACATATAAAAATTAAAAAGACACATATATAAATTATAACATTATATGCAAAGTACCCATGAAAAAAATTCCAAGGTAAGTCATAATAAATATCATTTACTGAGGGCTCTCTTCCTTCTAAAAGACAAGGTCTAGTTTCTTAGTTTCTTTTCCTGTCATCAAAGGACTACAAAATAATCTCTAACCTATCTTTGATTTATGTGATGCACATCTTGTTTTCCTCTCTTTTTTTAACATCTGTGAAATCAAGAAGTATCCTATGATTGATGGTACCTTATCATTTAATTGGCCAAGTTTTTTCTTTTTTCAGTGGCATATATAATAATGATAACCCATTCAAACAGGGGAGTCTTAGATCTGATGAAATACTGTATTTCTCAATCCCTTAGCTTTTATGTTTCCAGACACACTCTGCACTCTGCAGTCAGGTCCCCTGCTGTGGCAAGCATGCCTTGCCCATTCCTCCCTCCTGAAGTTGACTCATGTCTTTCTTCTCACTTGGAATGCCTGAGCTCTTCCGTCACACACCCAAATCTAACCCACTCTGACCAACTAAAAGAAAGTTTTTTTTAATGATATGGGCCACAATGAAGAACCTATACATGACTTTTAAGACCAGTTATCCATTCTGGCAACAAATTCCACATTATCTTGCCCCATTTAACTCTTTCATGCATATATGAATAGTCTCCTTCATGGAACAGTAAATTCTGGGAAGGCAGTTTCATCATTTCACTCATTTTATCCTCTGTTGAACAGAGTATGAGTGCTTTGCAGTTAATAAAGTTAATTTGGAAAAAGAAGGAAAGATGATTCACCCTCTGTCATTTACACGATATTCGAGATTAACTTATGGACTTATTCATTTTCCACCATTTTTCACAAAATTTTTAAACAAAGAAAAATTTAAAGAAAGCACATAGTTGTCCACTACCTAAAAACTAGAATTAACATCTTACTATAACTGTTTAATTATATATCTACCTACTTGTACACATTTGTTTTTAAGTTTAAGCAATGACTAAAAATATTTAAAAACCGGGGAGTGGGTTCTGCCAGTCTTAGTACTTGATTTGGACTCTAACTATGGCTCAAACAACATAGCATTATAAAGGATCACATGAAAGACTGGAAGCTAAGCAGACTGGTTATGGTCCTACGTTCCCTGATTTTGCCAGGTTCTGAGCTCATTATTTGTTTGAAAGGTCATCTGCAAAATAACTGAATGTAAATCTTTAACGGGGTTAAATGTTAATTACACACAATTTAGCAACTTAATGAATCATATACAACATAAGTAAGCCCAAACAGAGAGAAGGGACAAGAATCCAGGTCTCTAACCGTGCATAATCAACAGGAGTTTTCCCACTGGAATCCTGTGTGCCCGGGTCTGCTCCGTACACTGCCAATAATTCTGCCTGCAAAATCTGTCCTGCTTTGGAGGCAACATGGAGTGGGGTGTTTCCTTTTTCCTAAGAATCATTAATAAAAAGTAGACAAAAAAGCAAATTAAATAAAGAAAAAGCTATACAAACACAACCCACTTAGTTTCAATTTAACATGTGGACCAGTTCAAGCTTTCTTACAGGGTGAAAGAAGTTGGCTTGTGCTCCTAAAGATAACAGCCTCAAACAGGTTTCAAGGTTCCCTGTTCTCACGCTTGAATGGAGTTGCTGAAAAACACACAAACAAAAAAGAAAACTGTTAAATGTGTAAAGAGTGATGTACTGGAGCAGTTGGCAGACCATTTCAATATATGCTGTATTAGTGATACTTAGCTCAGTAAGGTGAATGAAGCAGTTTCTTCCTTGCTGGTCACAGCCAGCCCTGGGTGCTAAGGTGGGGTTAGGCCTATTTTACTGATAAAGGAACTAGGGCTGGTAAAGCTGACCTGCCCAAATGCAGGACCTAAGTGGCACAATTGTACCTTGAGTGAGAGGGAGTATAAGGAGGTGGCTGAGCATGGCTCTGAAGTCTGACAGACCTGAATTTCAAACCATACACCCTTCAAGCCATGTGACTTCGAGGAGGTTTATTAAGCAATACGAACCTCAGTTTCCTCATTTCTAAAATCATGATAGTAACACTGCCTATTCACAGGGTTACTATAAGGAGTCAATAACATAGCAAAGTGCTTAGCACAGAACCTGGTACATAGGATATGCTCAGAGAATACAGTTGTTATTATAATAATAACTATTCTTACTTACTGTTATTTGACCTAGGGCTTTAGGGCTTCATATCCCACACTGTGCATACTGAGGGGTTCTGCCTTATACTACACCCTCTGTACAACACTATTCTTAGCCTTGTATACCAAGCTCTAGTAAAATATTTCGGGGTGGGAAATGGGCCTGCTATACACCAGTGCTTACCCATTCCGAAGACAAGTGCTTACACATTCAGAAGATGAGTGCATTCCTTCACATCTAACCTCGAATGGTCAAAATGCCGTAATCCTTATTATAAAGAATAAAGGTATCTACTCTAACATCTGTATCTAAGCCCTATTTTTAAAATTTATTTTAGTTTTTAAAAACTGTGGTAAAAATCAATACCAAGTCTTACTTATAAATGGAAGTGACAAGAAACAAAGAAATAAACATTTCTATACAAAGTTTAAAATTCTGAACTGTGAGTGCCCATGCTGCATGCGAGCATTTGCTAAAAGAAGTGCTTTGAAAATAGAGATGCGTGTTTCTTGTAGCATCTCTCAAAAACAGGCAAAGTCCCAATAAAGAAAACCATCTATTCATTTTACAAGTATAACAAACCATCCCATGTACCATAGCTTTAAGTCACACCCTGCTTCCTGAAGATCCTACTCAGTATACTACCTAGAGACCTAAAGAAATCCCACAAACATTCTAGTCCCTTCCAGAAACTGAGAGAGTTCCTACTTCAAAATAAAACAAAAAAATTATAGAAATATCCTTTTCAAACCATATCTGAAAAACACAAATAGTCTTCTAGATACTAATTTTTCCTCTGCCCTTACCTCTACTAGCATGAATGGCTGCCATCTGAATTAACATTAAAGACAAAACCAACTGCAACAAAAAGCTATTATTACTTATTTAGTGACTAGACAGCAGTTTTTGCTTTTTTCCTTTTAAAGTATTTTTTCCAAACAAAACAATGTACTGTTTCATCCAACAATTTTAGAGATTTAAAAAGATGTGACCCACCTTGCTAAGATCTTTGGCAGTCACACTATCGTCATCCCGGCAGGGCAAGCGATGAACAAATGCTAACATCTGATACTTGGCTCTGATGAATTCTGCTTTATTAGGACTGGTTGGAAAACAAAAAAGAAAATAGTTCACTTACAGTTCAGATACAACATTCCCCATTTTTTAGGACCCACATCCCCTACTCAAGAATAAAATGAATAATGAAATAAGTTTGTAGTAGTGGGTAAGACCTGAAGTCTGAAAACATGTATCAGTCATTATAATGACCTGGACTGCAGAATGCCTACTTTTCATAGCCGCTTTTTTCCCCTGTGTAATTTTCTTAACTGACCTTGCAACCTTGTGAGGAAGCAGCATTTCATCCCGTCTTACAGGCGAACTGTCCGGCTGACTAGGGCCCAGAACCTAGATTTCTGGTCTGACAACCTCTCGTTTGAGCACCTAAGCTTAAATCTGATTACACCAACAGCCGCCAAACCTTAGTCTCAAACTGGAGAAACCATTGACTTGCACTGGGTAACCATGCAAAAGAGATGGTTCCGTGCCTGGCCTTGTTCTGCATTCCTAATAGCAAAGAGCTCAATGAACAAGTCAGGTAAACATCTCTTGTGCTGCCCTTGTAGACGGCAGACAAAAATACACTCCTTTCAGTGGGCCCCCTGTGTTATGAAGAAATAGAAGTATTTATAAACATTCCACTCACTGTACTTTATCCTGTGGATTAGCTTTACGTCTTCCACTCATAATAGAGGCAGGGTCCAGCAAAGAATGCTCCCATATAGAATTAGCACCATTATTATATAAGGTTTCAACCATCTAAAACCAAACAGTATAAAAACCATATTTTAACTTCTTTAAACAAACACTCAGTGACTGAGCTGGGAAAGCAGAGCCCTGTTACAAACAGCATGACTGGCACAGCATATGCACCATTATTTATGGATTTTAAGCATGAAAGATGAACCTGTACGTAGAATTCAGGTTTGACCAGGAGGATAGCTAAATAGCTAAATGGGTTGGATTATACGGTTCTTACAGATTATGAAGAAAGAGCAGTTTGACACTTAGGGCAATGTTTCCCAGACTGATTATCCAAATACTGTGTGTAAGATTCTTAACAACCCAGGTACTATCTAGACTACCTACTCAATACTTCCCTTTAAATCCACTTGTTTTTAAAACTTTTACTAGCAGTTACAGTTTGATGTGCTATTATAGTTTTCTTATATATACTAAAATAATGCAAGTGCCAAAATAAATATTGGAGTATTATCTACGTCTGCTGTGAGTACCACTGGTGGTTCATGGGCCGTACTTTGGGAATTGTTGCTTCAGGGTCAACGTCAGCATTTTAAACTACTCATCTGGAGACTTCGTTCAGGTCCTCTAATAAAATCTGTAAACAGAGACCTGAGAGCAGTAAAAAACCACCTGCACATGAGAATAAGCTGTTAGAAACTTGTGAGTAAAAGCTATTAATAAGCCATATCTCCCAATTTCATTTCAAAGTGCGACTGCTAACACGGCCCCACCTGTTTTTTACATTAGTGCAGACGCTGTGACATCAGAGACCCAAACCCACTCGTTCTGGTCCCTTGGTTTGCACAGGCATGTTTAGTGAACAGGTTGTGCAGCTGCCATACATTTAGTAAAATATGGACTCAAGACAAACGAAAGGGAAACACATGTTTAATTCTTAGTTCCAATAGAACTTGAAGAATGTCCCCCCCCAAAATAGAAGTACAGATGACATGACACTGGACCCCAAATAAAACCACACACAACACCTAGCAGTGTTAGGCAATCAATCAAAACATGTTAACTGAATCTGGTCTCTAATTAGTAACAAGAGCTTTAAGAAAACTTAAATCAGATGTTTCAGAACCTTCTCAGGAATTTTAGTCCATGCTTCTATCAAAACAGGAAGAAAATATCCTAAACATATTAGTGGGTAGCCAAGGATAAGTCCATTAACAAAAAGTTTCTAATGCTATGGCTTTCAGAAACATTCATCATGTATATGGAAAACACAGACTGTTTAAAAACAATTTCTGGAGACATTCTAGAAAGTTGGCAGTGAAACAGTACCAAGAAATTTTAATGACTATCTGTCTATGAGGAATTTAAGACAGTCACAGCACCTCTATTCAGTTATGATTCAAGCACTGTTGTATGATTTAAGGAGCAGTAGAAATTTTAGTTGCTAAAGCAGTGAGCCCTAAAAGCAAATTACAAACCATGAGAAGAATTCTTCCTTTACCTGAAGCAACGTTGGAGGCCACGGTGTGTGTTTAAGATGCCTTACTTGAGAGATGTGGCGCCCTAGACTCCGATGGACACTGCAGCACTCATCACATATAAAAGTCCCCCGATTTACTGATGCCCAGGAAGGATCTGAGGGGGAAAAAAATGTCAGTGGCGAGGATATCAGTTGGTTGCTTTACTGCCAGATGGCAAAAGGTGACTGAGGTATGGTGTTTCAAAAAAAACAAGACATTTTTATTGTTTTAATATGTCACTCAACAACATATCAAGCTGGTGCGCTGGTCTGATGGGACCACCTATCCTGGCTGACTGGGCACAATGTTAACTGAGCTACAAACATGAGTTGAAGCCCTATATAAGCAGTTATCTCCTTTCTGGTTCCGGGCCACAGTCTGAAGTCCTAATGGGATCTGTTACCTCAGATACATACTCTTTCATTCAACATAAGAAGCAAGCTGAGAGGATACAGATGCATCATTTTAAATCCGTCTCCACAGATGGCAAGATAATATCACTGTGACAGTGAATAATCCACATAGCATCAGCTGAAGAAAATGGTGAAAAGACTGCTACAAATCTATATGCCCACCTGTTTAGCAGAAAGCTGAGAGTGACAAAACTATGAAAGTGCTCAGCTGTTGCAGTTCGGAGGCCTGGGAAACCTGGCCTCCTCCATTAGGGGGATGTTCTAGGGTATCCATTTGTTGTTTTAAATAAACTACTGAGTCTAATCTTGCAACTGATCTGAAAGAACAGATATGTAATCACAGCAGCTTCATGGAAGTAAAGATATAATATAAAAACAAGCAATACTTTTGGTGTATTACTTTTTTCCTATGAAGTCCCACGGAACTTCATTGGACACCTATTGGAAGAGGTATAATTCACACTGATAAGCGGTAAGAATAATTCACACTGGGTTAAGTAAACTGAATACTTAGAAACAAAAACAAAAACAAAAACAAACAAACAAACAAAAAGACAGACCTAGTGTACCTAGTCTTATGAATTGTAATTCATCAGACTCACCATGCAGTGACAATAGGTGCCACTAGAGCTGCCAGGTCTAAGGGTTATATTTAAAAATTCTCCAATGTCCACAAAAATCTCTAAAATGCATGTGCACCATCGTTACCATTTTTAACAGTTTATTCAAACCCTTTCCAACCATGTAATGAAAAGTTGTGGGATTTTAATCAAAGATGAATCCGAGGAGTAGAGTGTGTGGTGGCTAAGGGGACTGGCTCTGGAGACGAGCAGTCCAGGGCTGGAACCCCAACTCTCCCACTTCTCGCACAACCATCTGATCAGATTACTTTCTTTCTTTTCTTCCTTTCTTTTTTTTCTTTTGAGTATCCTCACCATGGATCAGATGGGAATAACAACACATCTCGGGATAGTGAGGATACTAAAAAGTAAAGTTGTTTGCATATAGTAAGTAATCAGTAATGTTAACTGTTATAACTTTTCTTAATTATTTTCTAAGTACCATTCAGATATTTTCAAGAGCCTACTGAAATTCATGACCACTGGAAGTTTTTGATTGTTAATACTTAAAGTGTTGAATATTTCATGTGAACAATGTATTACTGTAGTAAAAGTCTCTGTTAAACTCAGAGTAGAATATATTTAAAATGAACTAGATTCATTGAAAAAAAGTAAAATATTCATAAAGATGTGATCATGGTTAAATATCTGCTATGAAACAGAACAGAAATAAAGTAATTCAGTACTGTTATGCCATTCCAAAAAGCAAAGATTAGAAATATCAAGATGAAGGGTCCTCCTACAAAGATACATAAAATTGCTTTTTGCAGTGTGGTACCACTACTGGTGACAACAACAACAACAAAAAGACTGTTTTTGAATCACAGCTTTGGCTTTCACAAATCTATTCAGCAGATTCACAGTATTCTTGGAGGATATTAAAGGATCAAGACAACAAGGATTTAACACCCATTAAGCAAGGTTCTCGATTAATCATTTTCACATCACGAATCAGAATCCCATGGAAAGGATATTAGAATGTTAACAGTAAAATCGAATTTATATGAATGACGTTGAGTGAAACCCTTCCAGTGTATCTGAAGCTTAATGCCAGAGCTACTTAACCTG